>CM060567.1:25487500-25883410 GCA_030625065.1 Alectoris magna
TGAACGAGGCAGCCTAAACAGGTACAGAAACATCCTGGTGGCACTCAGCCCGTGTACACAGGGTCTGTGATGGGGAATCTTGTTCTGAGGGTCGCGATTCCCTGCTTTTTTAATGTGTGCACACAAGTGCTCTTCTGTTCTTCCACCAAATATTTAGAAATAATCATTTTTAATCCTTCACTCAGCCTGGAGTGGGGGCATCTCCTGAGCACTGCCAGGAAAGATTTATGTGTTACCCAGGGGCGGCTATTTGTGGTGTTTTCACTGCTACTTTGCCCTGATCAGTACGTTGCTCAGTGGGTAAAGCAAAATAAAACAACAAAATGCAGGCCATGGATCACCTTCGGTAGTCGTGTTTTGTTCGGAAGAATAATACTGGATATGAAGTCAAAACCCAGCATTGTTCTAGCCCGTGTATTAATTGCATGGGATGTGAGCGCTGCTTTTCTTGCTGCGTTTTTGTTTAAACTTGCAGCAAAACCATAAATAGCACATTTTAAAATGTAAACTGAAGCTTTGCGTCTCACCGTGTATACAAACAAGCAAGAGAAACGATCTCAAGGAACCCCTAGGTTTGAAATCGGAATTTTCCAAGTAATAAATAATAAATGTGCTTTGTCTGGCTATTCTGACCAGGCATTTCAGCTCTAATGGGCATGCTGGGCTGAGCTGATGGGCAGAATTGAACAGATTAGACATGTAAATGACATGAGCTGCAAAGAGGATTTAATATTTTATGGGAAAAAAAATATATATATAATCCTTCATCAAATGTGTAAAATTTCTTTAATAACTAAACCTGGCAAGGAAATGCATGGAGTTCCAGCAGCGATAATCGGTGCTTAAACTCCCTGGAACAATCAGTGACCCAAAAGGTGTGGGTTTACCTGAGTCCTCTGGCACTCTGCTTGAGTGAACGTATTTTCCTTCATGCCAAAAAAGAGAAAAAGGAGGAAAAAAAATATGTGCTAGGTTCTGTCTGGGGTTGTTATTTTCTTTCCGTGATTCTGTGAGCACCTCCTGCAGATTGTTGTCCTGGCTGGCCCCATCCTGCTCTGTGTCCCACCTCAAACAGGGCTCAGAAACTGGTGGTTAGCCTGGATCCCCCTCTCTCCATGGATTTACCCAAACCTCTTGCAAACTCATTTACCTCCTGCATCCTGCACGCCCGGTGGCATACAGTAGAACTGGTATTTGTAGATCAGTGCTTTGTTCACCTGGAGTTCATTTTTAATATACGTGCACTTGCAGGATTTGGTAAAGATAAGCAGACCTTGTTATGCCTCTGAGCCCCCCCTCCTCTGGATGCTGTGTAGGGAAATCACAGTCCCCATGTCAGTCTCCTCTGCCCTTTGGGGTTGTGTGCTCAGAGTACAACCCCATGTCTTGGCCATGTCTGAGCTCAGTCAGGACCTGGGGTTCAGGTGATGGTGCATCATCTATCAAATGTTATTTTCAATGGGATGTGTGCTTCTCCAGAACCTGGATCCTGACAAGATCCAGGTCTCACCTCTTTGGCTGCGGCTGCCAGTTTTATTGGCTTCCTGTTGTTTCAGAGCTGCTCGAGATCCTCCCATGCCCACAGCCCCATCGCTGGGAGAAGCAAGGTCAAATGTGCTGGATTTTCTGGGCTGACCCAGCTACAGCCCCATAGCAAGGCACAACCCAACTTCTCCCCCCGCTGTGTCTAGATCCACTCCAGAAAACCTCAGCACGACTGTTTGTACTTGACTAAGAACAACTTAGTGTAGCAGAAATAATTATCTGTTCTTTCTGCTGCACAGCGTCTTGTGGGCCCTCAGGAAGAGCAATCGGCAAGGAAATTTCTAAGCTCTTGTATGAGGAGTAGGAAGGAAGAGTAGACCGGAACTCAGATTTAAAGGCAATTTAGAGCTCCATTGACTTGTAAGATAAAACGGTGATTTGAGTTTATTTCATTCCTCCCATGACCGGGGACGGTGAGCCACAGCAGGGGAAGCAGGAAATGCCTAGCCCAAGCTCAGTCTTGGCTCGAAGCTTGAACATGAGTGTAGAAACAAGGGGATAATGGAAAAACGTTGCATTATCATTGTTTTAAAGTATCTGCTCTCCACATACTTGATGCTTCCCTCGCTGTGAAGTTAGGAGAACTCAACTTCTTCTGGTGGTGGTGTCGTCTTGTGTTTACTAATATTTTTCTTTGCCAGGGCAAAGGAATTTTGGGAACGTTGCTGGACTGCTTCTTGTGAGCATGCTTGCAGATCCCACATCAACTTTCCATCTGCAGCACAAATGAAGTGACTTGGGGGTTGTGCCACCAGGTTATCTTGCGATAGAGCAACTTGGATTTGCGCACTGGAGTCTAGTTGCGTACATTGCTGCGTAACCTTTGCTTTTGTCACTTGTATAGGCTTGTGTTATAGGTCATTTATCTTGATAATGGGTTCTGTTTCGCACATCTTCAGACAAGCACAAACGTGGAAGCAAATACAATTAGGAAAGGAGTACCTGTAGGCTGAAGGCTTCAGCAAGGTTTTTATGTTTCGTATTACATGGAGAGGTCTTTTAACACCAACCAAGTCACTGTACCCAAAGGAGATGTCTTGTCCTTCCCCTGCTCTTTCAGACCATGTCAGGTGTCCATGGCTTGCTGCTGGCTGTGAAATGAATGGGGAGGGCAGATCTGTTCTCAAGTGGGGGTTGGTCTCGATGATCTCTGGAGGTCCCTTCCAACCCTTATGATTCTGTGATTCTGTGACAGCTCCTGCAGTGTAAGCAGTACCCCAAATGGGGACTGGACAGAGAGACAGGCTTCTCCTCCTTCCATTCACAGCCCAGGTGCTCAGTTACAGACTGTCCACAGACCTTCCTTTCCTTTTGTGTTTTTAAAGTGTTCTGGAACCTGAAGTCTGAAAAAGGAAAGCTCTTCTGGCAATAAATGATTGAGCCTATACTCAGAAATTGCTGCAAATCAGAGCTTGAACTTGTTTGTGCTCTGAGGCAGACTGCTGCAGAATGTGTCTGGAGTATGCTTGCTGCTCCTGGTTTTCAGAGAGGTTATGCTGGGGGAGAGGCTGGTGAGATGGGGTGTGCAGTGTGCTTGTTTACTCTCTTCAGGCCAGCAGCAGCCTTACCAGGAGGACAGGAGCTGTAGGATGAGGCACTGTAGGGGGCCAGCGTAGCTGCCAGCCCCCTCTGTGCACAGCAGTGGGCCTGGGGGCTCTTGGGTAGCCCCGAGAGACTGTGGGCATTGTGGCTCTGGGGTTGTTGTAAAGTGCTTCTGAGTTTCCAGGAAACCTGAACCATCACGTTGCTTTCATTGCACTCTTGGAAGCATTTGTTGATCTGTGTCTTTTTATGGCAGGAGACATCGTCTCTCTGTCAGACTGTATTGTAGGGGACGGTGCTAATGCCTGGTGCAGCAGGTTTGTGTTGAGGAGATTCATCCTTTCATACCAAGCCTATTAGTCCCATAGTGAGAGTGAAGGCTTTTTTGGGAAGGAATTTATAGATGTGTTTAAACAGGGTATACCTGACACAAGAGAGCCCTGAGCTGGCATCCCTGTGCTGCTGGATAGAAATAGCAGTTCGCTTTCTCCATTTACACAAATGAAGGTATGTGCCATTAGGAGGTCAGGCCAGGTGGGCCTACATCTTAGGTGCTGTGCCCTCTACCCTCAGCACATTTAGATGCTCCAGGCTGGCTGGGTCTGCTCCTGCCATTTGTTTTTAGAAGAAAATATGCTCTTGACATATCTCACTGTATCAGCCCTTCTTGCTTTTTAGCATGTAGGCTCCTTTCTGCTGTTGAGTTGGTTATGTTTGCAGTTTGCATACGGGTTCCTGTGGGTCCTTGGATGTAGGAAGCTTCGATTCTCTTTCTCTGTAAGCAAAGTGGCCAAGTCAGTTTTTGTTATGCTTTTTGTAGTTTCCTAGGCAGCAACAACTGAGGGGTTGAAAAAGAAAAACAAGACAAAATCACAAAAACCCAACCACAACGGAAAACCCTACGCTAGAAAAGCTGAAAACTGAGCATGTAAAAATAAAAGCCAAACCTTCAACACCTGTTGTACCTCTAACTGAGGAGTCAGAAGCAGAAGCTGTTTTTTTCCCATTTACCACACCAATTTAAGTATAGGATATGTTCTGAAATATTTTCCAGGGTGTTTTTTCTTTCGGTCTAGCTGTTAGCAGCTTCCTTCTGAACAAGCCATTTCCAAGTGATTATCTCTCCCTATCAGATCATGATTTTGAGCAATTGCTATCCGTGATGTTAGCTGCAGCCTTAGCTGCGTTAAGTTCATTAGGATGGAAAAAACACACAGGGGAAGCTATACAGTTCTCACCTTTCAGTGCAGAGTCCTTCCTCTTTAGGAAGATAAACTGCTCAGCTCAGCCACTGAATAAATGGGGTTGTGGATGGAGAAGAGGTTGGTGCCGTGTTGGCTCTGGTGGCACCTGCAGGCTGTACTTTGGGCAGAGGGTCCGAGCAGCAAAACCTGATGGAGCAGAGCAGCTGGGACAGAGAACAGCATAGCAAGGTGGAGAGAGATGCTCCTTGGCATTGCTGAAAGGGGGATTTTTTTTTTAAAGGAAACATCCATAGGGCTCTTGTTTCCATCGTGTGACAATCTCTGCGGACAGATCCAGCACTGCTGTCTGCATTTTGCCCTAATCTGTGCAGCATTGATCTAGATGCTTAATGAGTGGGTTGGTGTGAAATCAGGCTTTGGGCGCTGAGGCAGCAGCTCAGTAAATACAATATGCAGCCGTTCCCCTAGCCTGGAGGGGTTGTTATGAATTTTTTATCACTGATTTTTATGACGTGCCATTCAGACAGCGTTTGGATTTGTAGAAGGAGGAAAAAAAAAAACAAAACCAAAAACACCAAACCCAAACAAATCACTTTCTCAAGAAATCTGCATTTCAAAGGTTTACGCAGAGCAGGAAACACCACCTAATAGTTTGTGGGTCGGTCCCTGCGTGGCAGTGCGGTTATACAAGCCAGGGAGACAGGCACTTGAAGAACTCATTCCGGTATTTTCTCTGACAGGCAGATAGAGAGATACCAGGAGGCTGATCGGAGGGTGTCAGTGGCTCTGACAAACTGCCTGCAAAGCCCAGGGACGGGCGGCGCTGCCTGAAGCCTGCCTTGATCCTGTAACTCCTTCTGACAGCGGGGGGTGGGTTCAGCACAATGCTTTTGCTGTCCCCACTATTTAGCTGTGTGCTGAGTGTCTCCCAGAGCATCAGGTGGACACATCCCCCGCAACCTCCCCTTTGACTGGCTTTCAGAAGAGCGCCTGTACCGGCAGAAAGCCCTTTTTCTCTCCCCTGCCAGTGCTGCAGGGCTGTGGGAGGGCTGCAGGGTTGGGGCTGCTCCCAGCCGTTGCATGAAAGCAGCTGCTGCAGCGCTCAGCGTTGGCCCACTATTAAAAACAGGTAATGGGCCGTGACGTCCACCAAATGAGGTCTTGTGATCGTCACAACAAATGCAGGGTTTCAGGCAGATGAACATAATTCTATCAGTGGGATTAAAAGGAAACGCTGCAAAATTACACAGATGGTTTTCAAGAAGTCGTAAAAAGTTAATTGAAACATTTTTTTTTTTATTAGTTGTGTGCTGCGTTGCCTCGAAGCGCTGGGCGTAGGGATTAAAAGGCTGGCCAGGTTCTTGGGAAGGAGCCTGTGGGTCCTGCATTAAAGGGAGAAGGGGAGGGTTTTTTTCCTTCATGTAGCAAGGGGCTGGCCAGATACATGGCCTGTCCTGGCAGCGTGCCGGAGGCGGCCGTGTCCCATCGCCCAGCAGGCCCACTATGAAAAATCTGGGGAGCCTGAGCAAAGTGCAGATGCATCCAGCTTCCTCTGCCAAGTCCCCTTCCTTCAGCCCCAGCCCTTCCAGTCGAGCTGCAGGGCCTGGCTTTCAGCCTTCACGGATAATTTGGTTCCTTGGAAATTGACAGTGTCATCTTCCAAACAGACTGTAATAGAGCAAGCACACGACTTTCATTACAGGGGCTCCTTTCTGACAAGGTGTGCTTGCTGCAGGGGTCTGTGCAAGAAATTAAATAAACACTTGCTGCTCCTTGCAGAGCAGGCATCTGACAGCCCGTGGCTAGGTTTCCTCTTCGCTGCAGATCCAAGCCCTGAAAATGAATGCCTAATGGTGGACTAAAGCAACTGCGCTGCCTGTCTGTAGCTTTTGCAAACCTGACAGCTTAGCAAATCAAGGGTGGGTTTTGGGGATTCCGTAAAGTGAATGCTTAGATTTCAAACCATGATTTGTTATCAATTTTATAAATAACGTGCAAGCACCCTAACCAAGCTGTGAGCTCCCAGCACAGGAGATGGCAGGCTGCATCCCCAAACGCGCTGCAGACTGATCAGAAGACAAACCAAAAACTCAGTGCCCCAAGTCATGGAATTGCAGAACCATTAAGGGTTGGGAAAGATCACAAAGATCATCTAGTACTCCCCTCAGCCCATTCCTACCTGCCCACTTAGCACATCCCTCAGTGCCACATCCCCGTGGCTCTGGAGCACCTCCATGGGTGGTGACCCCACCACTCCCCTGGGCGGGCAATGCCAGTACCTCTCTGTTCTTTTGAACAAGAATTTTTTCCTAGTATCCAATTTGAAGTCCGGGCAATTTACTCGACGTCACAGGCAGAATTTGCTATTGATATTTGGGTGATGCGTGGATGGATTTTTGCACCTCACCTGGCCCACAAATGCTCATGCTGTGGTTGGTGTCTCACAGCTGTGTGGAGGGGCCGGGGCTGTTGGTGTGGCAGTTGCCAGCATTCTACGGACCATCCTGTAGGGCTCATATCTTTGTTTTTCAGCCTGAGGTAGAAAAGTGAATAGAGACCAAACCTGAATGCCGTCGCAAACAGGCAGCAAGTGTGGTGCAGGTGGGCAGCCACCCTCTGAGCTGCTCTGCAGAAATCAAAACCTACAGCAGCAGAAATACAATTTCTGCAGGTGAAAAGCTACCAAGGGGACGAGCTCCATCTCTGTTGGAGCAGGCAGCCTAGAGCTTTGAATGTGCTCCCAAGTTCATTGCTGTCAAGGCAGCACTGTGAGAAATTGCATCCGTTCAGTGACACATCTCCCCCCGTAGAGCTGCATGTTTGTTTTCTGCTTTGCTTTTGCATGTGTTGACTTTTTCCAGCCTGTGAATTCACGTGTGGCGTTTCTGAGCTTAGTTCTTGGGAGGGGTTTAAGGCTTTTAGGACCTGAGTGGAGAATTACGTTTCAAAGACTTCCTAAACATTGAGGCCTTCAGCTCCTATGGTGTCAGGGAGTTAATTTCTTCTTTTAATCTTTACCTGACATTGCTTTGCCTGTTGCACAGCTGTAGAAGATGCCGAGGAGATTTGTTTGGCACTGCCATGTGACTAGCAGGATCAGATCTTGGTGGGTTTATCAGCCTGTCAGTGAGCATCATTTTCTCTCAGGGGAAATATGCGATCCGCCTGCCTTCCCTGCAAATCTCACATTGGACTTGATGGCAAAGATACCCTGAACTCTTTTAATTGTGCTTCTTTGGAGATGGCGATAAACCAATCTGTTCTCTGAAGACATCTCCCCAGCCCTCCGGCTAATTGAGGCTGCTGCTGAACAGAAGTAAGCACCCTTGTAAATGAGCCCCTGGCCAGGTTTTGCATTTCTGTCTCACTGCTTTGTCCTTATATTTCAGGGATTTTGATCATCAAGACCAAGCCTCTTGTCTGAGGTACCAGATCTTAGGTCTAGCTGTGCTGAGAGCAACTCTTTTTATCTCTCTAAAGCAAACTCTCCTAATTATAAGCAGATAAGGAGGATTAATGCTAGTTAGTGATTTGCCTCTTGCTCTTTAACCTGCTTGTAGCCCTATGGGAAGATGTGCCAGCTCCAGCACCACCAGAGGAGACTAAGAGCTGGGAGAGCAAGGCAGCTGGAGCTGGAGGGCTCAAGCGGGCCCTAGGCAAGAGATCAATCCCTGTCCTACACTCAGGTATTCAGCCAGGCTTCCCTCTGTCTTGGAGCTTCAAAATCTGCTCCAGCAGCCCTGCAGCGGTCGTGCTGGAAACTATTGAAATTGGCAGCCCAACAACATGCGGAATGGCGCTGTTTTGTCAGCAGTTCGTCCTTGAACGTTCCTCTCATCCACGATGTGCCAGGGGGATGAGTTTCAGATTTCCTTTTGTCGTTTTGTCAAATTTGCTTTATGTGAAATGCTTTGAGACGGAAATGGAAGACTTGGCCTTGTCAGACAACTTGCTTTGTGATTTGAGCTCGTTTCAAATGTCTGAAAGGTAAAATATCCATGAAGACACCTTACTTGAGTTAAGCTCATGAAAATGCAGATGCGAGTGGTCCCTGCTGCAGAACAGCCTCACTTCTCACACCCGTGCTTAGCAGTGCCTTGGGAAGCTATTCTCAGATGGTTTCTGTGTTGCGTGACCCATCAAAAGCAGAATGCAATGCAGGAAAAGCATTCACACCAAAATCTCGGGAACGTCACTGAATGAATGGACTTAGCAGGACTGAAGAGGACTTCAGTGCTTTGAAACACTTATGAAGTGCTTAGTTGGGAAGGAATAGACTGAAAGAAAGAAAGCTTATGGTTTTCTTTATTTCTCACGCACAAATGCAGCAAATTGAATGGTTTCATCCTTGCAGAAATTCAGGTGCCAGTGCACGCAGTTCCAATCAAAATACTGCAAATGAGAAATTGCCACATTTAATTGGGCCTTTTTAAACGAGCAGTCGACAGCTATCTGCTTTGTTTGAATGATTTTATTAGCACAAATTAGCCTGCTTTCTTTCAGTTTCTTCCACTAATGTTTCGTGGGTTTAAGCATAGTCTCTTTCCCATACAATCTTAAGATGTCTATCGTGACAATGGAGATAGAGAATCCGTGTCAATTCCTGACACCTTCAGTCACAGCACCAATTAGGCAGAAACAGTTCTGCTCTCCAATGTCTTTGGACAACGGTGGGTGAAAGCCCCAAGTCATGAATGGTGAAAGAGCCTGGATTGTCAGATAACGTTCTTTGCAACCCAGCTGAGGGAGCGGCGCTGGGTCTGCAGAACTGGTACAGGACGGTCTGTGGTGGTGAAATGGGAGGTGAGTGAGCTGGTGGGAAGCCAGAGGTGTGTGCTCCCTGCTGGGCTGGATTTCAGTTCTGGGGAGAGAGCTGACCCTTCTTGGAGGAGGTCTTCCCTGTTGGGCTGTGTGCAGAGGGGCTTTGGCAATCCTGGTCATTAGAGCTTTCTTGGTGCAAAAATAGCTTAAAAGGAGCTGCCGTATGTTCATCACAGGGCAAAGGATCCAGGCTGTCAGTCAGTCTGGGCAGCCACCGCTGAGGAAACGATTATTTTCTTTTGGGAGATCTTCTGGGAAAAGATGCATACCTTGTAGTCCTCCGTGCTGTGTGCCCTTGGAATGTAAAGATTTGTTTCCTGAGTGGAGATCTCCTTTCACCTGGAGTCTGTTTCTCTTGAGTAGTTATTTAGAATTTGTTGGTTCGGAGGTTTTATTATTTTCCTAGAGAACATGGAGCTTCCGTATTTCTGTAATGGTGTGTTCCGTGGTTGTGAATAGCTGCGGAAAGGAACAGCTTTGGGAACAATGACTGCAGACCTCTCATCGCTCCAACACCACTGATGGTGCTGGAGATAGAACAGTGGAGGTGTGTCAAACCTAAGGGTCCATCCAGCCTTTCATCCTGCCTCCAAACCACGATGTGGAGGGTATGTGAGCAAAGCAAGCAAACACTCAACACTCTGTGTCCTGGAGGACAGAATGCATCAGATTACCTACAACTGTGGTACTTTCCTGTAGGACAAATACCCAGGCTGGTAGCATCATGCAGTTGCTACTGGGAACAGGTATGAACCATGAGTTCCTTCAGTCAGCTCTGCAAGATGTGAGCTGCCAGTCCTAATTTAGGAAGAGACCTTGCTTCTCCAGGCTGCTTTTTTGACATTTCCAAACCATGCTGTGTTAGGTATTTCCTTTTTTGTTCTTGGTACTTACAGCACTTACGTTTCACTTGAATACCATCTTTTCCAAAGATATTAATTTTTTTTTTCCCGCTTTCTACTGTAGAGCTTTAGTCCCTGGTATAGCAGTAGCTGAACCGTGAGAACACTTGAGTGGTTGCCAAGACAGTTGAGTGACAGTCAGGAGCTGCATGGAAGATATTATTATGGATGCTGGGTGTTTCCAGCCCTGGTTGATCCTGTTATTTTGCCACAGTTTTTGAGATGACCCTGTTGTAGCTAAGCTGCAGTGGGGCAATGCTAGAAAGCCCAGGAGGCTGCAAACGGGAATCTAAGTGGCTCGTATGGGCTAATGCAAATGGAAGGAGGAACAGCAACAAACAGTAATTATCTTGAAACAGCAATTAAGTTGTCTTAGTTCACTGTTGTGGGCCAGTGCTTTTTCGGATGTCAGAACAGGAGGTCGGCAACCACAGCCTGAGGTTGTGTCACTGATCATTTTTCCTCCCTTTGTGCTGTCACCTTCCATTCTGGGCTGTGTCACATTCAAGCAGGCAGGATTCCTTGTGAAAATCCTTGCCCATTTTTAGGAGGCCCAACTTCCTGCACCATCTGCTGCTGTTGGTGAAGAAGCCCTCTTCAGGGTGAGCGGAGGTGGAAGTGTGGCTGGCACTGTCGTGGCACTGGGGAGGCCACTGCACTTGCCCAGACTGGTGTTATCATAGGGAGAGTGCTTGTTTCAAGGCTGGTTCTTCCCTTGTAGCTGTGGTTGCCGATCCTTTTAAAATAAAAACAGGCTGTGGCTGCATTGGGGAACGTTCACTGATTACAGCTAACGGTGGGCAATTAGTTTGGATCCAGCAGAAGCTCTGCTGTCGCAAATTGCAGCTTAACTTTCCTTCCCTCCTTTTGCTGTCAGCAACTGTAATTGGGTCAAACGGGACCGTGGGGCCTTGCATCCCACTCGACAAATCCCTGAGCTGTCTCCCAGTGTGCCAGGAAGCAGCCAGGCCTGCATGCTGCCCTACCCAGCGTGAATTGGGTTTGTGGCAACCCGAGGAGCAGGAGGAGAGGACAGAGCACCGGGTCCGCTGCGTTTATTTCCTCTTTGCATTGTGTGAGATGGTATGAGAAAGACAAGAGGATGCCTGCCTTATTTGCTGCTGCGTTCTGTGTAATTAGAACTTACCCCTGTTTTGGAAAGCGTATGGTTCTGTATCGGTGAGGTGGGAGAGAATGGTTCTGTATTGGCGAAGTGGGAGAGAAGAACAAATTGTTTCCATTTTTCCTGATGGGGAAACTGTGAGACAGAGCAGTGTTTGACCTGCCCACATCACATTGCTGACATTTGGCAAAGCTGAGCATTTCACATGCAGATTTCTTGGATGCCAGGCCAGTGCCCTATAAATACAGGTTGCCTTTTGTTGTTGGCTGGGCACAACTGCATGGGAGAAGCAGTGAAGCGGCTCTGTAGGGAGGGCGTTGTGGAATGCTCGCTCAATTTACATATGAAAACGTTTATACTAATACTCTGGGCTTACATAGCTACCAGTGAGAGGTTTCCATGGGCCTCAAGCCTGGCAGAAAGAGGGTCGCACCACCCTCTTCAAATGAAATGCTTTAATTTTAATTAAGTCCACTACCTCCTGGGAAGTTGCAAGCTCCCAAATTTCTTAATTACCTACTGTGCAGCTGAAGCACAATTCTAATTTGGGATTGGAGATTTTTTCTTTCTTTCTTTAATTGTAAACAGCAGCAGAGAAGCAGCGCGTGCTGCAGTAGATGCAGTGGCACTGATAGATGAGCCAGCGCAGAGAGACAGAAATAACGTGGCAGATTGGCTGTGGCTCGGGCTGTCTAGGAACACTCTGTGCACCATCTGGATGAGGCAGCAAGAGGTGGCGAGCTTCACGTGAGCGCAGGAAGAGGAGGGTGCTTTTCAGCTGCTGGAGATCAGAACTGACACCTCGATGTGTTCAGGGTGCCATCTACCCTGTCTAAATATTTATTTCTTCCGCTGTGCTCAGTCTAATGCGATCAGACTACAGCATGGAGCGCTGCCATCTCCTTTTAGCTCTGAATGTATTTTGTGGTTACAGGCTCTCCTACCCCCCAAACTCCACATACTGCAAGTGAGAAGAGAAGCTGAGCACCAGCTTGCATTAAGGCACCTCATATGCTGTCGCTTTTGCTACTATCAATTAGATCCAACTCAGCTTGCTGCATGGGCTACCTTAGGGTTTGTTGTTCAGAGCTGGACTGATTCTAAGTTGAGCACAAGCTTGATTCCCTTAATGTTAGGCCTGGTAGGAAGGTAAACTTATCTAGTGTTTTTCTCTAAAATGTAAAAAGGCAAGTTGGCTTTTATTAACTTGTTCTAGTATTTCCAATGAGTGTTGGGTGATGATATGCTCTGTGTGTTCTTCACGTGGTCCCGCTAATTCAAGAACAGCCCTGCAACAAAGTCAGGGCAACCTCTGCTGAACAGTCGGAGCACGCCAGCCTCAAGTTGAATTACCCGTTGTGTGCACGAGGACTGCCCAGGGAGGTAGGCTGGCTTGGGAGAACTTTGTTTCTAAAAATCACGTGTGTTCGTCAGACCTGGATTAGATATACTGAGTTGGATTTGTTGAGCCCGACGCTCCTATTGTAGCAGCATCGTCAGCCTTGTGCTCGTTGTCCCGCACTGTGCAATAGACTTGCGTAGAAACATGCCTTGATTAAGGAGCACAGACACTGTTTTCCTTGGAAGAGGAGTGTTTTTCTTGCTCAGCTCAAGCGTGGTTGTGATAGTTGGGCTTGGTGCTTTGTTATTCCAGACTTCTTTGGAACTGTGATGGCTGCCTTGAACTCACCACCCTATTTTGTCTCTGGTCCAAGCCCAAACTGTTTCAAACAAATTGCATGCAGAGAGCTAGTTTTCAAGCTTCTCTATGTCAAAGAGCTGAAAAACCAAGAAGCATTCTTGTGCTGTGCTGTTGTTGCAGTGTGAAAGGTAAGAGCAGAAATACAGCTCAGGACTGGCTAGCCCTTCTGCAAGAAGTGCACCATCAGAAGAAGGCCTTTCCCCCTCCCCACCGCTGGTGTCATTGTACTGGCAATATACGGTATGCAGTTCTGTTTAATAGCAGCAGTAGCGTCACTGAGACGCTGCCAGGAACAATGGGCTTACCATTAGGTTTTGGGGATTCCTAGTTATGGGAACCATTGCTGTAGAAATCCAAGCATCCTTGGACTGATCTGTTTTTCTGGTGTGGAGAGCCTGAAAAGGCTACAATAGGCTCCTGCTGCCTGCTAGACACTTTGGGGAGCCCCAGGCACTGGCAGAGCACTCATAAATGTGACCCAGGACCCCTGGGAGACCTGTACCTGTCTGCAATGAAACCAGGCAAGGTATCTGAGAACACCTGAAATATTACCACATGCCTGTATCCATGCAGCGGGGTGTCACCAGAACTTTGCGAGCCACACTGTCGCTGTGCCATCACAAAACTTGGTTGAACCTTCTCTGCTGTCCCACATGCTGCTCTGCTCTTCCCTGTCCCCTCGGGGTGACACTGGGCTCCACTGTGGATGCTCAGAAATGATGCAGGGAGGGGGAGCGGAAGTACTCTGATTTTTCTATCTTTTCTTTTTAAGAAACATTTAAATCCATTTGGTTTTATTACCCATTTTCATGACATCTTGGAGGCATTTGGTTTAATAAACTTCAAGAAGCAATGATGGAGGAGAGATACTCTCCAGTTTTATAACAGAATTAGAGAAGTAATCCCTGGAAAAGTTGTGTTTGCATATGTGCACACATAAATAAATTGTTATGATCATATATAATTTATCTGTGACTACAGACATTCACTGTGGGATTTATAGCATTCAGTTATTAGCTGTATTGAACATCCTTTAAGTTGTGTTTACAACTAAATGCCAGAGAAGTAAATATGCTTACGGATTAAAGGCATCATCAGCTGGATGAGGAATGGTGGGCTCAGCAGGGAGGAGTGGGGATGCCAGCTGTGAGCTCAGTGCATGGTTTGCCACAGTGGGGCATATTTGTCATGTGTGAGTGTTGCTGGCTGAAGGGTGCTGGGTTCCAGGTTGTCCTGTTGCGGCACCACGGTCTCACTGCCAGCCATCCCAGGAAGCTTTTTTAAGGTTGAGTGGTGGGCTGTTTGATGTTAGCGTTGGCTGACTTCTTTAAAAGAGCAGTGCAGAGGTCAAGCCCACCAGCAGGTTTGAGAAGGTTCCTGGTGGAGATCGCATCTGGGGACTCATCTGCTCTGGCGCAGCGGGAGGGCAGATGTTGCCTCCTCCTCTGAAAAGAATGAGGACAAGAAACAGCGGAAGCCATAAAAATACGTAATTAAAAGATACGCTGTCATCCCCTGTGTATATTTGCTGCTGTGTATAATGCAATTAGCATTACTTTAAAGATGTGTGGAAAAATACTTGGTCCTTTGGGGACTGGGTAAGCAGCAGAAGGACTTGTGCGCGAGGCCACCTCCTTGATTTCAGTGAAGTTAAATGGAAAATAGGTGTTGAAGCAGAGCAGAAAAGCTTGGCCAGTTGTAAAGCACTGGTCTATACAAGGTGGGTTGTGTTGATGTGTTATGTGTGCTCTGCCTTGCAGCACCTCTGGGACTGCAGGACAAGGTCCCAGCACCTCGAGCCATTGGGAGATGACCGAGGAGATCTGGCTGGATGCTCAGCACAGCTGGGGCTTTCCTTGGTGCTTGGACTCCTGCATCTTTAGCAGCTAAGCTAACATGTGGGGTCAAGGAGAAGGAATAGGGCCGCACATTGAGCAGGGGAGGAATGCATGCTGAATAATTGTTGTTAGGCTCTTGCTGTGGGTTCAACCTTGAAATGTATGGTTGACTAAGAATACCTCTGGTCGACCTGCACTTCTGCAAGTTTTGTTTGTGTATCCTTGAGAAGCTTATGCTATTCTTCCATTGTCTAGGTCTTACAGAAGGTCTGACCCCCAGCAAACAAAGCTCTCGTGCCCTTAAAGTTTGTTACTGGAGCCTTATTCACAGCTCCCCCAAAAGGCATTCAGTTAAATCCCAAGTATTTCACCATTCCAGCATCTTTGTATAATCTTTGCTTAGTGTAGCCCTCAGAGGTTCTTTGTAATTCTTTACTCTCTTTGCATGAGAGGTATTAAAAAAAAAGTGTTATTCTTTGCTCTGCATGAGATCTCCTTGTTTATGAAATTGCACCAGCTTGAGACACGATTATCACAAATAATTGCCAAGAGTACTTGCTCTAAAATCTAAACTTTGTGGTTATTGTTGGCAATGCTTTTTACAAACTGAAATTGGCTGTTTAAGACTAGGAATTATGCTTTCATACTTGGCAATCAGTCACCGAGACTGTGTGCGCAACAGCAAGATTTTATTACCCTTAAGTGGCGTTTTATTTAACCGAAGGAACGAGGGGAGCGGAGTTCTAGCCCTTCAGTCACAGGGACAAGTAGAAAGGGAGTCGCTGCTGTTGTTCTCTCTACTTCAACACAAAAAATAAAAAAAATAAAAAACTGCCAGACATTATTGCCCTGTTCAGCAAATCCTGCCTGCTCCTGCTTCCTTTACCCCATTAGCGCTATGGATGCCTGTTCCCTTTGCCTCACAGTGGGTGAGACATGGCTGCTCCCTGGGCAGTGCTGGCACTGGGCTGCAGATGTGTTGGTGTGAAGGATGAGTCCCTGCCCTTTGCTCAGCCCTGAAGGCCCGTGCCCTCCAGCACCATACAGCTGGGAGATGAGGGAGGGCTCAGCAGAGCTCCCTGCCTGCTCCCTGCAGGGCCGGGTGCTTGGGGCTGCTGCTCGAGCTTGGAGGATCAGCATGCAGCCAAATAATAGTGCACTGTGCTCCTTCCCCTTTTTCTGGCAGGAAAACAGCGTCTTGAAGGGTTCATGGCTTTAATCTCAATAGCATTTTGTTACCATTTCCCCCCAGTGGCTGGTGTATGCTCATATTTTTAGATAACGGATGCTGGTGGGGTCGTTTATCTCACCACTCCCTTCCTTCTGGAAACCCTTTCAACTTGTCAAAGACGCCATTAAACCAGGACCGTCCATGGAGAAATACGGACTGTCGGAGGTGCTGGTGTTGCATGCTGGGGAGTCTGGCTTGTAGGAAGAGGGTTTATGGTCCCGCTCATCCCAGGAGCTGAGCTGGCCTCGTCATTTCGCCAGCTCTCTGCAGAAAGGAGGTTTGGATGCTCGGATGATGAAAGTTTCTGTCACTTTAAAGAGCCTTGAATGCAGAATGCTTGCTTTTTTTTTTTCTTTGTAAATTATTTCCAGGATGCCACGGGACCTCTTTTTTAACTGCAGAAGCACTGTGTAAGCTGCTGCGTTGTCGTTCCAAAGCGCCAGGCCTAATATTCAGATGCCAAGTATCTGCAGATTCCCCCAACTCCAGCTGGTGTTTTATTTCATCTTAAAGTCAATATTGTGTTGTTTTGCATTTTTAAAACCCAAACTTTGGAAACTGTGTGATTTATGAGATTCTCAGCTTTGATAAAACCAAAAATCACAGGGAAATAGGAAAATATAAACATCAAATGTATAAAACAAGCCAAGAGAAACTCTAGCCTATATGTAAGTAAGTCCTTGTGAATGAGCGTATGATGTAAATGATTCCAGGGCACCTGCCCCATGGTTATGGTTTGTGGATGTGGTAACAAGTTTCCTCTCACAGTTCAGATGGAGGTGTGGTGGGACATCCTTATGAAAAAATCCTGGGTGGAGAATAACTGAGTTCCCTGCAGGGAAAGCGTTGCTCGCTGTCAAAAATTGGGCTGATTTCTGGAGACTTGCTTTCACTTCCAGAGGTAACTGGAGGAATAGAAGGCTGATTCCATTGGGCATGAAGTGCTCTGCCATGAGTTGGGTGTATGCCTTGTTCCTGGCAGTCCCTGAGAATGGAAGGGCTGGGGGCCTTGCAGGGCTGGACCCTCAGTGCATGTTGTCTTGTTGTTGGCAGAGTTAAATCACCCACTGTGTTGTTTTGAACTGAAGGATCAGTTAACAAGTGATGTATTAACTAACTGGTTTTCTCTTTTAAACGCTTGCTCTATGCCTGTTCACGTCTCTGCCAGCTCCAAGGCATTCGTGCATCTTTAAGCGTGTGAGTGGCTCCCAGATATCAAGGGCACTGCTCACGTGCTCCATGTGTCTGCAGACTGAGGCCCTGGAGAAAACCCAATCTAAATAAGAAACCAGCATCTGTGGCTGCTGCTCCTTTGAGCAATCCTATTGCCCTGAGCCAGAGAATGTGTGTGGATGGTATTATGGGACGAGATTAAAGAGAAGGAGGAGAAAAAGACTGGGGTTCAGACTTGTGTGCTTGAATGTAATGTGTCATTTGGGGTGACTGTGTCTGTGGGCTCCCTCCTGCTCCAGGTGTTCCGTAAACGAAATCCTCAGCATCTCATCCCGCTGCACTGGTGCATCTGCCCATCGTTGGTGCATCCTGACAGGGAACCACCAAACCTCTCTGATTCTTCCTTGGACAAGGCAGTGTCGGAGGACAGGGTTTCTCATTGCTATGGGTCTTGCTGCTATTTATCCTGTACTGCCGTGTGCAGGGCTGCAGGCAGTCATCTTTCATGTGGGGTTTGTTATAGAGTGGCCAATAATCCATAGGGTCTGCGCACGCTCTCCTCCATCTCCAGCCAACATCAAAAGTGCTTCCCAGTGTGATGAATAGGGATTTCTGCTTCTGCTGTGGTGGGAAGGGCACAGCAATGGTGAAGCAGAGTGCAGTTCAAAGATGTGCGTTGCCGAAATTGCCTTGTAATGCTTTTTTCATATCTCTGACGCTGCCTGACAGACGGCAAATTTATTCATGCTGTTGCTTGACCGTGGTAGAGAGCACAAATCCAAGGATAAGTCAGATAAGTAGTTCGCAGAGATGTTATTAAAGCTTTTTCCTGGATTTTTGAAGGCAGAATGGCCACGGTGTCATATGAGGGCTCTTTGGGGGTCACCTGCCCCTGGTGTCAGAGCAGCTCTGAAGGGCATTGCTGCACCCAGCACTGGGCTGTGCATCTTCCCAGCAGCCTCCTGCTGGGCCGGGGGTATGTGGGCAGCTGGGACATGGCACCCACCTCCACATACTCGTCCTTCATCACCCAGGGGTGGGTGGGTGCTGGGTACAGGCTACTGGCTGCAATGACCTGACGTGCTCACAGGGGGGGGCATCGCAAGCTGCGAGGTTTTACAGTGCATTGGGGGCGGAAGCAAGCAGATCGAGCTGTTGGCAGCAAGTCTTTAAAGTGAGGCAGGCTTAGAGAGGATTATTTCTGTCTTTTCTTTCGGAGGAATAATCTCCATTTAAAAGTTAGTTACTAATACGTCCCATGACTATACATTCGTCTTTACCTCTAATAATGGATTTTATCATTAATGCGCGTGAATTTTCACTTACGGTATAATCCAATCAGCAGCAAATCTCCTCCTTTAAGTGCGGATGTTCAGCAGAACAGACTGTGAAACTTTGCAGCTCAGGCAGTGCTGGTAGATGCAGTGCATGGCTGAGTGGCAGAAGGAGTTATGGAGGTTATGTTCCTGCTGCTGCAGCACAACCAGCATCATCTGTACGCGGTCAGCAGGGCAGCAGGCTGGGGGAAGCTGGCAGTTAGTGCAGAGCTGCAGGTGGATCCTCGGCTGGGTGATGAGTCTCAGTGTGAACGTGGTGCCGCCAGTTTTTCCTCCTCCCGATTTCATATCAGTGAAGGAGCTTTTTTTATTCCTATTTTTTAATTTAGTGTCAATGAGACATTGTGGACGCAGCATTTTTTTTAACTGAGCATTTGGTTTCACACTAAAGTTCTTTTTTTCCAGGAGAAGCCACCCGTCAGTCTGGGTCTGGGTTGGCCAGCCTTATTTTCTTTTATGCACAATTCAGTAGTTTAATAGATGGAAATTGATACTAAATCTCTTACATGACATGGAGATGATGCTTTTATCCCTTCCTGCAACGTTCCCCCACAGTGTGTTACGGTTCTCAGTAAGTCATTAAAATAAATTTGGGATTCATGTATTGACAGAACGGCATGGAACTGCTTTTCTTTTCATCTTGCCTGCTGTTCTGGTGTTCCCGGTGTCTGAATCCTGAAATGCAACTGGCAGAGCAGACGAAGCTCACGTGCCCATCCCGTTGGGATCCATGCGAGCCTGGAGCTGAGGAAAACACAGGGAGCAGAGCACCTCCCAAGTGACGAAGTGGTATTGCTGTTCCTTGTGTTTTCCTGCAGTTCAGATGTCGTGTGTGCTCAGGACCCCTGTAACACTGCAGAGTCCCGATTGCAGTTCATTGTGTGGTGATAAAGGACAGGAGTAAATGCCAGCCAGGCAAAGAGATGCTTTGTTTTGTTAGGGTCTGACCTCCCCATCCCTGGATGAAGCGAAGGGAAACATATGCAGAGCCAGGTTCAATGCCTATTTATTCTCTTTGTGCTTTACCCTTTGGGCACTAGAATATTGCTGGCGTGAGACAGAATTGGTTGCCAAACCACTAGCCCAAAATAAAGGGCAAGAGGTCACCATTTCTCAATGCGGGGCACTTTGATTTACCTTGAAACTCTGGGTTGGAGGCAGAAGGGGAGAGCTGGGCACTTTGCTTTCCATCCTTAACAGCACGCAGGGGAGCCCCCCACTACTGCTTCCTCAGTGGGTTTGCATCTCCCACCGCCACATTGCTCCTCGCTGCAGCCCTGGCAGGGCAGCAAGATCCGAGTACTTTTTGTGCTTTTCTTTATTTGCTATTCCTTGGAAAGTGGCTTGGGCTCCCCCTCCCTGATTTTTTGACCTCTGGTGCTGAGCTAGCATTTGAAGATCATTTTATTTATATTTATACCTTGGCTTTTTCGGACTGCTTTGAATTCCCACTGACTCACGGCTTGGGTAGAAGTGTTGCTCAGGTCTTGCAGGAGCCTACTGCGGCTGTGCAGCAGGAGTAGCTGCCTGCTCTGCTTGCTTCTTGAATAAAGGCTCTGTTTTAAAGCCTTCGTCCCAAGGAGTGCATAGCTGCTACCGGGCGCTGTGATTTAGGCAGTGTGCTAGGGTATAAATGAGAGCACGATGAGGCCAAAGGGATGATTATTTAAATACATGGATGTATGGATGTGCTTTGGAGAACTTGTCCTACCAAGCTGTGTGCTTGCATCTTCCATTCATAGTCCTGGTGCTTGGGTTTGTACAGTATAACTCAAAGTATCTTGAGCAAAAAAAGAGAACAGGATGCCCTGCTGGACAGTGCAGGCCTGAAGGTTTGTGCTGAAATGTTTGTGATGCCATAGGAGATGTGGGGCTGAAGTGAGAATTACGGGTTTACCCTGTTGTGGAACCTGATGCTCCTTATCAGTTCCTTGCGCTGCGCTGATACTTTTCAGCATTTAAAAGAAGACCTTAAATGTTTCTTGTGGGAAGGGACAGTGGCTTACAAACACATGAGCTATGCTGGAGTCTGGTGGACTTGTGTATCTTTGCACTATGGGGTCAAATTGCACGCAGTTGAGAGCATCTAGAAGGAGATAAAAATAAACCCACTGAATATTTGGATGAACCTGTAGCTTTTTGGAATGGCGACAGCTCGGTTATTTGCCTTTGTTGAGTTAAATGCTGGGGTTTTTAATCTTTTACCGCCAAATGACTGATCTCTGGGAGAGTTACAGTAAAAAATATATATTTGATTTGGAAAAGCTCTTGCAGGGAGGAATGTATTTTTGCTGGTTTGCACAATAAAAGGGCAAAACACTTTTCATTCCTGCCTGATATATATATATATTTTTATTATTTTTTTTGAACTGGCAAAGGCAGCTTTCAAAGACAGAAAATTGTCATTTTGCCATGAAAGGCTGTTTTTGCTGACACAATTGGTAGTTTAGCTCCGCTTTAATTTCCTATTCTAAATATGTTGTGAGATTATAGGGTACATCGTTAGAAATATTCAGCATATTTTTCCTTTTGAATTGCTTAAAAATTAAGAGAATGATTATGAATATGGAATAAGTCTATGCAAGATGTCTTTTTTTCCCTCTCCTTGACATTCAGCGTCTGCACTCTTGGGATGGTGTTTTATTACAGGACATTGATTCCAAGAGGATATTTTAAGTACATTAGCAAAGAATTGAAAAATAAATGTACGGTGGTGCTGCTCAGCTGGTGCAAATGGATGTCGCTCTGCTGAAGCCAGTAGAACCATGCCAGTTTATCCCAGCTGCAGATGTCCTCTATGGTTCTCTCTTCCGTCCTTCTGTATTTCAGTGTTTTGTCGTTAACGCAGTCACCTCTTCCAGGCTCTTGCCCGCAAGCAAACGGTGTGCACAGAAAGCAATGGTGTTACAGACAAGGTTTCCTGGGTAGGCATCTCTGAGCGTTGTTATTTTGGGCTGCCCCATATGTGTTTGTGTTTTATTCATCCCGTCCTGTCCCCATTGGAGCTGCTGTGATGCTGAAAAACCAGCCCAGTTACAGTGTTTTGTGACATTTCTCTTTGTAACCATGATGGGCAGCTGGTGTCTTTGCTCCATAGGGCAGATGTCTCTCCATAGGGCGGAAGTGTCTTTGCTACTGTAGGTAAAAATCTTATCTGCATGGGTGGGAAGGTGAGAAGCTTTGTAATACAATGGTTGTAAGGGGACTCCAGCAGCCCTCTGAGCCTCTGCACTGCAAGGCGGCAGTGAGGACTTGCTTCTTTTCCCCCATGTGTCTCTGAACCAACAGAAGAAATCAAGATATCATTTAACAAATTGAATTAATGGGTATTTCCTCAGTGGTTTCCCAAGCATTCATTATGGGATTTACTGAGAATGCAGATTAAAAAAAAAGCTAACCTAGCTTGCTTTTCAATTTGATAGCAATGATAGGTGCTCGGTGGGGAGAAGATGTTTCCACCAGCCTGCAACTTGAATGTAGCCCCAGTTCTTCCCCATTCATTCATGGGAGCCTCTAATTCATCTTTCCTGATTTGGTACGTCTTTGTGGTGGACGTGGGTTGTGCTGTATGTCATGGCAGGAATTATTCCTTTCACTGAGAGTGCTTTGCTGATGCCAGTGATCTCTCCGTTCTCCCCCTTGCCCTCCCTCCTCTCCCCAGTTTTAAGGTCCTATTCCAGAAATGTAAGGCGTGATTATTATTTTTCCCAGTTTTTCAGTGAGTCAGTTGTAAGAATTATTTTTACAGGTGTAAGGAATTATTTTTCTTTAGTCTCATTCTCACCAATGACAAATCTGCTTTGGAATTTCCACCATCACCCTTAAAAAGAAGAAAAAAGCACTCCCAACTGGAGGCGAACGTCCAGCAGGAGGGGTGGGAGCCTGAGCAGCGCTATTGGATTCTGTCTTATCCTAAAGTTGAGGTAGAGGCATTGCCCCATCTGTATCAACTTTATCACCGTGGTGTGAAATTAACCTTGTGGTTTGACAAGTTCATTACACGCGTCTGTTGATATCAGCTTTTTATGTGAGAGTGTTTTTACTCGGGGAGAAATCCATAGTGAGTGCTATTTTTAGATGCCAGCAACCCCCCCACATTTACAGTTGGTTTTTTTTTTTTTTTGGCCTACGTATTGATGGCAAGTGCTTGCAAAACTTGATACAGATCGAAAAGTCCAGAAAATACAGCTTTTGTGCACGGAGATTCGCTACTGCAAATGTCATGTTTGCATATTTTTAAATTAAAAATCAATACACCATTATATACCAGGAAAGACTATTTCTCAGCATCTGTTGTGGGAGGGTTATGGATTTCCTCATTAGCAGCGGGCTCTCACCGGGCGAGGCAGTGGTTTAGGCTGCACAGGGCATGCAACTAAGCACAGGCTCCAGGAGCTGCATCACTCTGCTGCAGGGCAGTAGGCACGCTCGTGCTAGGTGTGCTTCTTTCATAAGGCCAGGTTGGAAATGCTTTATGCTTTCTCTTTTCACAGGGATCACATTGGGTAGAGGATGCTGGTTTTTTGTTTATTTGAATGTAGCTATTGATGTCAGTCTTCTAGGACGATGCTGGGCAGGGATGAATCTAAAATCCATTTAGTAAAAAAGGAAAAGTAGTACAGGCTGGAGATCAGAAACGTACAGTTTAAAACCCTTTCCTTTTTGTTTTTTTCCTTTGTTCACTCCTTTTTTTAAACAACCAAAGCAACCTGGAGCAGCCTCCTGCTATTCCGCAGGGTTCACCTGTACATCTCTGTGTGCACATGGTACTGTTGCGAATATCACAATACAGCTCTGTGGTGCGCATGGATGCGTGTGCATGTTTTCATTAAGACCATACACAAACAGCCCTTTGGGAGAAAGAAAAGCAGAAGTATGTGCTTATCAGTGAATGAATTATTCGTCTTGAGTCAACGTTAGTACTAGCGTATGGAGGTGAGACTTTCCTGGTTGTTACAAGAATGATTTGTTCTGGTGGGTAGCGCGTAAGATGGATGATGAGATTTGGCTATTCATTTCTTTGGTTTCTAAGAACTCTGATTTTTTAAATGACATCCCTGTAAATGTATAACTCAGTGGCCCCAAGTTTCTCTGGAGGAATGTATGTGTGACTAATTCCCCATCCAGGATGTAAGCAACCCGCTCGCTTCATTAATCACAGGCTCCTTATGGGCCACCAGTTCCAAGTGATCTCATTTTTGTTCACTTCATGTATCGGCTGTCTCCAGAAACTTCAAAGATATCTGCAGACAAAATGCTGGATTAGGTAAGCCGTTAGCCTGATAAGTTTGTCACACAGAATCTGTTTGAAGTGATCTGGGGTCATAGTCTGGCCTTCTTGACCACAGCATGCTTTATCGGTCTTTACCAAATTTGCAGCCTTTTCCAGCATCACTCACCCTCTTTTTATGTCTGTAGGAGACCAGCTTGGAGACGCTCTGTCATGTGTTAAATGAGAGAGAATGGAGAAAAATTAAATAACATGTTTGTGCAGTATTTTGTACGATAGCCAGCCTTGCAGATTGCTCTTCTAATGCAATCGTAAGCACTGGGAGTGCTCCAAGGCCCCCAAATTACAGCTCTGAACTGCTGATGAGTGGGATGGAGAGCAAAAAAGACCCGTGAGTTTTGCTCAGAGCTGCCATTGCACAACCATCTGTAGTATTGCAGCAGCTTTTTCATGGCTTGCGTTCTGTGCAAATACTGGCTAACAACACAGTGCCTTCCTGAAGATCCCAAGCCAGGCAACTGATACCTCAATTTCCCAAGGAGAGGTAGCCTGAAGGTAGGGTGAAATAGTCAGGTGGCCAGCTGGCTCAAGGACTGTGGCACACATAGGTTTGCTTGTTTTGTTTCTAATGTTCTAATGGCAAGTCCTGTATAAGTGTAAAAATTGAATCAGGTTGTGCTCTTCGGAGATGTCTCCTGGTCCTGGGTTAAGCTGGCCCCATTTGATGGGTTTGGCCATTGCACTTCCACCTGGGATGGAGAAGTACCAATAGGCCAAATGGAGTGTGAGAGTCCAAGCCATCTTTTGGAACCCATGATGGCAACAAAGCTGTGTCATTATTCTGCCCCACAAGCATGGTACTGCTTTGGAAGGGCAAGAAAAGTGGATGAGTGTTTCTGTATTGTCTCAATCATATGCTTCCTTGTCAAGAACGGTTTCAGCCAGTAAATCCCTAAGCTCAGCTGCCATTAGCTTATTCCGTGTCACTTGCTGCTTCTGAAAAATTAAGAGCTGTATACAAAAAAAAGTATGCAAATATTCCACCTTTTTTTTTTTTTTTTTCCTCTAAATGTCTTTACCAAAAAAAGAAAAAAGAAAAAAAAAAAAGCTGATTCAAAGAGATGAATTGTTACTTTTCTGCTGGAAGGAAATAGAAAGCCGGGTCACACAAGTGGTTTTGTCAACACAGAATGCTCAGAAAAGGAATAGTTCAGTAAAAATGCAAATGATCATTGCTCCAAATACTGCTGGAAAGATGACATGACTGCATGTGTTCAAGTAGGTGGCTGCAGAGCAGAGATCTATTGTGCACTAAGCCGTGCGGCGATAAAGATGGGCAGATGAATGCAGGTCAGTACAGAAGCAGATAAGGAGACTGTAGAATGGCAAACCCCCATTTGAGGGCTATATAAATCTGTAAGAGCCTTTACTACAGATGGCACAAAGTCTTACAACACAAGTATTTTACGTGCAACACCGGAGCAAATCTTCTTTTTATTAACTGAGTTGAACTTTAAAATTATGTTATGACCAAAAATCAATAAAGAGAAACTGATTTAAGTTCATCCAAGTGTGAAGGGGTTTATTACCAGTGCTATATCACTCTAATGATGTACTCTTAAAAATTTGTTTTTGTGATATATTACATCTATTATTGCTAAAAGGATAAAACTGCAAAGCAACAGTGGACATTAATAAATCAATTTAAAGAAAAATGGGCAGGTAGCCAGGGGAGAAATAAATCCAATTTGCAGTTTTTAAAGGTTGTGAGATCGCAATATATGCAAACGGCACCCCAGCAAGGCCATGGGTTCTCACTTGCTAATGGGATTCTCTCCTGCACTTATTTTGTTTGTTTGCTGTAGTGTAATCCTCCTCGGTAACTGCACTGTGACAGTGCGCTGATAAGTCATATTTCTAAAGCTAATTTTCTCACTTAACCTTCCAGATAGATCTACACTATCAAAACAGCCCAGAGGGCTTTGTTGATCAGGTTGCATGAAGCATTTCTTTGAGTTGTTAAAACACAAAACATCTGTCTTCCTGTCTCTGTCTCGCTCAAATTGTATTTTCCTGGTTGTCAAGAGTATGCCGTTCGGAGACGCTGAATTAGTGCCGTCTTTCTGCTTATTAATACAGGAGTCAAAAGGCATCCTCAGTCGGTCTGTCTTTGGCTAAAGTTTCAGAAAAACGTTCCAAAATCTTCGCCTTCACCTAGCTGTAACAGAAATAAATGTTTCAGTGGGATGTATTTTAGGAAAGCAAACGGAATGCCTACTGGGAAGTGTTCCTTGCTGCATCCCTGAATGCCTTCTGGTTGCAGACTCCGCTCCTCTCACGGAATTACGTGAGACCCCACTTGGGCTGTGACCTTTCTTATTCTAATGGCACCTGACAGTGAAAAATGGTATGATTTTCAAAAGAGCCTGGGAATTTAATTGGACATCCACCTCTTTAAAGCTCTTTGAGCAAGCCAGGCTTATTTATTTTTATTAATATTCTCACAATTCTCGGAGAGGGTGATGCAGTTGAAACTCAAGCACATACATAATTACAAAGAATTTGCAAAATGCAGAGATTAAAGTAAGGCAACAGAGAATAAATACGCTTTTGTCGGCCCTGCTCTAGAAAGTGTTCAATCAATGTCAAGTCCAGGGACTTCTTCATTAGGGTGCCATTGTGTGAGGAAAGCGGTGCTCCAACAGCGGCAGCATCAAGCTCTGTGTTGGTTGTTTCCGAGCAATTACCACACCAGGTATGCTTGGGCCTGTGAGGGAAGGAGGGAGCTTAGTGCTTCCAAGTGCCAGAGCTGAGCCTGCAGCCATGCTGCATCACCTGTACAGGAGGTGCATGGTGATGGGATGCACTCGTAATGGGACCCACAGCCTCGTGGGTCAGCCTTGCCTCTTCTCCTGGAAGAGCAGGCAAGAGTGAACAATGTCATAATGCAATTGTCAGTGAATGCACGGGATGGAAGACAGCATGCAGGGTTTGGGACAGGTCTGTTGGGGATGGTTATCTTCAATTTACTGTACTGTGAGAGGACTCAAACTAAGCTGTTAGGAGAGGGTTTTTTCTTAAACAGGAGTTACAGTTGCTCTAGCACTCAAGTTGCGTCCGGTGCTCAAGTGATGTGTATTCAAACTAGTTTCTGTGGCGTCCTCCAAATGCTTTCTCAAAGCTCAGGGAAAGATGTACTCAGGGATCAGACCGAGCGCCAATTTTCAGACAACTGAAAATTGTTTTCCAACAATGTGCAGATCACCTTCATGCAGCTGCAAGGTAAATGAATGCCAGCAGTAAACAGCCATCGCAAAGCTATTGCAGGATCATCACTACAGTGATACTTGAGCACACATCATTATTAATATTGAAATGTCAGCGGTATTTTTAGCCTAGCATTTATTACCCCTTTGAGGAGGGTGCCTAAATGAATCCAAATGTCTTGATAGATGTCTTTCCTTGGTGCCTGCCCCAGAACTGTTGAGAACCAAACAATAATTTCAATCATTTCTATACAGGCAGGAAAATGATAATCTCAGATCTTGCAATTTTCTTCTGTCTTTAGCTATCATGCGAGTCTGTCATTCTTGCAAGTTTTAATTTCTGGCATCTGCTTAGCAGGGGTAAATTAGCTTAATTGCTGTTAGATTTTTCAGCAAGTCTTCCAAACGTTCCTCCAGCAGAAAAATCGCGTTTGCCTCTCCATAAACAGAAGAGCCCATAGTACGTGTCTCAGAATGCATTCCATCCACTTACTAACAATTTCTCCGCTAACCTCGCATTCAGAGTGCTGGTGAAGCATGGCGCTGCTGAGCAGTGGCAAAGTTATCGAGCAGAAAACTTCTGTGCTTGTGGTGATTTCTATTATAAAATCACGGAGCGTGTTTTGTTTGATTAAAATGTGATGGTGCTACAGGTGATGGAAGTACCAGCTCCCTAACAAAGTTTTCTATTGAGATTTACCCAGCCAAGTGCTGGACCGCTGTTTGCTAACGAGGATGACTCACTCATTCAAGACAAATCTGCATCCAGTCTTTTCCAAACCTCTGGGGCACTGCAACCTCTCAGAGACCCACCAGTGATAATGCAGCAGAGTGTCTAGATAGATAGACAGATAGATGCATATATACCCATATATATATATATATATACACACACACAAACTTCCTGTAGGCTTGGAGGGATCTTTGTTGCTGTATTAATTGAAATTACTGTTGTGGATGGTGATTTGTCCCCATGGCATGATGTCTGGTGTTGGGTAATGGGAGGACTAAGGCAAAGAAGCGTCGCCACATTTAAGATTATTGCTGTGCTGCCCCTCTTGCCTCCTTTGGGAGGATTTAAAAAGACAAAATGGTAAAACCCAAGCCTTTACACAGTGTTTTATTTTTATTTTTCCCCCAGTGTGTCAGGAAATAAATAGGTCTGAAGAGGAGGATGAAGTAGTTTTATTTAATTCACAGCATCTGTTTACCTGTTCCCTGTGGCTGGCTCTCCTATCCGTTGAGGTGTTTGTTTTTTAATGACAGAAACAACTTGTTTCTGAGGGTTTGTTTAATGAAATGTAATAAAAATAAACAGCATGTTATTCAGTGACAAGGATAGGGCTTCAGTGCCTCTTCACTTCTCAGTTCGCTGTAGACCTCAGCAAAATGCAGTTGAGCTAACGGGAGCACTTCTGAAATCTTGCCTTGGCACTTCAGAGGTGCTTTCCTCACCAGCATACGTCCATGACTCCGTGCTGCATGTTTTTAGAGCTGATAAAAACTTCTTTCATTCACTTCGAAGTAGAAAGTGCAAACGTGCTAATAGAAATAATGTCCTGAAGGTGCATCTTAAACATTGGTGTAGCTTTTCAACTTCTGCGCGTAGTGGAACTGTGGGATGGGTCGTTTTTGTTTTTCATCTTCGTTATTTTTGAGTAAGGTTTTCTTCTCGTAGCACACTTGATATTGTCTTGCCAAGCGCAGTCACAACTGTGGGCTATGTGAGAGCAAAATACGCCCCGCCATTCTCCTCATCCACAGGGTTTTTCAGCTACTTTTAAGAGCCGTGTGTGAAATCTTCACTGTGGTGGAAAAAAAAAGAAGACTCCTGTTGTTTTGAGTGAGGGCACGTTCTGTGCATCCAACAAATGTCAAGTGATTTTGGCACCGTTTGAGGCTGTTAAATATTGAGTACGTATTTCATTGGTCCTTACTGTATAAACAGTGCTTCTAAAATTGTCGATAAGAGGTAAGTGCCTCAATCGGTGAGATAATTGCCTCAAATAAGACTGATAGCTGCACTGCTTCATGCAGGACTGTTTTTTGATAAAGACTTCTCTTTTCTTTGTTTGTTTCTGCAAGAGCATATTGAGTGAGAATTAGATGGAGCCAGTTTGGCTGGATTTCTATTGGCAGGAGATAAATACTGTAGACGAGAAACATGTTTGTCTGGGCCAGAAACCTGGTGTTGCAGAAACCAATCCAACAATATTCACTGACGTCCAGTTCTCTTGGCATGAATCGTTGCCGTTCCTACCTTCAAGGTACCTCTTACTTCCCGTGGAAGTGCAGCATGTTTGCATGATGATAGCTGCTCAGCATTAGCAGGCCTTTAAGGCCAAAGTCGTTAGCTGCAATGAACTCGATGTAGACTCGAGAGTTATTTAAGCTGTATTCTGCTGAAATGACGTGGTAAGAGGTAACAACAGTCAAACCAAGCAAGCAAGCTGCTGGTTGCAGCTGTCAGTTTAAAGACCTGGTGGTTCTGGTTGACAAGTTAAACTCCACTGCTGATTTGGTCACTTCTGAAAGGACACGTCCTTGTGTACTTGGAGATCAGTCAAACAGTACATGGCATCCCTCTGAGCCACAAAGCTTTCTTCCTTCTCTGTTACAAACTCTCATAAGCTCTTCAAAAGCTCCTCAACCTCGTGTTTAGAAGTCGCTTTGTTTAGGTAGAAGTTGCCTTATCTGTCATTTTGTTTAAAAGTGGAGATGTGGGACTTGCCACAAAACTTTTCTGAATAAAATGTGCTTTCATAACTCAAATAATGATCTGGGATAGAAGGGACCAGAGGTCGAGTTTCTGACTTGCCTGATTTGCCAGCTTTTAATGGAGTTTTTCTTTCCTGGGACTTTGTAGCTTGCCATTTCCTTGGGAAATTCACAGTTGTCAACATGTGATGTTTCAAATGAAATGTTTGGTCTTTGGAGTGCAAAGGTCTCTGTCCAAGTAAATCTGACCAGTCCTAATCAAAAGCACCTACAAGTGAGTAGTTATTTCCCCGGCACTTCTGTGCCCTGGCCTCTGGACAGCACATTTGATGGATGTGTGGGACAGAAGGGTGTTGAGCATGCGACCCTGTGGGGGGACCCAGGTCAGAGGCAGCGGGCTCTGTACCTCTGCTGGGTTGCCCTCAGCACTCCGACAGCCCTCAGCGCTGACCTTCAGGGACCCACAGACAAAACTTAACTGCTGTCTTGGCTCAAGTGCACAAAAGCTACGCTAGTGGAACAACTGGTTAGGGCCAGACTTTTAAATACCAAATAGCAGCACCTTTTATTGCTCATCCTGACCCTTTCTCTCACCTTCTGCCTTGACCCCTTTCCGGTTTTATGTCCTAGTAAAGCAGCTGCACAGCTTACGGTTTCTGGCTGCTGCTGTTGCTTTGAGAGGTTTATGAGGGTCTTTTAAAAGATTTATAGTTACTTCTGTAATGACCTTTTCCAGTTTATTGTTGATTAGTTTTCAGGCCTGCAGACCAGAAGGACAAGAGCCTACAGAGAGTTTTCCCCCCACTGGCACGCCAGGACACTCATTGCAGGAGACATCTCGGTGTCTAACACACAATGTCTGATGCAGTTTCCAATCTAATTCTTCATCCCTTGGTATTTGGCGGATGATGCCAGTGTGTTTTGATGTTACTTGAATCTTTTCACCCACAAATTGTACCTTGTTAGAACATACTTACTGAAAGTGGCTGAGGGCAAAGATTTATTTATCCTTGAGAAGTGGACTTCCAAATTTAGACCCTGGCCCTCGAGTTCAGTGGTTCCTAAACTGCGGTACTCTGAGAGTCTTATCTGGCAAGGTAACATTTGAAGAATGTTGTGAAAAAACAGCTCGGCAAGGATTTCGCAGTTGGTTGCTTTTGGCCGGAGTCTGCTGACATAGGTGACATTGTCTTTGCAGAAAAGAAAAGGAAACTACAACAGCAAAACAAAAGGCAAAGTCTTTAACACTCTGCAAAGTCTCATGTGCGATCTGTGTGGGAGTTTTGCTCAATTTCGTGTTATTAGAGATAGGCAGAAATTGCCTGTGTATTTTGGTTTTTGATTTTTTTACGCCAGTACTACATGGCAGAAAACCAAAAATTGTTCTTCCTTGATCTCAGGGCCAAGCAATGCCTTGGTACAGGGCCAGGCCCAGTCCTGCCAAAATAACCTGGCGAGGACACCAAAGGCAAGGCCGCAACGTATCTGAAAACAACCCCGAGCTAGGAGGGGGGATGATGAAACTGGGAGGACTGTGCGGCTGCAAGCGTCTTGGCAATGATTTATAGTCCTTATATCATTTGTGCTCACATTCGTTTCCGTTCCTCTGGTTTTCCTCTGCGCTTTTGGCGAGGTGGTCGCAGAGACTGTAGTGGGCTTGGCGAGGTGGAGCGGAGAAATTAATCTCCCACCAGACACCAGGGAGAGACGGATCCAGCACGCTGCAGGCCTGGGAATGGGAAGGCTCCTGGGCAAAGCACTGTTCAGCCTTCTGGGCTGCTTCTGCGGATGCATCTGCTCTAACTCGGTCCTGGATAGAGAGACAGTGAGCCTGGTTGAGCCTTTGCTACCTTAGCTCTATGTTGCATAAATGGCATCCCAAAGTAAGAGCTGCACGATGGAGGTTGGTGTGCTGTTATCTAATAGGTGACAGCCCATTAACTCTGCTAGGCTGGGGAAATAAAAATGTAATGGCTGTCTGCAAACAACTTCTCAAATTCATTAAAAATGTTCTCATTAGATAATGAGCGTTTATTTAAAAAAGAAAAAAAGGACATTGGATAGCTGGCCCACAGACCTGAGGATTGTGCTGCTGTTTGCTGTGCAGCGTTCACAGTGCTTCTCTGTGCTTTTGCTGGGGCAATCAGTGGGATACAGTACCTGCTTAGGTATATTAAAGCATCTCCTCTGTTGCTCTCTTTCCATGAGCTGTGCTTGAAAACATATCATGTAGGGCAATAACAGCTGCCTTAGAAAAGTGCTTGGTAAATATCTGTGCGGATTTCTGCAGATCGGCCAGATTGTCTGAGAGCAAATTACAAACTCTAAAGGGAGGGACTTAACGAAAGGTATGCCTTTATTGACCCAGTAAATATGTTAGTCCTGGAATACAAAAACAATGAAAAATGAGGAAGTAGAGGGTTTTACCTGTTAGGATGTGTTTAAGTACGTATTGATGATGGCTGGGTGACTCATGCTGTGGAGAATATGAGGCAGAGGCAGTTGCATGCTGGCGGCAGCTGACATAATGCTGCTGTTTTCCCCCTCAAAAGCAGGGGTATTTTAGGAAAACGACATGTTAACAGCTTAGTGCCTTCCATTTTTGCAATGAAAATCACTGCTAGAAAGCTTTATTTCTAGAGCTGTCCGTTCATCACATCACTGCGTAATATAAGTCCTAGAACTAAGGTGAAGGAGCCTTCAGTGTAACTTTTGTTGTTAGCTGCTGTAGCCCTGATGTAATTTTAAATGTGCCTTTGTAACTTCTTGTGTGTAGAGTAAGAATATGTATCTGTCACAGCACCTCATTAATGTAAATATTGCTGCTTTGTAATTTGCTTTAACAGAAGGCACCATGAACAAACTCCCCATGTGGGCTGCTACTGTTCTGTTCTTGTGAGTTAGTCATTATGCCAACTCTTCTGTTTTAACCAAGTGAGTTATGGTTGATTTGTCTCATACTCAAACGAGGTCTGCAATGCTGCAGCAGGTTTGCAGCAAGTACACTATGAGTTTTTCTGCCCTGTGCATTGCAAGAAAAAACAGAAGTCAGTTTGAGAAACTTGGTCCAAACTCTTTGTTTGTTTGTTTTCCCTCTGCAATCGCTTGTTGGTGACCTGCTGCTCCTCTCCATTCAGCAAAGGGTGCTACTTTTAATGGAGACACCAGATTTGTCCTTATAAGGCTTGAGAAGTTGGGTCAAAACGCCTCTGAAAATGTGACTATGGACAAAACATAAAACTCCAACCTTTGTACTGGGTGGTTATCTCCGTTGTCTTCCAAAGTTGTTCTGATATTGTTCTCAGGTAGGATTTCATGCACTGTAAAAGGGAAAAACAAAACAGACCATTGATTCTTGTAATTTTAAGGTAAGTTGGTGTAGTAGAATTCGCATGCTGATTAGCTGATAATGAGAAGGGAAGTTAATCAACGGACACTCAGTAATTAAAACATTATGACAAGTGAAGAGAGACAAGAACTTAAGGAGGAAAGTCAAGGGTCCTCTTCCTGTTTTGTTTCTGAGTAAAACAAGCAGTAGAGGTGAAATTAGGTTAAACACAAACAACCCTGGAAGTTTTTTTGTTTGTTTTTTGTATTACAGAAAAGTGCCCCCCTTTAACACTGAGCCTATGCGAATAATTAGTTTTTGACAACGTGGAGCTCTGATTTATTTTAAATTTAATTTAATCCTGCAAACCAGGTCGATTTGTCCATTTTTGTGGTTGTCATCATGGGGACAGCATTGAGGAAGACAACAAGTAGGATATCGGCAGCCTGTTCAGACAGAGAGCTGGTGACTGCTGCTTCCTTTTAACCTCAGTCCCCAGCAATTCAGAGAAAAGCCATTCCCAGTAAAAGCTTGTTAATGAAACAAAAGGACTTCAGAAGGAAACAGGACCAGCTTAAGATAAGGGTGATGATGTATGAAGGCAGGGAGCCGTGCATCAGCTGTTATAAGTTGCTTAGAGCAGAGGCTGTGCCATTAGCAGAGATCAGTGCTGGAGCGAGGAGATGCGTTGTTGTGCCTCACTGGGCAGATGCTGCTGACATCATTGGTCTGATGGCGCAGGCATGCATTTCACACATAACATCTTGGATCCCATGTTCTTGTTTATACAGGACTATGAGATTTGTGTAACTTGTATCTTTGAAGTGCTTTGAAACGATAACCTGCTGTTGCTGTGTGCGTAATACGTGGTTTTATGAAGCACTATTTTATTTGTCATTTACCCAGTCTGGAGGCAAAATAACCGTATTTTTAGGTACTCAAATACTTTGTGGCTGGGCGCTGCTTCCTTTGAAGGCTGTTTAAAAAAGAGAGCAAGATGGGGCAGTCATCTAGTGGGGAATAAGCGGAAGGATGGAGGTAATTTTGTGTTTGCGTGCTTCTTTTGAAAAGAGACCAATGATTTAACGTGACCTAGAGTTACAGAATAAAAGTAAAAATCAAGCAGTCTTTTATTGGCTAGATTATGTCATTTTTATTGCTTTCTTTAGCTGTACTTTTATATGAAGATGTCACATTGAGAAACTGAGAATGACTGGCACTTGTCAATGGTATCAGTCACGAGGGGGAGGACCAGCCAGTCTGAAATGCATTGATGTGCAGCAGGATGCAGCACGGGACTGGCACTGCTGTGGGCATGCTGACATGAGGCCAGTTGGAGTTGCTGAAAAGAATTGGTGGCCTCTTGATTTCTCACCTGATTGATGTACAAATAACTTTGTGTAAATAACACGTAATTTGCCTTTAATTCCCTAGTCCTGGTGCTGTGGCACGTCTTCAAAATGTCATGTTGGAAGCGCTGAAAAGGATCCGTTTGTTCAGCTACATTTTCTTAGCATTCCAAGCACACATGTATGTTCTTTTTCATGCAACGAGAGCCTAAAGCCTCAGGGATCCCCTTTCTGCTTGTCTCAGAGCACGTTTGTGGACCCGTTGGAGAGCAGGGAAGTGGCCGAGAAACCTCTAGACGTAGTGCTTAGGAGGGCAAGGTGAGGGATGAACTGTGGGGAGTTGTGGCTGTGTGAGCATTTGTTGTCTGTTTGGGTAGGTTTTGTGTTTCCATACTGTGTGTGGCTTGAGATACATGGTGAGATAGCGCCTGTTGTGCCAGCGAGGAGCTTGGCAAAGGGTGAAGCTCATCGAACAAAAAAGTTTGCTTTAGATACAAATGGTTTTTAGCTAGATTTACACGATAGGCATGGAGACAGATACCTGTGCAGTAACTGAAGCAATTCAAATGACATTGGAGAGGAGATGTGGAGTAAAATAATCCCAATTTATCTAATTTTCCTGGTGAATGTGCTGCTCGTAAAGCAGCTTTGGAAGCAAACGGTGATGGCTGAGGGCTGTGAAGGAAGCAGCTCCCATAGGAAGGTGTAACATTTCAAGGTAGCTGGTATGTATACAGAAATGGACCCAGCTCTTTGGGGTTGTATTCTCCTTTTCCAATTCATTTTCTGTTCTTTCCTCCTGCTATCAGTCAGTCCATTAAAGGTTCCACTGGTTTCACAATTGGGCAGAAGCTGAAAACCTCAGCATGCAGTTTCAAGGTTAGATCTAACAGCTACTCAGCAGCCATTAATTCACCTAAATGAGCTGAATTTTCAAAGTTGCATGGCTCTCAGCAGTTCCCAGATCTCAGACAATTCTTGGCTAATAAGGAGTTTTTGTAAAATACGACTCTTTAGTGGAGTGCCTAAATAGGCAACTCTTCTGCCTGGGAATGTGGCCTGACTTGTTTCTCTCCCACCAGAAAGCAGGAAAGTGGAAGTGCACAGGATGGGATGAGTGGCTTGCCTGGCCAACAAGCAGGGTGAGTCCCCAGGAGAAGAATTCCAACACAACACGATGAGGACCTGCTAGCATACTGCAGCAAACCCTGATACTATCAAACTTTCTCTGCAAAAGAGCTTTAGAGCATGGTTTAGTGCATTGCAACCTCCTCCAGCAGAGAGGAGATCTTCTGTTACTGGGATCTTGGTCTCCTGTGGCTTGAGTTTTGTAAGGTGCCCATCTCTGTGCCACCTGATTTACCAACCATGAGCATGAGGTCTTTCAGCACTGTGAAGAAGGTCTTGTGATCTCCACTGTCTCTTGTAATAGCAAGAAACTTAGAATAGCACATCACACAGTAGTCTCAGCTCCTGACAGGAGCAAGTCTAGGTGTCAGCTACCCAAAAGCACGGGAAGCTCATCTCCCTCATAAGCATCTCTGGTCCTGTTTCTGGCCAGTTGGCCTTGTTTTTTCCATCCTGAAGGACTGCAGGTTTTGGGGTGCAAGGCGCTCTGCCTGTTGTTCCCCTACCTTCCCAAACAGCAAGCAGGCTGTTCCTTGAAATATTAATCCGTAAATCCTTCCTATCCCAATAAGGCTGAAGCAATTACAATATTTTCCCCTCATCTGCTAATTAAATTCATTTGGAAGCAGACGTAGCAGTCTCAAAGGACCATCCTTTTAATTTCCCTTCCACGTGTAGCAATTAGATGGCAGTTGTTTGTGGATGAAACAATGAGCAGGCTGAATAGGTTGGGGTGTTAAGTACAGCAAGAAAGTTGTTGGGCCCTAATGGGTGAGTGGGGCTGGGATCCCACCCTAACCAGCTTTAAAAGGAAGAGTAAAATCCTTTCCTTTCTGATTTTTTCCTCTTCCCTTGCCCTCACAGTGTAGCAGATATCAATCTGAGATTGCCCTGGGGAGACAAATGTGTGTTTTTTCAGGGGAAGGAAATCATATGAAGAATTCATATGGTGTAAGTAATTTTTGCATTGTCTGGAGTACTCATTTTTCATCTTAAAACTTATAGATATAGCCTTTTTAATGCTTTTTTTTTTTTTTTTTTTAAATCTTTATCACTTGGCAGGGATGTAAAAAGTTAATAACAGATTTATAATTTTATTAGCATTTATGCTGTAAATGCAAGAGAGTTCCCCAGCCTGAGTTTAATGCATCCTTAAAGTCCCTTTTATTATCTTCTTAATTCCCAGCTGTACCCTTTTATTGAAGTGTGTATTATTGCATTTTCTCTGGAGGAGATACAGTGATATAGGTCTGGACTATGAAAACTTTTTTTTTTTCCTTTTAAGGAGAGAGGGTAATTCTTCATTTGTACCAACCCCAAAGGGACTGTTGTGTAGTCATCTTGCAAGCAGGTGACAGCACAAGGTGACAAGGAGCAGACACTCAGGGTCATTGTTTTCAGCACAGAACATGTCTGAGAACTGTCCACAGTGGGAAGGAATGACAAAAAGCCTTTTGGTGACACAGACCCAGAGCAGAGAGGACACAGCAAAGGCAGCATCTGCTCTTTCTAAATAATTTCCATGTATCTGAAGAGTAGGATCCTGCCTATCTAATGCTTTTCTTTTGCTCGTAGACAAGATAGCATATACAAAAAGTGTTGCACCCTATATAAGCTATGTCTCTAGCAGTCCATCTAACCTTGCTCACAGGACAGACAGATTTTGTGGCTGCTGTTCTGTTTTGCACATAGCAGAAGCAGGCAGCAGGTTTGTGTGGTAAAATAGATTTCAGACATTTCCCATATCTCCAATTGTAATTTCCGAGTCTTCCTCAGTGACAGAGCCCATGAAAGGGAGCTTTAGGAAAAACTGTCATTAGCCTTGTGGATCAATATGGTTGAGGAAATACAAAACAAGTTAAGTTGTTTAAAAATAGGAAGTGCCAGAGGGGGTTCCCACCTCCCTGCTGAAAGCAAATCACAGCATTGATTTGTCTGCAGTGTAACTGCAAAATCTGCAGAAAACAGGTGAACTAACTGGGAATACAGATAGCTCTGTGAGCTGCTAGCTGTTATGTTCCCTTGCCCTCGTGGGTCCTCTGGGTGAGATGGTCGCTTGCTCGGGGAGTAGAAGGAAGGGAGTCGATGCCAGGCAGTAGATGCCTCATCCAGCGTAGTGTTGTTCCACTTCTCTATTAATATTTCTATTTCACTCCAGAGCAGAGCAATTTCTCAGTTAAGTCAGAAGTCAATTCCATGAAATCATCCATGACAGCAGTATGATTCACATAAAGAGAGACCAAACTGCGGTGACACTGGTAGCCTAGACCTAGGACAAGGAAAATGCTGGGGAAAAAAGAGGGCGACTGAACTTCTGCATGTTAAAATACATGGAGCGGTTGAATAGGTCTCAGTAAAATGTTCCCCAGGTAATTTGCCTTGGTGTTTCTGAAGCAATCGCTCTGAATTTTTGTCTCTGCTTATTCTTCAAGGTTAGATTTTCATGTTTTCTATGAAACACGTTTCCACTTCTCTCCTTGCAAACCTGCCTCCAAAATTACTGTGGGGTTCGGTGTTTCAGTTGGCGTATTCTAAGCTCTGTGCTTTGAAATACAGAGTAGTTTAGAAATTTGCTATTTATTGAAGTGTGACTGTTTCTTTGCTGCAAAGGAGGATAGGGCCCACAGGAGTGGTTCACTGAACCGCCGTCTTTGATATTCAGATGTGAACATTACATCTGTGTGCAGCAGCCAAAGTATTGCCTTTGTTGCATGCACTCTTTACATGCAGTACACTAAGAGCCTTCCTGGAAGATCCCAGCCTTGCCAGTCATTGGGCTTGTCAGGAATTCATGTCTCTAGATTTGGTTTCTGGTATCTAATTAAGAAAGAAGAGCAGTGCTTAAGTCCTCCACTGTTAATTCTATACCATATTGCATTCCTTCACAGTGTGTGAGGATGGTTTTCGGGCAAAATGCATTGGGGGTGGGTCAACAGCAGCGCTGATTTTGCTTGCATGATTGTTGCTGGTGAGAATTGGTGTGTTAGTTGTAGGTTTTTGATCACGACCAGTGGAACTGAAGTTTCTCTCCTAAGTGTCACGTTTTTTTTAGCTGCAGCATCCGAACCCTATTGAACTTGTGCTATTTCTATCTCAGCTCGCCAGCACTGAATGTGCCACTTATTTGAACTGTTGTTTTAGCTTGCCAGTGGGATCCCAAATTAAAACATCAGGATGATGAAAGCCATCTTTGTCTTGACCAGGAAAGAACTGTGGCATGTGAGGACTGAAAAAGTAAATTTCTGCAGGCTGAGCACAAGTCTGAGAGTGTTTATTTACTGAAGTGGCATCCAATCCTTGGAATGTGGGATTGCTGAGGGTCTGGTAGTGCACATTAGACCAGTGGGTTAAATCAACGTATGGGGAAACTGTCATTGTTCAGCTGCAAGTCCATACTGGAGAAGTTCTGTTTGAAAGATCCTAATTAATGGATTGCAGTGGCTACAAAATTAATTACGAATGACTAGTAACTAATTAAAACGACCTAACTTGCACGGTATTCGTTTCCCTGTGAGCATCAGTTTTGTGAGTCGGTAGCTTGAAATGAGCTGAAGAGCTGCACCCCAGGGGGCACGCAGCAACAGCGCCTGGCAGAACCACCTCTCTCAGGACGAACCCTGCTGCTCTCCACACTCCCTTGCGGTGAGAGGAAATGATCAGGGGGCAGGGAGATGCCGTAGCATCTCAGAAGGATGGGCTTCACAGTTTGAATCCCAGCCGTTACAACTCACGGTAATTCTTGGCAACTTCGTTTCAAGGAAAAGATGAAATTACATAAACCTATATTCAGAAACAAGGAAGGCTGAGTTCAACGAGGTGGAAAAGATGCTGAATTCTAATTTTGCTTATGTAGGGTAGCTCAGATAGAGTGCCAAGTGCTCTCCCTCACCAGTGCATACCTCTAAGGGTGATTTTAGCCCAACTAAAGCAGTCATTTGAAGTTGAATTGCTCACTTTCAGTAGCTCATGCTCTCCCAGATTAAGCAAAACTTATAAATACTGTTTCACATTTTGATGACCAACAAGGGCTAGGAGGAATCCCACTCTTCCAGCTATTAAGATCTCTATGATTGAATTGTGGCGCTTTTAGAATTACTAGCCTAAAGATACACAAGCATGACCACTTAATCCATAATTAACCTATTTACTGAAGGCTTTCTATAGATTATATTAATAGTATGGGGTTTCTGTGGTTTCTCAAGGCGTGCTTGAATACTGTAATCTGCTGTTTTGTATGCAGTGAACTCATTGGCATTTGTGTAATAGGGAATAGCTGAGTAAAATGCTGTCATAGGTTGCAATTTAATGCCATTCATTGGAAGCCACTAGGGTTTACATCTAAAGGAGATATCTTACAGAACCATTTCTTTAAACCTCCTTTTCTTTGCCATGTGTTTTCAGTCCATGCTGTTGGCACATTTCTAAATATTACAGCATGTTATTTCTAGACCAAAATTCAGGCTTCGGTGAGCCTCAGAGCTACAAAGATAATGTCTGTGAGCTACTAGGAAAGATGCTGTAGATAAAACAGACCATTTATAAATATCACTGATGGTTCAAAGATTTGGGCCTTTGAAAACGATTGATGTGAGGGCATCTCACCCTTAAAGATGCAGTTTTTATGGCATCGGTTTTCGAAGAGTCGTTTTAAATTTGAACCCTTCCTCTTGATAACTTTTTCTTTACAAGCGAAGGCAATGTAATAAAATATTTCTATTTCTTAACATTTCTTTTTGTTCTGAGATGTTTCTCAATTTCGCCGTGATTTTGCAGAAGAAACAACAAAATGGTGACAAAACCAACCCTATCACTTAGAAATGTATATCTTAATGCCCATTTGAAAGCATGTTGCAAGTCGCTGCATAGCTGGTGGAATGGCTTACGTGCTTAAATGTAAGCCTGTGCTGTATGGAGACGCCTGGCTTTGCCTTGGTTGCATCTGAGTAGCTAAATTCTTCATTTATTTTGAGCAGGCACTGTTTTTAGTGCCCGTGGTGCGAAGATACAGTGTCACAGAGAGGAAATAATAATCAAAATTAAATCTTTAGACGCTCCTCAACAACTGGAGGGGTGGCAAACATCCCCGTTGGCATGCCGATTATTGTAGCAGAGCACTGGAAGAGACAGGCAGTCCTAATATTATCAGCAATGGCAGAGCATTATCTGAAATATTCAAAGAACAGCTGTGTTGTTTTGGCTATTGCAATCTTGATTGTGTCAGCATAGATAGATTTCTTTCTGTTTTCTGGAAGAACACAATAGACAAATGAAACCTTGCTAACTACAGCCTAGGGGCTGAGTCGGTGTTCCTTACCTGAGATGTGATTGCAATTTTTGACAGGAAGACTAATGCATGTTTTATTGTTGTGCATTTAAATTTGATTTGAGGAGAGAGAATGTTTTATTAAAAGGGGGAAGGAAAATAACTTCTTAAAATATTCCCTGTTGCTCCTCAGATGCCTATGGAAGAGAAGGCAGAGAGACCCGAGCGGTACATTTCATTTGGGGCACTGGGCACCACAGAAATATGTCTTTAATAATTCCCATCAATGTAGATTCCATGTAGAATAAGGTCATGATTGAACTACGTGAAGTCTTTTGTGAGTCTTTTCCGTTGCAGACTGAGCGGGGGAGATTATTTCTGTCTTGGAGCTGGAGAGCTCCAAGGTGTATGGAGTGGTCACCATTCAACGTGGTACCAGGGGCAGAGTTTCTGAGTCGACTGAGGAGGCTCATGGGGGTTTGGAGTGACACATTTTGAACTTGTTGGTAGCCCTCCTGGAGAACATCTGGCTTCAGAGAGAATAATGGAGTTCAAGGCAATATATTCAAAAATAAGTGCTTGATTGAGAGGTTGTGTATACAAGATAGATTTTGCATGGGGGAGCGGGTCGGCTTTGCCGTGTAGCTACATGTGCACAGGAGCTGAGCATACTTGGCACCACCCAGAAGAATGGAAGCATTTTTTATGTTTAAGTCTATGTGAAACTCCTGTAGGTCCAGTAAAAATAAAATACAAATCCTGTGTCACTTGGTCAGACGAGAGGCAGCCTGAATCATCGCTGAGCCAGACGTGAGCCATCCCAGTAAATGGAGTTTCAGCAATTTACTGCTTGGCTCAATCACCAGTGCATGCCCTCGGGTCTGTAAGAAGCACTGTCATTCTTTGGGCTTTGCAATAACTGCAGGAGCACAGGCAGCTCTCTCCCAGATCTTGCTCTACCATTTGTCATAGAGGAGAGTTGTGAACTTTTCAAATGTGGGCAGGAGTGGACAGACAGTCCAAACGTGCCATTTCTGCTTCACTTTCCAGGATTTTCTCGGCCCTCAAGGCAGGATGACCTTTAGCAGCCTCAAAATGAAGGAGTGTCAAATGATTTTTTTCCTTTTATGAGATATATAATATATCTCATATTGTCTCTGGATAATAAATGTAATGCTCTGAATGGCATCTGAAAGTTGGGCCATGAGGAGCAGGTTCCCAGCTGGGAGCTGTGCCTTAGAGTTTACTAACACTGCCAAACTGTTCCCTGTGTCCATGGGAAAGAGGGGGGCTTTGGGTTGGGTGAAAGGAAAAGAGTCACTTGGATGTAAAACTTCAGGTGAGCTTGTTGAACGTCTACTGGAATTCATCACTTCTAATAGGGCTGTGAGGTCAGAGACATGCCACCTGACAGCTCCAGAAGCGAGACCTTCACACCTGGCTGCCAGAAATAATCACTGACTTTTTAGGAGAAAATATATGGATCATTAAGAGGGTTACTATTGCAGATGGAGAAAGGAGTATCTAAGACAGAACGTGCTGGTAGATGTAACGGTCCAAATGGGCGAAAGTGCCCATTATGTATTGAAGCCTTGGTGCTGAGCTGGGTCTGACTCATTCACATCCATTGGCTCTTGGCTCCCTTCAGTTGTCAGTGTTGGGCAAAGCCCATCAAGGCTGCTGGGATTTACATCCCAGGCTGTAAATGCCTCAGTAACCAGACCGGGGCTGGTGTTGTTCCTGTGACATTTGGATAGTACTGTGTTGGAGCAGATGCTCTTCCTCACTATCGCTTCCCTGTCTGTTGTTTGGAAGCCTACTGTTTGGTGATTTCCTTCTGTTCTGGTTTTTTTTTTTTTTTTCTGAAATGAGCATGGATTTTTATCTTTATGTTGCTGCTCAGGCTGTAGTGTTTGTGCAACGTTACATCCTTCTTGGTACAAGTCCCTCTGCAGGACGCACCTTTCCCTCCTACTTCCTATGTTTCTCTTCCATAATAGTGATTAATGAACAGCACAACATTAAATTAGTTTTAGACTTATTAGCAGAGCTGCTCGAGTGCAGAAATGTTTAAAGGTATATCAGCATTCAAGAATCAAATTTACCACTGTAAATTGAACTTGCATTGTCTTTGGAGTTACTTGTTGACTGGTAATTTGCTTCAACTTGCTGGTGCTGCGTTTCCTGCTCCTGCAGAGCTGATGTCTGCCCGTCGCATCACCTTGCACAGAGGTTTGTAGCAGCTTGAAGGGCGCGGTGCTGTGGGTGATGCCTGTGTACGTGCTGCTGTGTGCCCTGGCAGAGGGCATGGTGATCTGTGTGTTGGCACTGTCCGTGTGTGGGGTGTGAAAGCAGTGGGGCAGGGAGTACAGCATTCCGCCTGGGGAGGTGGCTGCTTCCCAGAGAAACACTCTGTAGACTTTGCCCTTTGAGAAGAACACAGGAAAACAACTGAAAATACCCTTTTTTCCTTCCTTTCTTCCCCACTGCTTACCTTGGGAGCCTGCAGGCTCTCAAATGATTGTTAGCTCTAATTGGAAATTGAGTCCCTTGCTTTTAAAATCTTTTCATAAGACTCTCTCCTACTTCATTAAATCATTAAATGAGTTTAGCAGGTATTAGTTTTGAGCTTTATTAATTGTGACTTGTTTTTCATTACGAGATAATTGTCAGTCACAAAACATAACTGCTGTAACATATCTGAGCAGAGACAAAAGTTTGCGGGAGGCAGGGAGAGGAAATACAGGAAGGTCAGTTGTATAGAAACTTCTTTAAATAAATTCTTGCTATAGGTGTTTAGGGATTCCTGGAAGGTACCACTCTGGACATAAAACGAGCAGCGTAAAAGCTTCTCTAAAGCATCAGACCTCGAGAAGGAACCGGGTGAAGAACATGATGTATTTGTGTGCTGGACTGACTGCGAATGTAACCAAGTGCTACCCTCAGTGGGAAGACTTCCTGATTTCTGAGGCAGCTGGGTTGAAGTGATTTATAGGCATGGCACAGCTATAGAGCTTCTTGAAGGCTCGGCACATACTTGGGACTGCAGAGAGATTCAGTTAACTTTGGGACCTGGGGCTGCTTGCAGCCAAAATGCTTTTTTTCTTTTAACACGCTGCACCAATTTGGTGTCTTCTGTTGGTCCTCCCCAGCTGATAAGCATCCTAAGGGTGCTTCTATGAAATGATTAAGCTGCATTAAATTATTTTTACTTGAGTGTGAAAGCCATCTGAAGCCTTTTCTTGGTGTGCACAGACCCCAGTGCACAACTCAAGGGAATGGAGAGCAAATGCAAGCTACGCACCGAGCTTGTAACTAACGCCCAGGAAATGCACTCTAAAGTTCTTTAGAGTCTCGGTTGTTAATCTAAATGTAATTCATCCTTCCTCTCAGGGAGGAATTACTGCTCTAACACCACTATTTGCAAGCAGCAGTGAGCGATACCAGTAGCCTCTGAACACCCATTCTTTACTGAAAATAGATTTGCCATTGCAAAGTGATAAGATAAAATCTTTACTGCAGATGATGGCTTCTGAAATATATATATATATATATATATATAACATATACATGTGTGTGTATATATACGTATATATATATATATATGTGCAGTTTACCTTTAATCTAGACCCCTCTGGTAGCATTCTGAGCAAGAGCCTACGTTAGTTCCGGGCTTTCCAGCCTGAGTTTTGAACATGGTGAGCTGGGTCTCCTAAGAAATGTTAAAACCATTCTCTCCGCAGGCGCTGGGATAGCCAGGATGCCACTGTTACATGCAGAGGGGAGATTCAAGGTTAAACTCACTGCTGCTACCTCGTTTTCTGCTCACGCCATTAGCATTCACAATGGAACTCTATTGTGTTTCAGTGCTTACCGCCCTGCAGAAATATGTAGGCTCTCCATGAAGATAGGATTCCGTATGTACTGCTTTCAGTGAAATCTGTTTATCCTCGCAGTTGGCCAAGAATAAATAAAACAGCCTTATGGCTCCCATGAGTATACACTATATGCCTCAATTATTGGTGCATTATATTAGTAGCAGATGCTACATTCCCCCATATAAAAAGGAAGAAGATTTCTGAACAGTAAAACCAAATTTTTTTTGCGTATACGCAGTAATTATCACCATTCTTTCATTTCAAAGGCATCTGTCTGGCATACCAGAGTTGTGATGTGTTGTATTACCATTTGCATCGCATTTCGTTCTTGGAAATAACAGTGATAGTGACTTCTGGAGCTAAGGTTGCAGGAAGGTTTCTGCTCAGTTCAGGTGCTCTAAACATTGCCGTAATGTTTTCCATTTACTTTGAGTTGCTTCAGGCATTTCTCTTGGGTGAAGCGAGCAGATGATATGCCCTCCAGAGATCACCAGTGTGGCTGCAGACCTGTGGGCATAGGGCTGAGCAGTTTGTGCTGGTCAGGGACTGAACAGATGGATGTACATCAGCTGTGGCATCTCCGGGCCTCTTCTGACTTGCTTGTATGTCCAACACAAAGGTATTTTGGCTTGCTCAGCTTCTTTCACTAATAAAGCTTATTCTAATAGAGTTCATGCAGGGGCATGGATGGAGATGGGCACGCGGGCAGCCTCAGCCTTGCTCAGCCCTTCTGGAATTGCCACATCAATGTTGTTTCCCCCAAAAAGCCTCCTGTGAGTCATCTTTGGAGCCGCGATTCTCTCTGATTCCTGCCCTACCTGCAGCGTTCAATCAGAGCAGCTGCAGCAGGAGGCTGTCTAATAGCAGACCTTTACGGAGACAGGCAGTTAATGGGAACAGTAGCAGGCCCCGAGGTGTGTTTATACAGTCGGTCTCGCTTCCTCCGCTCCTGTGATATATTAACTACTTCGGAAGTTTCCCAGCTGTTTCAGGGGATAAATAATGGCAGTGGGAGCCCATATTTAACCTTCACCGTTTAGGCTGCGCGCTTTGTAGTTGTCAGCTTTTATCTCCCTGGCTATCTGGGAAAGACTTCAGACACTGCTCTGCTCTCGGACGCGCAGTTCTACTGCCTGGCTGCTGCTGGGCACGTGGGATGGTTCAGCCGCTCACACTGGGGTCTGTCAGAGCAAGGCCTTCCATCCTCTGTGTTGGTCCCCATCCTTCTGGGTTTGCTCCCCAGGCAGCATTAAGGGAGGTCTTGAAACCCTTGCATCTTTCATCTCTGCGTTGTTTGCTGGGATGTAACCTGTTGCTAATTTTTGTTGTGTTGTTTGGGGAAATAACCACAAATGTGAAGTTCCCCACAGCTCTGACTCACCAGAATCGCTCCAGTAAGGAAGAATCCCTTCCTGGCAAGATAATTCACAGTAATAAGCACGGTGGAGTTGCACCGAGCTGTGTTTGGAGGTATGTGAAGCAATACCAAGGCATTGTGGAGATCCCTGCCTTCACCCAGGTGGTTCTTACCTGAGGTTAACTCTCAGGCTTTTAAAATGATGTGTTGGGCTTGTGCCAAATGTAGTCATCAGAGAAGCAAGAGGAGGTTCCTCTCATTGCTGGCTGGAAGGTAGCTGCAGAAAAGCCATTGAGGTGGGATGAGCAAGTAGGGTTCCCTCCTTGACGCTCACAGAAGTCTATGGTTGCTGTTGCTCTCATAGTGATGTGCTGCACTACAACACAGAGCTGATGGAGGAAATAGTTTAGTGGATGCTGTGCAAAAAAATAACATAGAGATGGTCCAAGTCCTCAGTATCTTGCAGTGTAGCAGTTAGGGCAGTGACGAGTAAATAGGGGCAAATGAGATGGAAAGAGAAGTTGGCAGGATTGTAGCAAAGAGATGTGGGATTATACGTTCATTTAAGCAGTACTCTCAGTGGCCTCAGGTATGGCCATATAATGAGCTATATCCAACAGTCAGATGGGTCTTGAGCAGCATGTCATTGGACTTGGATCATTTCAAGTTATACTAGGGTGAATATGCGGCTGTGCAGAGGGAAGGACTCTCTGACTTCCTGAGGGCCCTGCTCTTCTGATTCTATGATGGAAAAGCTTCCGGAGAGTTATTTTGCTGCTAAATGTGCTGGTTTGGCTTGTATTGCTTTACGCTCCCACGTCCATCCAAGTAGCCTATCGAACCTCAGCAATTAGTGCCTCTGTATCCTTTGTTTCACCAAGTTATTGGCCTGAGGATCCACGGGCTGAGACATTTGTACTCTTGTAGAAAGCATGCTTGAACCTTAGGACCGTTCAGGAGATACAGCTATCTTGCACTTTAGTTTTTGTCTGAATCTAAATTTCAAAATGAAAAGGCTTTGGTCACAGCAGTTCAAGGGCACTCACCTTTGTTACGTACACAAAATGAAAATACATGCTGTTCCAGCACAAATTGACTTCTGTCCTTGATACAGTGATGAGCAAGATATTATTTCCTCGACTCTCTGACTTGGAGGCTGCAGAAGCATTGCTGCTGACTGTAAATGTCATCCTCTGTAAACAGTACTGAAGCAGCTTGTTTTAAAGTATCAGGCTTGGAAGATGTGCAGATCCTTCAAAACTAGTGTTGCAAGCCTGATTCTGGCAGTTTGGTACGGACATCAGTGACATTACAGGACAGGCAGCGGGAGCTGTGATTTACCAGGAAATAATCTGAAGCAAAGTTCTTCCCTGCTCCATTCTTGTGTTGTACTTGGTCTTTCTCCCCCCAGGACACTTGGCAGGGTTTGGGAAGGGAAGCTGATCTCCCAGTGACTTGTGACCAGAGGTATTTGACCCAATTCAGCATCGCATTTAAAGTGGCTGGCTCTAAGCACCGCTCCATGCCTACTGGCCTCAGTGAGCTTGTGCAAGCACTAAGTTATTGAGAAGGTTTCTCTCTCATTTGAAAGCACAAAGAAGAATGTGTGTTTTCAGATTGGGAGCAACTCTTGAAAAAACCTATTTGAGCTTACTGATCAGTCTTTCAACTATTGGGAAAAAAATCCTTTATTTGAACTTACTTCATCAGAGTCTTCCTCTGAAGTAAGTAAATAAATAAATAAAATTCACACTTGCATCATTGGTGTCACCAAATCACTGCAGCAACCCTGACTGATTGCTAAAGGAGCCACAACCGTCTGTTCTTTTCCTTATCTCATCCCCTCCTGCCCAGGTGAGAGTTACAGGTGCTGTCACATCTCTTTTTGAGATGTGGGTTTTATTGGACTCCAGAGGGACTGCAGTCCAGGATACCTGTTCTGCTAATGCATAGTGCTCACAAGTCATTTTAAACCCTTAAGAACTGGAGAGCGGGTAGCCCCGCTGCTGCATCCTCCCTGCTGTGCCCAGCGATAAAGCATAGCTTCAATCTTCAAATGCCACCACCAGGCTGATCAGTCGCAGTCCAGCCCCGTCCTTCTCTCCCCCAGACTTCTGCTGAGGACGAGATGAAAACATAAGTGGCTGCTTTGGGGCATGGGAATCTGAAAGGCGGTGGAGTTCAAATCGATCACAGCAACTACAAAGGGCTTGGAGCTTAATCTCAGGGCACGGTGCTGCTGTGGGATCCCAGAAGCAAGCAGAAATAGAAAATGCAGACATAGACAAAGATGAAAATTCTTGGGTTGTCTTTTTTTTTTTTTTCCTATTATTACCCTCAGTGGAGGAAAAACTGCATATTCCATCCACTCCCCAAAGAACCTGAAGTTAAAATAAGATAGTGGGGTTGTTGCTTATCTGATGATGATAGTGACAATGCTGTGCATATGAAATACAGCAGTGGATTCACGTAATGCAAAATGCAATGTAGCCTTAATCCCTAAGAAATATCTCTGGACAGGAACATGAGATACTATATATTTCAATCAGAGAACATTTTCAGGCATTTGGCCAATTCTGTATCCTCCCCAGAGGGAACAAAGACGGTGTTTTTCAGGGTTTTTTGGTTGTTTTTTTTTTAACTTTTGGCAAACAGTTGACCCTTAGGTTCTCCCAAAGGTCTCCTGCCTTTCATTGAGATTTTCTATCATATTTGAACAATGCTTGTATCTGTATAACTCGTTAATATCTGACACTGAGGGATCTGATGCAATAGGATTGAAATTCTAATACTTTTCAACGAATGTATTTTCAGGTAAGCCATGCTGCGAGCAATGGGATGGGGCTTTTTGGCACCACCTGAAATCCAGACAGCGATCAGATGCCTCACTGCTCCTTAAGTACCCTCTACAAGGCTTCCCAGTTTTAAATTGAGGTGTGAATTCTTGCAGGGAGGTTAATTTAGTTGGTGTTGTTTAAAATAAGAAAAGAAAACCCTCTTGCTGTATCACCTATTGCCAGGTCACTGAATGAAAGGTTTAAAAAACACTAACCAAGTGCTATCATTTCAGATGGGGTGGCAGCATGCTCTTCCTCAACCCTAAACCCAGCTTGCCACCTGCTTCGCTTTTGTATCGGGTGTTTCTCCACTGACTATTTGGTTTTCCCCCTGGGCTGGGTAGGTACCCTACTGTCTTTGATGACTTAGTATTGAGAACTCCAAGTCTGTCCCACCGAACCAAACTCTTTTCCAGGTGATGATTTCAAACCGGTGCTTCTCCCCTTCCTGTTAGCATTCTCCTTCCTCTGGTTTGTTGTTTTGGAGGCTGGTATTCATATCATTTGCATGTGAGGTTCACCAAGGTCGCTGCAGGTGCAGAGGTTAATTTCTGCAGCCCGGAGATGGGTCTGAGCCATCCAAAGAAAGAGTTTGAATGCAGCACAAAATGTGGTCCCAGGTGAGATGCTGCTGGCTGTTTTCTAATGAAATATCCCTCCTTATGCAGCGCTGCTGTATTTGCACACAGGGTGAGGAAATAGCACTCTGTGGTTGGGTACCTGAAGGCAAAATACAATCAGGGTGTTGTGGTACACCCTGGGTACACCTAAAATGATCAATGTGTTACCGGGGGTGACTTCCCCTGAGCTATCTGCTATTGTAGGATGAAGTCATATTGTCGGTAAAAACGATCATGAAGAGAAGGCAGCAAAGATGTCTGAGTTTCAATTAAACTTTCTTAAGGTTAAATGCAATGGCCTGCAAAGCCTGGAAAGCTCTCTTCCTGCTTTTACACTGCTATAAAGCCTTAGTTCTGTCTGTGTTCCAGGTCTGCTCTTTGCAAGGTGATTCATCTATATCGAGTTTGCTGCGTGTCTATAAAACCAGCAGCCAGGCTGAGTAAATTAGGACTGAATGAAAAGTTTTTAGTCTGGGGACCAACAAGATAAATCCATCATAGAAAATGAATGTGAGTTTTTGCTGAGTGCTGTAGCTCGGTATTGTCTGGCATTATTTCGTACAAGACTTCATAAGAATTATTGCAATTTCTCCCAGCTGGGAAAATAGAGATTTCCTGATGTTCATACGTGTATTTCTTTTCAAGACCACCTGAACCTTTTCAAGTAACAGTTATTTCCAGTTCTGGAAATCGTTTTTGTATCTGCTGTTCTGCAAGAAGTCCCTTGTTTTATTTCAGGAATATTAAAAGTACGCGTGCTTTCCCCCTGCCCATCTGTTCCACATCTATTGAACATGGTTGGTGGGTGTGCTGGGGATGGGTTGGGCTTGGACTGGGTGAGCTTGGTGATCTTTCCCAGCCTGAATGATTCGATCGCATTGGATCTCAGAGCAATCATAGAAAAGCATTCTGAGCATTTAACTGTAGGAAAACCAAACACAACTTCAGTTTCATTCTGATTTGAAAGAAAAGTAATATATTTCCTCAAGTTGGGAATTTAGATGATGCAACAGTTTGTTTGAGCTTCTCTAGTTTCTTCAGCAGTGACGAAGTATGTTAGGAAACTCTCCTCTGCTTTGCCTTTTTATGGTTGAGAATTCCATTGATTCGTGCAATTACAGTGTTGGAAAAAAGTGACCAGTGTTTGCCCACTAAGTAATAACAGCCTGTAAAAGGGGGAGAGGGAGGGAATGGTGTTGCACAAAATCAATCGTTTCAGTCACAGTTCACCCCCATTAGCTGAGTCTTGAACGCTTACAATTGAATATATGCTTCTGTAATTTGCTGAATTGGTGCCTCGGAGCTCACTCCTGCCAGCACTAAAATTAGCACCAGTGTGGTACGTTAATTTGCATCCTAAGGAATGAGATTGCTGGCGGAGTTCTTCAGTCTGGCAGTGCTGTGCAATTTGGGTGCGATGGGTTGGATGCTGTTAACAGATACCTGTTTCTTCACTCAAATGGATTGGGCTTGCTGCGAGAAAATGCTCTTGCACCTCCAAAAACCCCACAGCTGGGGCAGCCTTGTGGATGAAGGCGGTGCAGGGGATGCAGATGGACCTCACTGTACAGGAGGGCTGGGAGGAAGGCCATAAGGCGTGAGGTTGTGTGGGGAAGGAGAGCCATTGCCCTGAGAGACCTTGAGGGCATGGACTGGGTGACTGCACGGTCAGCAGCCCGCTCCCTGGAGTGCCGCATTGCTATTAGCATGGAGCAATGGCACACAGCCCAGGCAGCACGTGTGTGTATAAACACATCGTACTGGCCCATTGGTGGGAATTATCTGCCGAGCCGGCAGCGGGAGAAGAAACTTGCAAGGTTTTCAGATCCTCTGCAAATAATTCCATTTTGACTTTGCCATCATTTCTGGTGACGTTCACTGCTAGGTGGTGTGGTAAGCAAAACAACGGAAAGGAAATCAAAAAGGCAGGGCAGCCCTCGAGGGTGCGTATACCATGCTAAAGCTTTAATGAGGCACAAGTGATCTTTCTTTAAGAGAAAGATTTGATTTATTCAATGGTATCGGAGTGGAATTTGTTGATATCTAATATCCTGCCGGCTGGGAATAGCCAGTGAGGGAGCTGTGGCCACAGCCTGTTTCCAAATCTGATTTTGGGGGTAGTTCTGAGGCTCATTTCCACACGGAAAAGAAGACTGAGTTGAGAGAGAATTTGATCAGTGTTCTCAAAATCTGCAAGAGGACAGGTTTTTTTGATGTTAACATCCAGTTAGTGCCTTATAGTAAATGGCAACAGAGAATTGTTGCTGTGTTCTGAGTCACGAAGCAAGATCTTTCCCCTGGAAAAGTACGCATCCATAGTCAGGCAGCTCAGCAGCAGCAGAGTTTTATTGGAAGCAGGTTTCCATGGACAGAAGAGAGTAAGGATGATCCTGTAGCTGTAACGTTTACATTGGAGTTTGGTAACCTGGTCATTTAATTTCTCTGCCTCGTATTTGTGGTGCGTCCATGATTGAGATCCGTACTTGTTGTGGTGAATAGGAGGTGGAGTTAGTAATTCTCTTTTGATAATGATGAGTGCCCCGTATGTAGATTGCAAAGGTAAACTCAAAGAGCTTTGCTCCTTTTATTCCCAGACACTGAGCTCAGCCTGGGAGCAGGCAGTGGGGCAGCGGCGCACATCAGTCCTTCCTTGGCAGCCACCATTACAGTCTGCCCTGGTGGGGCTGAGATAAGGTGTGCTCCTGCTCCTGGTGGGAGCCAGGCTGGGGTTTGGGCACCACTCCTACCCTGCCTCTTTCATTTGGGGTTGATGTTACACTACAGTTAACTCTGGACTTGGTAGCCCATTGGTTTCTGCAGGAGGTTCTTCAGAGTTCAATTTGTGCTAAGCTTATTTCCCAAGCACTGATGGCTCTCCCTGGAGGTGACTTTTGTAAAGTAATGGGGATGAGTAGTTCTTAATAGATTTTTACCCTTCCACCCAGCAAAATCACGTGCCCTCAGTGCCAAGGGGATTCACAGAGCTGTGAAGTAAGTATGTAAGTAAATAACTGTTGTGGCACTTTTGTGATGCACAGGACAGGCAAGAGCTCCAACTCAATAGCCCATAGACCAGCTCCAGAGAATGATCTTTACAATGTCTTCTGAAAGATCTAGAAAAGAAGAAAACTGCATACGAAGGGAAATAGCCTAATCTAGGTTTGCTTTTGGTGCTTAGAAAATCAATGCATGAGTAGCATCTGTGCTTTGGAATAGAAAGAATTAATCATTAATTATTCTGATACCCATTCTAGCATCCAGCAGCGTACAGAGATGGATGTTACTGTAGAGAAATGTTAGCGGGGGATATATTCTGCTTTGGGCCATGTGCCACCTCACAGGTGAGAGCTTTGATAGGAGGAGAAGCCAGAGCCAGGCCTGTCCATGCAGAGGATCAGGAGCTGGGTTGGGTTCCAGCCCTTGTGCTGCACACCTGCTGATGGGCTTGGCACTCGTGGTGATGCCAAATGAATGGAGTTGCCAATTGTACAGCCCTCTGTCGTCTTTCTTGTCAGATTGCCCCGATAGCATTGAGTGACTCTCCTGATTGCTGGCCCTGAATTAGTGAGGACAGTTTGGAATCCGGAAAAAAGATAGGGGAGGAGTGTGAGATGGAGCTGGAAGAAGACTAGGAAAGGGAGGAGCTGCCCAGGTGACATTTCAGATTGCATAAACTCAGTTCTCTTGTGATGAATTCAGCTTTTGCTAGTGCTGTATGTGTGACTAAAGCACGTGAAAACCTGTGTGCCAGTGCTGAGGAAGGGGAAGAGGTTCTGGAAAGCTGCATCACACTGATGGCAGGGGGGCACGCAGCGACGTCCCGGGTGGGCAGCAGTGCTTGTAAACAGGATGCAAAGAAGATACAAAGGAAAAGTAGTATTTCCACCATCATTTCTGTTTGTTCCATTACCAAAAAAAAAACAAAAAAAGTCACAAACAAGATACACTTTGAAATGAAAAGTAAGCAGCTGTGTAATATTACTACAAAGTACCTGAAGGAAGGATCATGATAGAATCAAACTGCACAGAGAAAAGCAGTTACAGCTGTGGAAAAATAATCTTGGTGCTTTTCCTACTCAGATACAGGTATGAGGAGGAACATCACAGCATGGCAATGAGGTGATTCTTGTCATTTGTGTGACAGAGACAAATTAGAAGCCAGCCATCTCAGGGTGGGAATGATTTTTGTGAAAATTAATGACTTGATTAGAAGGAGAAATGAAGCTTCTTCAAGGGGACATGCAAATAAAGGAGGAATCACTAAAACTGTCAGCTGATGTAAAGCGAACATTACCAAAAGAAAGATCGGTGGGATATTGTAAAAAGACAAATTTGATATGATATTAATCATGTACTGCCGGCAACAACAGAGGGAAGAGCAGGAGGAGGAAGTCAGCTCAATATGTGCGTGTGTGACTTGGAAAGTGTCTTCTGCTTAGGTGGGGGATGAAAATCCCATTTCCAGGTGAGCTGGGTGCGTTCTGTGCACCCCTGCTGGGGTAGTCGGGTCCATATTAACCTGGATGGTGTTTCTGTCTCCAGCCCCAGTGGAACAAATTTGCCTACTTTCAACTGGGGATGTGGGCAATTCATTTCAGTAAGTGCCTGCAGCTCCCAGATGGCAAATTTGCCAAGCATGGTGTCTGCATTGGATGATTTCTGCAACCTTTCAGGAGGATTAGGGCCACTGTATTTTAAACAACAAACAGTCACAATCTCTGTTGGGAAGGATCACATCAGGCTAAAGCTGAGCAAGCATTAAATCTGATTTTGAACTTCAGCTGCTTCATTAAGATCTGAGTCTACAGGGGTAATTAGTTTCAGGTTCAATCCCAATCTTTTCTTTCCTCGTCCTCTGAGAACAAGCAAGACAGCGAAACCAAAAGCAATGCTTTAGTTAAGGAGGAATACCCCGGGTGTTAATGACTGACAGCGTGCAGCAGTGCATTGAGTTTGAGAAGTGCCTGAGGGGTTTTCTTGTGTTTTCTACAAGGTCTATTTTTGTTTCACTCTCTTTTCCTTGGGCGTGGAGAGCCACAGACCTTGCAGGCTGACGTAGGTGACATGAGTGGGGTCCAAAGGTGTTTATCAGACACTTTTGTTGTTCTTGTCCAAAACTACCAGTGGGAGAGAGGCTGGTGTGCAACCATGTTGGTGTGCATCGTGTCAGACTGAAGCCTGATGGGAATTTGGCCCGGCACAGCGAGCGGCCTTGCAGAGACCTGACAGAAGTGTGAGCTCAGGTGCCATGCTCTGGCTGCACGTGGCACAGCTGGGTACTGGGGTGAGGTGGTAACTTCATGACACGTGGGTCTCCATGTCCTCGGGTAGCAGCAGAGATGTTGGCTTGTGGCATGCCCTGGGGTGGCGATGCTGGGAACCAGCAGGATGCGCTCCCGCTGCTGGAAGCGTATCTTGGCTCATCTGTCTGCAGGCTCTGGCAACGGCCCTGGAACAGTTTTCATACTTGGAGACGCATTTTTACAACAGTAGGGCTCCAGGTTTTTTTTAAATATAGGGAAAGCGTATGTTGCCGAACACATGGCAGCTTTCTGCTGAGGGTGGTGTTCTGCAGAGGGAAGATTTGCAGGGCAGGGCCACTCTCCTTTAGTTCCAGCTCTAGCACACCTGGTCTGGGTCTGCCTGCTTTAGGAAGTGCCATTTGTGCTGCTGGCAAGGAGCCCCAAACACTTGGTTTTCTAGTGGCATCACACCTGCATCGCAGCCTTCTCCAAAATATTTCCTCCTGGCCCAGCACTGCCACCTGCATGCAGCAAGCTCTGAAGCCTCTGCCTTTCTTCTCTCACCTGGAAGCAGTTTCTGGGACAGTCTCTCCATTCCCCACGTATGCTTACCCACAAATCACATCTGGCTGCAGTGACGCTAATTACCCCCTTCACAGGACTGCTTCCACCACTTCAGGCAACCGTGGCTCCCCAGCAGTGCCCTTCCCCTTTTCTGGGGCCTTGTGGGGAGAACAGGGCTGGCCCCCAAAGCACAGGCATCAACCCCTTTTCCAGGCTCTCATTTCCCTTTCTTACAAATGAAGGGTTTCCCCTCCCTCCTCAGCAGGACAATTTCCCAGTGATGTGCTCTTGAGGTGTTTGACCAAATATTATTAAAGCTCTGCAAGGGCTGATAATCCCAGAAGCAGCACGGCGCATTCCTGTGACATTGAAATCATTGAGTAATTTTACAGTACATTTGAATTTCAGCGTTGCTCGGCCGCTCGCTTCCCATTAACGCTGCCTGGAATTTCTTATGTCCGTGCACACAAGCAAAAGTGTCAAGTTTCTCCTTCATGCTCCAGAACGCCACCTGAATCACAATTGCGCTGCAGCTAATTGTTATTAATTAAGCTGTTCCTAGCGCTCCAAGCTGGGCTGCTTTTCTTGGTTGTAATAAAAAGCAGACATGTTCTGTGAGAATGGTGGTTGTCCACATTAAGGAAGGAAAACAAGGGTGCCCTGTTCCCAGGAAGCTCTCCTCGCCCTGTGAGTGCTTTTGATGCGGGTTTTGGGGTGATTGCGGTGTTTTTAAGGATGTTTTGGAGCAGTGCAGAGCCAGGCTCGGTGCTGCCGACTGAGGTATGCTGCCCTTCTCTGCCACTTCCAAGGGCATTTGGCAGTGGGTAAATTTGCACTGAGCCGCTCTCCCTGCACGTGCTCCTGCATCACTTAAGTGTGCGGCCGTGGCAAAGCCCCGGTCACAAGTTTAGGACGGGATCACAAGGCAGGAGCTCTGTGCATCCCATCGGGCTCCCCCTCCCACCTCTGTTGCCTTTCCCAGGTTCAATTTAATGAGATCATCAAGTGGAGCAAGCGAGGAGAGGGCATTAATGAAACAGGGACCCTGAGAGCGGCATCCTCAGCGTTAGGAAAATTGCTTGCTGGCCTTTTCCTCCTAATGAGGCCGCTAATAATGCGCCCTGTGCTTCTCAGCCAGCAGCAGGGTGCAGGGTGCGTCACTCCCCCTCCTGCCTCCGTGTTTGTTGGCGATAAGGAAATGAGGTGGGGAGGTCTTGGGGCAGAAATGCTGTTGTCGTCTTGTGGGATACAGGAATCTAAAGCTGCCTTCAATCTGTGGGAATATGTCATCCGTGTCTTCGAAAAAAGCAACCAGACATCTGCTGTGCCTTTTGCTTTTCTTCTCCCTTGCGTTAGGCTAAGAACCAGAAAGCAGGTTATTTTGGCGCATCACTGGGATGTGTTATTTGAACAGAGAGATAGCAGTTCCCATTTATGGGATAAAGGTGCTTGTAAATGGCCTCTTAAGAAGTCAGGAATAGGTCTAGGATTTTTTGTAGCTGTAGTTAATCAGGACCTGGGGGACAGCTTGTGCATAAAGGTAAGAACTTAGCCCAGAGGCGCTGGGCAGTGATGGCTCGCTGCTCCAGGCGTGTGCAAGGCATTGCTTTTCCTTCATCCCAGGGAGCTCTTGGCCTTTGGCTGTGAAATGCCCATTCTTCTGCTGCTGGCATTCACAGGCAAGGAGTCAATGTCCGATACCAGCCTGGGAAGTCGGTGCAAGGCTTTGTGGCCTCATACCTGTCCAGTGAATGGTCATTGAAGACTTCTTCCCCAGGCTGTGTGTTGATCCCCAGGGGATGTCTGGCTGGCAGATTTGGGCAGTTCACTCCCCGGGTGAGATTTGGGTCCCTTCTGTATCATTCTCTATCCGCAAAAGCTCCCTTCTTTGTGGAGGGGACCTGCATGTCCCTGAGTGAGCTCTTGCTGTTGCAGACAAAGCAAGGACCCAGTGTGGTGGGTTTTTTTGAGGAAAAAAGGGCCAAGAAAAGAGATACCAAGACTCCAAAAAAGACCAACTGCATTATAGATATAAGTGTATATACGTACGTGTGTGTACGTGTGTGTGTGTGTATATATATATATATATATATAGGATGCGTTCCTGTTCCACATAAACTTAGTAGCAGAGGAACATGCATGAGTCTGTGCTTTTCCTTCTGTGTGCTGATGCAATCCCAGCCATGCACTGCTGTCTTCACTGCCTCCTGCCCTCCCCAGTTCCCTGCAAAGGGTTGGTCGTTTTTCCCAGCCCTGCACTTGGTAAGGGAGCGAGGTGCAGTGCAGATTACCCCATTGATAAAACAAGCCTGCTGCTGCAGAGTGCAGGACTCAAAACTGATGGTGCTTCTGCTCCTGGGATTTACCACGTGAAGATGTTTTATTGCTATCTTGTGACATTTCCCTGCACTTTTATGCTCATTTATATAACTGTTGTCTTTGATTTATGGCAGATTTTCTTCACGTGTAGCAGTGCTATAAATTGTGCAGCCCTACTTTCAATGGTTTTAAATTTAAGGAATTCAGTAAACTATGGGATTGAGGGGAAAGGGCAGAAGCCTTTTGATGAGGCTTTTGATCACAACCCCAGACAAAGCTGAAGCAAGCATCGGAATAGGTTGGCACAGCCCATTTCCCTACAGCAACCAGTTGTGGGGTATTTTTAGCATGAAATGCAGGTTTTTCGGTGTATTATAGAAGGATATATGAGGCCAAAACCACATTATGGTGATGTTTCTTTGGAGATCCCTTGGAGCTCTGTTAACAGAGGTCCTCAGGGATTTTTGGAGGAGCAGCAAATTAATATTTTTCTTTTCACCCTAAACCTGCTTGTTCGTATGTTGTGTTTTAAGATCCTCAGCGCAGCTCAGATTTCCAAGGGGCGTTCTGCAGCCACCAGAGATGCGTAGGCTATCAAAACCACTGGTCGGGCCGATGAAATAAAGACCTTGGATTTTGATTTTGTTGGCATCTCTCGTCGTAGGGGAAGAGAAACAGCTCATTTAAAAATTGCTTTCTGAGTTGGGCTGTCAAAGCAGCTTTCTGTTGACCTTTACAAATTGATACCGTCACAATCAATGGACAGAAGTTTAAGGGCGGCCTCTGGGGGTGGGAAAGAAACCCAAACCTTTATAAATAATATATGGAGTGCATTTTAAGAATCCCAGCAGAAAGAACAAACAATATTAGCGGGGGGCGTATTGGAGCAAACAGATCCATAAAGAATTCATAATGCACAGCTTTGACAAATACAGTTACTTAGGGCTTATCTTTTGGGACGATTTCTGAAAGTATATGAAACAAAAATGCCAAATGTGCCTTATAGGTTAGGCCAGCAGAGTGATCCCCAGCACTGTGCCATTCCCCATCCTCTGATAGGCTTGAGAAATGAAGCTGTCAGTGGAGGCTGGGTAGAAGTTACATGAAAAGAGCCAAGGCAGCCTGTCTGTGACTTCAGCCTGGCCCCTGCTTTGCGTTGAGCTTCCCAAGCGCAGGTTGCCTTGTATTACTCAGGACCAGTTATTTGCAGACTCGTTTGCTCAGGAGGTGTTGGTGACAGGCTGTGTTTTGGTACTGTAGGGAGAGATTCGGGTTCTTGGCATTAAGCGTCACATCACAAGCTTGACTTTGGGTGCTGCAGGAGTAGTCTGTAACGACCTTTGCAGGCAGCAGAGAGAGTGGGTTCTTCGTGTCATGACTGAGAGCAGCAGCAACATGTGTGTGTGCTAACCTGTGCTGTGGAGCAGCGTTTAATGACTGATACAGGGACACCTAAGATTGTTGCCCTGATTACTTTCCTGCATGCTCTGGGTTGCAAATAACAGCCCTAGCCTTGCTTTGCCCCTGAGACTGGTGGTATATTTCAGCGTATGTCTCTGCTATCTCAAACCAAGGCTTTACCTGCACTGGGCCTGGAGCTGGAAGCCAAGACTGCCTGAATATCGCTTAGATAATGTCTATTAATTGCTTGGCTTGGCGAGGCACTTCATTGGGAACTAAACTGTAAACGCTGAAGACATTTTGATAAAGAAAGCTATTTTTTGCATCCTGCATCTGGTAAGGAAATGCCACGCTCCCTCTAAGCTGTGCATTCATCCTCACTAAACATTTATTTGCATGACCGTAAAATAAATCTTTAATTTTAAATGCTTTTCTAACACAACTTGAGCACTGGTAACTCACCAGGTTGACCACCGGAGCCAGCAAGTGTGGCCTCAGTGCTGGCCCTGCCCATTGGGTGCAGGTGGTAGCGTCGGCCCCTTGCCACCTCCATGTCACCCCCTGTCACCACTGTCGCTTGGCCCAGCAGCCAGGAGGCTTAGCTGCTGCCTCCTCGTCGGAATGAGCGCTTCCAGCTTCACAGCAAGACCTCAAGGAGAGCCAGATGATAGAGCAGATGGCAGATGACTAATTTGGCAAAGTTAGATGGGTGGAAATTGTTTGCTTTAATTGCTTGTCAAGTCCAGTACCTACATTATAGTTAAGGAGCAACTATTTACCCTCAAAATAGAACAAAATGAGCAAAGTGTGTGTGTGTGTGTGTGTGTATGAAGAGTAGGGAGAAGAAGGAAAGGAGATGTACCCAGAGAAAATAATTTGATATGCACCCTTGGAAAAGGGGAACCGCTGGCAAAGCCTGTTGTATCAATTTCTGCTTTTTTGAGTGGTAGCCTTGTAGCACATCTGTCCCATTGTGCCCTTTCCATATCATCACATGTACAAGAGGAAGCTAAAGGTGAAACAACGCCGTGAATGTTTACATAAAACAAGCAGATGACAATGGCTTGACTCGGTCGGCACAGGCAATTATCCTTGAAATGCCGCAGCATAAATCAGGTCAACATTTTGATGCCGTTTTGTAGTTGATACAAACATGAGCACTCCATCAGTAAAATATGCCATGCAGCATCAACCAGACAGGTTCTGGAGAGCTCGGTGCAAGGACGGGGTGCCGTCAGCTCAGGGAAGTGTAATCACACATAAATAATCCTTCTCGATGAAGTTACAATCCCTGTCAATCCTCACTGTGCCTGTTTCCTTGTTTGGAGCAGTGGGAAGGATCTGCTTGTCACAGATGGCAGCTGATGGGCCCCGGCTGGAGGTGGCATTGCCCTCCTAAAGCATAGCTTGGTAGTCTTTGTGAGAACACTAGGTAGCTTTGACCCCAAGGGAATGAGGGAAAGCCTCTCATTTTAAAACCAGAAGCCTCTAGGGTTAAAGGAGAGCGGCTGGTGACCTCAGGTAGGTTTTGGCCTTCTCCCAGGAGCCATCTGTAAGACTGTGAGAGCAGACGGGCTCTTCATTAGGACATGACTAATTGCAAGCGAAAAACAGGCTTCAGCAGCTCCTTCAAAGAGAGCTGTGGAATAATGGAAGGATTAAAACTGCTTACCCCTTCTTCTGTGCCCAGGGTACCCAGACTAGTGCTGAGAGTGGAGAGCTTTAGGAAATGAATGGGGGCTGCTACGAGATGCTGGTAATTAGCTGCTCGACTATTTTCCCCCCATCTGGGGGGTCTCAGCAAATTGCCAGGAGCGTTTGCAATTATTAATAAACAGTTACTTCGGCTGCCTTTCAGGAAACCCTGATAACAGTGCTGTCTGTAAAAAGGCAGCTAATTAAGTAAATAAATTAGAGGGAAGTACCAAAAGGCTGTGTTAGGAAGAGGTTGTTTAGCTCTTCCTGGTCGGGATAAAAGAACATATTATTCTGTTTTCTTGAAATGAGCACATCAGAGCGTTGAAGCCTCTTAGTGGTTTTTGGCCTGCTTGACAACTCCATCAACAAGAAGGGGATGTGTGGAGACACCGCTGTGCTCTCACACGGACATCTGCACTGCCTTGTGTGTAAGGCAACGCAATGACAGGGTGACCTTGGGGGCACGGCATTCCCCAGGGGCATCTCTGTAGAGTCCTGTGATGTATCCCAAAGCCCGAGGCACTGAGGATGGCATTCGCGTGTCCTGGGTAACTCCAGATGTAGGCATATGCAGTGGGAATGAATGAAAACGTGGAGTGGGTCTCCCTCCTTCCTTCGCAAAGTTAGGTCGTCTGCTGAACCGGGAGGATTATCAAATCAGCTAGAATTACAGGAAGCAGAACCAGGCTGAGTCAAAACTGTTTTGTAACACAACATGTCGAGGTATTTGGAGCAGATTGCCCAAGGAGGTTGTGAATGCCCCATCCCTGGAGGCATTCAAGGCCAGGCTGGATGTGGCTCTGGGCAGCCTGGTCTGATGGTTGGTGACCCTGCACAAAGCAGGGGGTTGGAACTGAATGATCACTGTTGATCTTTTCAGTCCAGGCCATTCTATGATTCTATGTATCATCAGCGGAGCAAAGAAAGAATGGCCCAAAAAGTAAAGGACATTTTCAAATGCCTCAACTGTTTCCTACCTCTGAGTGAACATCTGAATGGTGTGGCTTTGTTAGGAAAAAATGTCAATGGGAAATTAATTTCAAAGACATGTGCATGAATATTGATGAAATACATAAATTCAATCCAATGCAGACAATTACGTCTGCTGTAATTAGGGCCATTAGGAGCTGCAGCAGTTCTCTGTCACTTTAGGTAGCTGGGAATAAGTAAGCAACTGAACCTGAAGCATCGGTGCCGAAGTCATTGCATCAGATGGAGTAGGCATGAGATAATTATATTAAAAAACAATAGTGTTGGGATTAATTTTATACTTTCCTTCTTAAAATTCCTATTTCCATGAGAATTCATTGTCTTGCCAATGAAATCCATGCTTTGCCTACTGCATGAAACTGCTTCAGGGGCTGGATGCCAATCTCCATCCTCCTTTGCACAGAGGCAGCTCCCAGCTCCAAGCTCCTACTGTGGGACAAGTTGGCTTCTGGATTGCAGCAAAGCATGGGAAGGGGTCATCAGGGTCAGAAGACATCAATAAAATGAATTAAAATGAACAAGCTGTAGATTTACTCTGGGTCATTGGGAGCAGGAATGGTAAGTTTTCCATTTTTGTTTCAGCTGGTTGCGCTTTGCCCAGCAGGAGGGTGCACTACGTGCAGCTCCCCCACATGGACCAGGTTTGGGATTTAAATGAGAAGCTGACGCAGGACTGCACAGGTCTGAAGGTGCTGGGAAGGTGATGTTAGTTGTGGCCATCTCTGGGCATCTACCTATAATCACTTTGCAAGGTGTGTTGCCACAAAGCGAGAGCGTGGCAGTGGGCTTGTTTGTAGAGAAATGGATTTGAGAGCATCACATCACACTGGTAGCCTGGCACAGGTCAGCAGCACTCCGGGTTTGTGTCTGCAAGTGTGTGTAGGGATGTCAGGTTTTCCTGCGTGTGCAGCATCAAAATGTCTCTGAAGGATTTCCCTCATTGAGACACCTGTGCAAAATCTGCTGGGCAAGTCAGGAGCGTGCTTGCTCTCAGGTTTACATTCAGATCCAGTGCTGGGAGAAGCTACTGGCTAGGAATGCATTCAGGCTAGTACTGTTTTGACCACTGTTAGAGACAGATGTATTAGTACTTTTTATGAACCCAAGAGAGGATGTGCTGCAGGGGCTGCTTTCAACACATAATCTTTATTTTCATACCATTCATCAGTTTCTGGGGCTATATAGGATAACGTGTTTACCAACGTACGACAAAATGCTTTGAAGAGGTGCTTCTTTATGAAATATAGATGATGGTGTTTTTGTATGGCACGACGAGGAAACACGCTTTGTCGCCCTCATGTTTATTTTGGCACTTTATTTTGGAGATGCTACAGCATATAAATGCCAGTTGCAGTTTGAAAGACTGTGGGAAGGATGGAGGTGCTCTCCCAGCTCCATTCTCCTGCAGGAGACAAACAACCCAGTCATTTGCCTGGCTTTCCTAGTATTTTACATTGGCACATCAGTTTCCATCTCGGCTGGTTTCACTCTTGTTGTTGCAAGAGCAGGCTCCAAATGTTCTGCCTCCCTACAGCAAGAAATGGCTAAATTAGCTTTCACGAAACATTTAACGTGCGTGCAACATGAAACGGCAGCGTTGCGGTGGATAGCTTTATTAGCTGAGCTGCTGGAATTGTTTTCTGAGCTATGCTGATCCTTCGCACCAATTGCAAAATGGAACAGAACTTATTTATTAGTCCTCGGGAGCCGTAAGACAGAATAATACTTATTCAGCTGGAAACACAGTCAATCTTGTTGTGATAGATGCTGCTGCTGCTGCTTTCAAGGAAAAAGCAAACTGATTTTGTAATTGGGAGCAATGATGCCCATTTCAAAAGTTTGGGTATATGCAGATTAATTTGCCCACAGGTAAGAACGTCCCAGAAGCTGTAGGTAAAGGGGGAAAGTAAGTGTGCACAAGAAGAAGCCCAACAGCACGCCCAAACATTTAAGTAGCATTGCTGTCTGACAGGCTGAGAGCTACATGAAGTAATGCTGCTGTAAAATCCTGCTTCTGTATTTTTTTATTGGATTCATTTTTGTCCCCGCTTGATGCACGGCCATCCAATAGACTGAGCAGAGCAATAATTCAGCAGTAGCTTTGAACCGGACTTCAAGATCAGAGTACTGTAATATTAAAGAACAGCTTCTGAAAACTGACTGTATTAGGCTGGGATTGCCTCACTCATCTGGCACATCTCCCTTGTGCATTCACATCACAGTCTGATGGCTTACGGAAAGACTTCTTGCTCTTCTCTTTCTTCTGTTGAACTGTGCTAAGCGGGGAAGAGCTGGGGACCCTGGGGGAGAGGAAGGAGAACGATGCTGGGTCCAAGCCTTTTGGGTAGCTTGCTCTTGGTTTTTTGGCAGACCCTTCTAGAGGTCAGCTGATAGGAAGAATGCTGGGCATTGTGGTTCCACTCGGTCTCTCTGTCCCCACATCCTTTCATTTGTGGGCCATTATCCATTTGTTCTGTGTCGCTGCGTTTCCCACTCCTCTGCGTATGAAGCAGTAAATATCAGCACCTCCCTTTGGTGAGAGGTGTTTAGTTAGCTGAGGTGACCACAGGTCTTCCCACCTCTGCTACTCATACCCAATCCTGTGAATAATTCAGAATGCTTATTGCAGTTGCCTGTATCCCTGGATGTAAAACTTACCTCTTTCTTTGCTCCTTCGTTTCCTTACTCACCTGATGCGCTTGCGGTTTCTTGCAGTGTGTGCTGGCACAGAGAACAAGCTGAGCTCCCTCTCTGACCTGGAGCAGCAGTACCGGGCCCTGCGCAAGTACTATGAGAACTGTGAGGTAGTTATGGGCAACCTGGAAATCACCAGCATTGAGCACAACAGAGACCTCTCCTTCCTGCGGGTAAGCAACCCTCTATTTCCTCCATCTTATGCATGTAGAGGAGTAGCCATGGATTCTGGGCTGGAGTTGTGACCCTAATGGAACATTCAGAGTCTGATGGAGGTCTGTGATAGTTCAAGGCTGTCCTATCCCCATGGAACTGGGGTTGTGTGCTCTGGCAGTGTCTCACTTGAGAGAATTTCCTGTTTTGTATAAATAATTCACTTTTACCCTTTGGGTTTAAGGAGGAGTATTTTGGCATGGTCTGTGTGTTAAGATGGTACCTACTACAGTGAGTAGGAGATGAGTGCCCAATTAAAAGAATTTAAGCCCATTGCTATTTGGCATGCCAAAATTGATTGTGTTGGGAAAACCATCCTAGTTTGGTAGTGATCCAACACTCACAAGCTGGCATTGCAGGATGCTGCAGGCAATGTGACTGCAATTATGGAAGAAACTTGGTGCCTAGGTGTGAGGGCCATGGCAGGAAACACGGCTCATGGTGGTGGGGTTACAGGCCACTCAGGTCATGCTCTCTAATAGAAGTCAGACCACGGCACAGATTTGTGCTGCTTGGATCATGTGGGATTGCTCACATTTCATTCTGCAGAGCTCTCCGATCACATTTCAAGATGTGTGTCTGTGTGTAAGTGACATTTTCCTAAGAAGCACGTGGGGGAGTGGAGGAGTCCCAGTCCAGCAGCAGGCAGTCCCCCAGGTTGTGTTACATCCAGGCTCACGGGTGAGCCTGGCGCCCAGCTTCAGTCCACAAAAACCTGAACTTTCTATTACGGGTTCTAACAACAGCAAAGCAGATTCTCTAACAGCGTGCTTAGCTGTGCTTCATGTTAAATTTGCTGGGGATTTAACAAGATTTCTGCTCTATATATTGGCCTTTATTTCCTCAAAGCTGTTGAAAAGATCTGCGAGCAGAATCCCGCTACCAGATACACGTCCAGAGTGCAGTTTGGGGTGCTAATTGCACTCAGACTAACAGGTTGCCTGTTAATTTGAGCGACGAATGCCTCGGAAGTAAATGCTATCTGTGCATTTCACAGTTGTGACAGGTGGGGAAAACACATATGTGCTTGTGCTCTGAAATAGATAGCCTTGGGGCAGCTGAACTAATGTTGCCCACTGCATACACTTCGTGCGAGGGCAGGATCCCTGCACTGCTTCAGGCATCACTGGGGTTCCAGAAGCTCCCCAGAACCCCCAGTGGAGTCATTGTGCATGCCGCCAAATTCATTGCAGATAGTTTACCTGCTTCAGCTTCCCACCCTTCCTACTTTGACCAGGAATAGGTGGGGAAAGCAAATTAATGCTCAATGAGGGAATCACTGTTTCTTGTCGAGAGCTGCCATAAGGAGAGTTAAATGTTAGCAGTAATGTGGCACTGAAATCAGCAAATGGGAGCAAGGAAAAAGGGCGCCAGTAGCGAAAGATGGTGGTCTGGTCATGTTTGCTTCTTGGCGACAGTTACTATTGCTTTTCTGTTGGTGTTGTTGCTTGTTGTACCTGAGACTGCACTCTCACAGAAGTCCCAGCAAAGAACAGAACTTGAAACAACACCCAGCAAACTAAAACTCTAGGTAATATGATAGATGGTGGTCATTAAAATAGAAAGCCAAACAGAGGAGAACGTGTTCTTAGTGAGGCAAATAAATAAATAAGATTTGGCATATTTACACCGATAATTCAACATTCATTAGTTAGGCAATATTACTTGTTTTAGCGTTTAAAAAATCATTTGAATGGCCAAATGGAAGTGGCAGATGGGAGATAAGTAAATGAAGGGCCATTTGTCTCCTTGACTTCAACGTGTTGAACTCACCCTGCACTGTGACGTTCTGCCAGTCTGCTCTCTTTTTCTCAGTCTCCCGCAAAAACTAGCTACTTTTCCTTCAAGCAGGCCATCAATGGTTTGGGTTGTCTGTGCATCTGTCCAGTGAGTGCAGTGGCACTGTGTCCCCTAGGCCTTGCTTAGCACAGCTGAGCAGCCCATCACCCAAGGGAAGAGGGAAGACCTAGCCAGCAAGGCCTGCTGCACCTTCCCATCATGCACTCGTAAACGAATACCACAAATGAGTTTAAGTGGGGGAAGAAAAAGCTCTATAATTTTATTTACCCACGCAGAGGAAGATTAAAAGATCAGCGTCCCATCTTTCATATTTATTCAGACTCTCATTTCCTAAGTAGATTTGCTTTAAGTGTGCGAGTTAGCTCTCAGGATATCTGCTGATTGAGACTAAAGAGGGCTGCACATCAGCTCAATGAAATGCTCAGCCGCTCAGCTTTGAAGGGTGGTGTTGAGATCACAAGTAGCTCTGCTCACCTAAGAAAGGTTTGAACACTCTCCTTGCTCTTCCTAGCAGTCCTGATTTGGTGTGGGCTGGGAACATGTGTCTGCTGTCTTGGTTTGGGGAGCTGGGTATCACCTGCTTGTGGGTAGCCAAACTGAGGAGAAGGGTCGTGGTGCGAGATCCTCTCGTGGAGGCAGGGCTGAGATTTTTCTCCCTGTCTGGAATTTCCTAGTAGATCAGATACCTACTGTAGATCAGATACCTAATGACTGATACCAGAAGTAGGACCCTGTTTTAGTGCCACTTGGCTAAACTGACAGCTTGTATTGTGGACAGTTCTTACTTTCATAATAGCGTCTCCGTACTGAATGCTCTAAATGAAATACAAAATGAGTATACCACGAAGCCATCTTCTGTAGGCACTCTTCTTCTCTTAAACACATTTGGTAAACGACCCTTATCTCTGACCAACCCCCAGCCTTTCAGCAGTTCACAGTCAGAAGTCTGTCTTCTTGTCCCTGGATTTTATTTAACCAATTCAGATTATTTATTTTTGAAGACATGACTGAAGTTCTGCACCACGCACTGCAATAACTCTCCCAAACGATTGTGAAACTTATTTCTAACTGCAATCAACGGCCTTCAGAAATGATCTACCACTGCCTTTTAAATTCTTTCTTCATTTACCGTACCAGTGCCGCTGTAGTTCCCTGAACCACGGCTGTTAGCATTCTGCATGTCATTTGCTGGCCGTGAGCTATGTGGCAGGCAGCTTTATTGCTGCTGCAGTTTCTGCACAAATGTGTAGCCCCTTTTTCCCTCTGTCAACACGCATAACCGTATGCTCTGAGCCCGTATTTATTATTTTCCTTAAAGTGATGCTTAAACTTTGTGGCAGGTGAAATGTGAGGGCCGGGGTTTTCTATGGAGAATACAGTTTATTTTTGCTTCTGGTTGTGTTCAGTCTTTGAGGAAGAGTGGCTCAGACAGAGCTCCTCTGAGGGAGGCTTCCAGCACAGGCAGGGCAGGAGTTGTTGCACACCTCGCTGCCCATCGGCGTTCAGAGCTGCATCTGGTCAAAAAAAACTAAGTACTGTGTAGCTTTGAAAAGCATTCTAGTTTCCTGCAACAAAACAGGTCCATGCAGACCCTTCCGAAAGCTCTGGCTGCATTGATGAGCAGGAGAGAGCCTGCAGGCTGAACAGACGTGCTGGGATGAGGAGTTCCAAGACAGGAGTCCACTTTGCTCAGCAGATCACCACAGGGAACAGCCCCGTGTCCTCTGCAGTGAGGTGAATTCCCAGCTGGCAGGCTTGGGTAAGGGACAGGGAGTAGCATTTGTCAGGAGACCCCCAAAAGGAGGTGCTGTAGGGTGGCTGTGTCTGTAGGGAGGGGAATTTTCCCCAGAAGTGCTTGTGAAGCACCGTAGTCCATCCCTAGGAGATTTAGAGGGGTAAAGTTGCCCTGTGGCATCTCTCCTGCAGTGAGTTGCATCTGGACAGCCTCACCAGCGTGTATCATCTTTGGCTGGCAAGAGGCAAAGAGGCCTCCATGTAATACCAGACCTGGAAATCAAGTATGTGCACTTACTTATTTGTAATTGCCTTCCCAGCACCTTGCCATTAGAACACAAAGCATCAGAGATGAGCGGGGCAGTGTGTGCCACAAACACCACCTCTGTGGAAAGAGGACACCTCTGACCTTCTGCCTATATCTGGCTGAGGCGCGCAAAAGCAATCAAGGCAGCTGCTGTGCTGGGTGGGTTACAAGAGGCCAGGGGCATGCCAGGCTGTGCTCCTGGCATGGACAAAATGTTTTATGCTGGCTGGGATCAGCTGCCAGCTGTGTTGGATGAACCTGAGATGTGTTTGAAGCAAGTTGGATCCCAAACTCAGAAGGTGTAGTGGGAGCAGAGGCCAGCTGCATGATGAGTCTGTGGTACGGCTCTTCTCCAGGAGGATGGCTTTTTCTTGTATTTCCCTTTGCTTCTGCAGAAGCTGTAGCTTAAAATAATCTTGGCAGGGAGTGTTGATTGCCAAGGGAAGCAACAGCTCATGTTTGTGGGGTCATCCAGATCTGTCCTGCATGCAGAAATGGGTGGTCAGATGGCAAACCATGCTTCAGCCATGCCTTGAGAATGGTGCGGTGCCATGATACAGTAAGAAGTGAGATGATGAAATAAGAGTGGTTCCAGCAACCTCGGGGCAGGGATCAGCACTTCCAGAGCAACACCCGTCACCTCTTGAAGCACTGTGCTGTCCCGCTCTCCTCCCTCGCTAGTAGCTGTCAGCAGCATTCATGCTGCCCTTGTACCTGTGTGGTGAGACAACACCTTGGTGCTTGCTGCATGCACCCGTACTGAAGACCACTGTTATACACCACGCAGTCCCTAACATCACCTCCTCCAGCACCATCCCAACCCCACCACTCCCCAGGACCCTTTCCAGCAGCCCCCTTACCCAGAGCTGCTTGTGTGGCCCCTGACCCCCCACCTGCTTCCTCCCTGCTCTCCTGCCAGGACAGCCCCATAGTGCCTGGCTATGCGTGCCCCCTCCAGTGACAAATAACCCTGAAGCCGTCGGCCACAGCAGGAGGAGCACGGGGTTAAACAAATGCATTTGCTTTTGCTCCTAGCCCTGCAGCTCAGCACACAGCTATTTCTGTCCGGCTCTTGCAGAGTGTTTTTTTTAATGTTGTTTACAAACTCCACAGCTCTGTCTCTCACTCGGCTCATGTTTTTGCTGGTTCCCTACAGCCAGCCTTCCACTCTGTTTTTACACTCCTCCCATCTCTGTTCTTTTATTTTCATGGCTGCCCAGGGCATTGCAGCAGGCAGGATAACTGGGCCGGGAGGATCGCTTCTCTCCCATAGACAGAGCCAACCTCCTGTACCTACAGTAATGTGATAAACCCATCCGTGTGCCTTTCTGCCATCCTCTTTTCCCCACCAGCACTGCCAAACCACCCCAGGGCTGCTCTGCAGTGCAGCTTTGGCTTGGCTTTGAGGCTGAAAGTGTAACTTAAAGACTGTGCAAACTGGTACTCTTCTGTTTGAATTAAATTTTTAGCTTCTGCAAAGCAAACATAGAAGAGAATTAATATACAATTAATCCTCAAGCTGGGTTTGCCAAGCCATAGCCAAATATATGTACATTAGCGATTTCCCCATTAATTTAGCAATTATTTTTGGTGGCTTCGTATGTAAGATAGACTTTGAAATAACCACTTGTGTTTGTGAGAGGAGCAGCGTGCTTAATAAATGCCAGCTCCTGCTATGACCCAGGGTCTGTGCATGCAGCTGTGTGCCAGGCACTGTGCGGCTCCCAGGCAGAGCTCTTGGGAGGCAGGGCTCTGCCGAAGGGACTGATCCCAACCTGAGGCTTCATCTCCCACATTGCCCCTGCCGTGGTGGAGGAACCTTCAGTTTGGGAGAACATCCTTCAGCTGCGTCACACGTGGAGATGAGAGGATGGCAGGTAGAGATTTGAAGGCCAGGGTGATTAAGAAGTCTCTTTAAGCTGTCTTTTAGCCTCTCCCTTTCAGCTCCCATTGTACTGGAGGCACCCCACCTCCTGCCGCCCTGGAAGCCTGTCTGATTCATGTGCGTGGCAGTGATAGCAACTCTTGAGAGATAAAAGGAGTCTGACTTAAATTATTCACAGCAACCCAAACCCACGCACATGCTCCACATCACTAATCCCTTTTCCTCCTGCCATCCTGTTCTCATGGCTGCAGCAAAGCCTCCTGTATTCGTGTGGGGCGGTGTGCCGGCACCCAGGGCTTTCCAGATTCCTGTACCCCTCCTGATGTGGGGCAGAGATCTGGAGATCTTTCCTTCCTTATGACCCTCTCCAGCCCCTCCGGCACCTTGCAGAGGCCAGGCAGGTATGGGAGTGTTCTTGCAGAGGTGTGTGTCTATAAGGTGTTTAGAGAAGCTAGCATCCCAAAGTGCTGGGCAGGCACTGTAAAGGCACTGCTGGTGGGAGGAGAATGTTATTAAACATAGAACAGTGCAAACCTTCTTAATTAGGCGGTGTTTCTCTTAGAAGCTCTTCTGCCCTCCAGGCAAGTGAAATGAGTTATGCTTTCCCTTTCAACCACCTTATGCTCTTAATGATGTTCCTCTTGTAAACGTAAACCTCTCCCTTACCTATGTGTTGGGAAATGCCGGCTAAATTGAAGCCGTGTTAAATCAAACAAGGAGCTAAAGTTAAGCTAACCAACAACAGCAACAAACAAAGACTGGTTACAAACGCTTTCAAATAATAAATGGATTTGTTAGGTTAGAAAGAAAATGAATGCTTTTCTTTGTACCACAGGAAGAGGGCTGTCCGCATGTGGTGCCAATGGTGAATGTAGTGAGTTCTGAGTCTAATCTCAATCCTAACTTGACACTGGGGGAACCTCCCCTGTTTTAATACTGTTCCCCAACAAACTCCACCCAGGTGACTTTTTAGGATCATTTCTTTTCCTCTTTGTCCAACCGTTATTTCAGATCCTGTCACGGAGCAGAGAATGAAGTCAAGAGAGGCCCGGGTGAGGTGCAGGTATTTACTGAGATATCTAATTGTTGTAGAGTGGTATGCACTATGTGGAAGCGTTCTATGCTTTCCTTCCAGTATCTTTCTCTCCTTTTCTCAGCATTTAGGGAATGAACTGACAGTTTTTCCCCTAGCCCTCCCTCCCTCGAATCCCATTTTACTATGGAATAAAATGAAATTTAACAAACTGACTGTCAGAGAGCTGAATAATCTTGCATTGTAATACACCAACTCAGAGTCCTGGATCAATGGGCTTGAATTGCTGTTAAAAGCTGTATGAAAGGGAAAGCAAAGTCTTTTGCTGTAAGCTGTGTCAAGGGGTGGAGGAGCAGAGGGATGGATGGAGGCTTAGCCAACAGTTTTTGTGCTAAACCAGATCAATTTTAAAGGTTTCCTCTGTAGCTGCCTGCCAGAGGGCTTTTATAGTTCGGAATCGTCAGCAGAATTGTGCAGATTGCAGCATTTAGCAGCATTAACGCTCCCCCCAGCCCTGATACTAGCACAGGGCTACCTGATGGCAGAGCTGCGTGTGCCCAGCAGGCACAGGAGGAGGTGGCCTTCCTGAACATCCACCCATCTACCAGTGGGCCCAAAACCATGTCTGTGTGGCTACTGCTTGCCAGGGACAGAGAGTGGCGCTGCATGCTGGCCCTCATGGGGCAGGTAATCAGGCATTTCTGGGGTGTCCCCAGCACCAAACATCATCACAGGTCAAATCAGGAGGGCTTGGCTAGAGCCATGAGGATCCAAAGAGGGCAGTATTTGTTTGGGTGGTTGAGTACAGGCATTCTGTTTGACTTCTTCTTGATGACTATTTACGAGGGTGGCTAGTGATAGGACAAGGGAGAATGGTTTTAAATTGAGACAGGGGAGGTTTAGGTTGGATATTAAGAGGAAGATTTTCACCCAGAGGGTGGTGATGCACTGGAACAGGTTGCCAAAGGAGGCTGTGGATGCCCCATCCCTGGAGGCATTCAAGGCCAGGCTGGATGTGGCTCTGGGCAGCCTGGTCTGCTGGTTGGCGACCCTGCACACAGCAGGGGGTTGAAACTGGATGATCGCTGTGGTCCTTTTCAACCCAGGCCATTCTGTGATTCTTGCGCTTTTGTTTGAAGTTAGGTAGGAGACTAATAGTGTCCACGTTCTATATTGAATGGTGCATAGTGTTCCCTTTTCCCCTTTTGTGATGATTAGTCCTGCCAGAGGGGAGGAATGACATGCTTTGTGGTACTACGTGAGTGTAATGAACTTGAAAATGTCAAAAGGAGGATGGAAATACAATGCTAGTTTTGAAAAAAACCTTCACTTCTCTGTGTGGGGAAAATAAGTGATAGCTTAATGTTACCTGCTGGAAGGAGAGGTTATACCGAAAAAGCATTTTGTGTGAGAGCCTTTGCTCACGCTTCAAGAAAACAACCTTGAGGAGCCCAAACTGGAGACAGGAGACCCTCAAAGTAAATGCCATTCAGTCTGAATCGGTTGCAGAGGATGCAGCTGCATGGCCTACGAGCTTGAAGGGTGGCAGAATCTCATGCTGATTTCTGATATTTTGGGACTGATTCAGAGCTCAAGTGCGAACAAAGGGGTTGTGAAACACTATACGTAGTTTGTTAAGTCTGAGTGATCCTTAACCATCGGCAAGGAAACCCACCGCAGCACACAGCTGATGGCAGGCATATTGCTCCTTCAGGTGGGAAAGCCTATTGCTTTAAACCCTTTTCATACCTTGCTAATGTGTGTGTAGAAGAGATTTGGAAGGGGACTTTTGTAAACAGCTGCCCAGCACCTGCACCTGTGGTGTCCCCTGCAAAATGGACAGGGGGCAGTGGAGGGGATGGGGAGGCACATGTGTGTTGTGTGCCTCAGGAATAGTATTGACCATTCATCCTTCAAGAACCCCGAGCAGAGTGAAAGGCTGAGAAAGGAAAATCTATAACGGATATCAAGGAATTAATGGCTGTCTCTGCAAAACTGCAAAATACCCTCTTCAGGAAGCAGATGATGTTGCTGGATTCCTTTCAATCCCGCTGAGTGATCAGCTAGAAAATTTATCTGCTGTAAAGAACTGCCTTGCTTTGATAAGGACGTGGAAAACATGACCTAATAGGTCTTAGATTAAAAAAAAATCCTCATTTTTTTAAATTTCTCAGGAGACCGGGGGATTTTTAGGTAAAAGAGAAGAAAGTGTGTTCTCGGGATGGTTGCAACCACGGGGACTTTCATGTGCTTTGGAAAAGGCTCTTGCAGTTAAAAGTACAGGAGGTGATGAAGGAAAAAAGCAAAGCCTGCAAGCCCCCATCTGCCTTTTATTTCTGTCCCTTTCACGTGATGTTCTTGTTAACAGGTGAAGTACTGTCCCTAAAATAGGGAGGCCTCTGTAGAACAACCCCAGCTGTGCGTGGCTGGAGCTGAAGCAGCATTGCCCAATCATGATTCTGGGTGCTGAACTGCTCCTTCGTCAGCTCATCAGCTCAGTGTTAAAAGAGACATTTAATCTCAGTAGAACAGCCTGTTTTAAACTACAGATTATCCACCACTTCCTTCATCTCCTCACTTAGCTGCAGAGCTGATTTGTTTCGGCTGTAGATCAGTTACACCCCAAAACCAACGCTCAGTTTGCTCGTAGCATGTGAAACGAAGACAAAACCGTTCCGGGCACAACTGATAGATCTTCCATTACAGCTCTTCCATCCCTGTGCATCAATATCCATCACTGGGCAGTGGGTGTTCAGTCATTCCTCTAGCCCATCATGCTCATTTCATTAGGATACAATGAATTATTTTAACAGAACGATGCACGTATAAGAAGGAAATGTGGTTAAAAGGCCATTTATTTCTTGCGCTGCCTATAAGTGTCCCACGTTGGATGACACCAAAATCACTCACACTGATCAAATGCAAAATCAAGTGCTTATGGTCAGAGCCCATCAGGAGGTGATGTTTGTCATGGATGAAGCAATTCTGTCATGCCAAGATGTTTTCACTCTGCTTTTCTCTTGACGGCATTATGGGCTTTTGATGAAAAATATTCTCCCCTTGCAGTCCCCCTATAAAGCATGGCAAGCTCTTTGGGATTTGGGATGGTGTGATGGAACAGCTGATAGCAGTGCAGGAGGAGCACTTTTCCACTCCTCTTACTTTGTTGGTGGTCACGCAGTCATAATTAAGGAGAAAAACCTCTTTTATTCCTTCTGAAGAGTTAGCCAACCCATCGGTCTTGGCCTCTCACCTGGCAAATTGATCCAGCTGGGTTAGGCTGACCAAACAGCAGATTCCCAGAATGCTGAAACAATGCCATTGCTGCATGTGTTCCTACTAGGCCAGCTGACATTTCTGTGAATAGGTCTGGAAGATACACATCTATACCCGCATTGGTATGTGTGCATTTCCTGCAGCATCCCTGCAGTGTCATGCCTTGGGATCAGCTCAGCACATGTCAAATGAGCAGTGCAGGGTGGAGTGCAGCTGCCTGCAACTATTTGAGATGCAAATTGCAGGTAAATAATTAAAACGGGTTTTTTGTTTTGTTTTGACTTGTAATGCTGTCGCTTGACCAAAATGTGTTGCTTTCCAGTCTCTTTCTATTTAGTGGAAGAGGTAACTACTGTCTGCCTGCTAATGGGTTGTAACAGTGGTGCAGCGCATCGTGTGCTGATGTGCATCACAGAGCTTTCCAGTCTGAATCAGTGAATAGAGCTCACACACTCTCTGGGACTTCAGCATGATAAGAAATAACTTGAATTGCAGTTCTGCACCTCAGCTCCTCCCATAACATTTCACCATTCTCAAGATGTGCCTCCAATTTGCGGTGTAATGTCATTTTTTTTTGTTTCCTTTTGAAGTTCAAATTATTTTGCTGTCCTGCCGTACCTAAAACATTGGGTTGAAGCTCTGACCTCTGTGGGGAAATTACTTAAAATCTTTTTATGTCTGTTAAGAGCTGAGGTTTTGCCAGGCGAAGCCACCGGCAACTCTACAGTGACTGCTGCCTGTAACTGTTACAGCAACTGTGAGGAGCCCAAAATTGTCAGCTCCTTGAGCAATAGGGTTTTTTTTTTTGCCATGAAATTTTAATGTTGCATCACCCCATGAAGCGATAGCCAATGCAAATATTTGTCAGGTCTGCTGCAGACAGTGTCCACTGGATGTTAATTTGCCAAAACCTTGAATCCCGTTGTGCTGGGTTAGTGTGAACTTCCCAGAAGCAAAATAAGGAGGTTTCATCTTGGGTTTCAGCAAAGGCTTTTCTTGTTCCCTTAAATCAGTGTCTTCAGCTCCATCAGATACATCTCCCAGTGCCCCTCTGCGGCTCTCGAATCTGAAAGGCCTTCTGTGTGACTGGGCTTTTAAGAGGCAGGGATTTTTCCTAGCCTTCATTTAACTGCTAGCTAATGGGCTGTCATCTCACCTAGTGCAGGGCTTTGTTTTTATTTGTGTCTTTTTTAATTGAGCTAAATGCATCTTCTGCCTTCGTGCTGCATTTGATCTCTGCTGGATAGAGCAAATCTTTGCATCATGTAACATCACATGTTTCTCTGATGGCTTTCGTCTCCCATATGCTCTGGTTCAGCAACAGTTTTGGCTGATCACTGTGACAGCAAAACACCATTTTATTTAATCTACAGCTTTCTGGAAACATGTCTTTGGGCATAATCAACATAACCTTCAGCTCTTCTTTGAAACCCTGGATCTAAAAGGCAGGAATGTCAGAAAAGCTTTGCGGCTTGCGGGAGACTTCAGTATGTCTGGCAGATGAAAGCGGAGGAGGGAACCATCACAAATGCACCAGATCCATTCTTGTCAGGCTGGCGGCTGGTGGTTGGACCCCTGCGTTGGGAAGGACGGGCTGCCCAGAGGAAATCCCACAGGGAAGAAGCCAAAGGCAAAATTGTGTGAGCGGCCTGGGGGGCTCTACATTGGAGGTGCTCCATAAGTCTTAGCGAGCACCACGCTTAGTTGCTGTTCGCCGACAGAAACTGCCCTGTGCTGAAAGGTCTTTTGGACTCGAGAGCTGTTGGTTTATTCTTAGAAGAGTAGCGATGTTGTTATTTTAAGAAGAAGAGGAGAAAATGAGAATAAATTACAGCAAAATGTCAGCAACTGCTGAAAATAGAGAAGTAGCAACAGGGGCTCTTTGGTGTTTTTGCAGCCAGGCAAGCAGAGGCAGCAGGAATAGTGCCAGCATACGATTTCCATCAGCTCAACTCATTATCTTCACCTGTTTTTAAATATTTCGAGTTTAATTTTTAATTTTGGATGACACTGGATAACAAGAATCAAAATATGAAAATTCATGTTAAGATACCAGTTGCAGAAAGCGTACACCGATAATGTAAGAGGCGTGGGACTGAGTGGCCACGGCCTTCCAAGAAATCCTTTCCATTCCTCATGTTCCCTGTCTGGACAAGATTTATTAAACAGCCATCTAAAAGGATGGTCCCCTTTCTCTACCTTTTATTACTGGTGGGAGCCAATTTGAGACTCTTTCCATTGCACGAAGGGCCGGTGTCCCCGGTGATTGATGAGCCCAGTGGAAAGGGATTCGAATTTTACAAACCTGTGCTGCTTGGAATAATACTACCAGAGGAAAGGGGGGGAAAAAAAAAAAAAGAAAAAAAAAAAAAAAAGGCTTTTCTTCACATTTCAACTTCATTGCCTATTATTTCTGAGCCTCAGTTTTCCCTTGCTTTTCCACCCCTCCTCTTGGTCGTCTCCTTGATTTTCTGTCTTGCTTTGCAGGGTGAGGAGAGAGAAAATGAAATGTGCATGGTGCAGCTGGTAGAGGTAGCTGTTGGAGAGAGAGCTGCCGGCTGTTTGTGGGCAGTGGTGACTTTTGTTTTATGATTATTAGTGATGACAACTAATAGTGATTTGTTCTTGATACGCTTCTCTAGAGCTTTGCTCCATTCAGGGAGGGTAAACTGAGTGTAAACACCAACAAGGGTGGTGGTGGAGTCAACAGCCCTGTAGGTGTTCAGAAAAAGGGTATATGTGGCACTGAGGGATGTGGTGTAGGGGACGTGGTGGTGATGGGTTGGTGCTGGACTGGGTGGTCTTAGAGGTCTTTTCCAGCCTAAATGACTCTATGATTCTATTCTAAGGCTGGCAGGAGGGCAGTAGGATGGGTAGGGCGTATGTGCTGGTTTCCCAAATACAGCTGTAGTGCTGTATATTGGGGCTGCCAGTGCAAAACAACGTTGCTCTCTTCCAAAGAGCATTTGCTGGATCTCTCCCTCTCCGTGGTTTGTTTGTGATGATGGCCAAACACAGACTTTTCTCCCAGGGATCCCAACAAATTGGGTATCTAACTGCTTCTCATGTAGACCTGCTCTTGCCAGTGCTTGGAGTCTGGGAAGAGTCTTTCAAGGCAGAATTTCCCATCTTATTCTCCTCTAGGACACACTGACTTATTTTACGTTCAGACCTCTGATCTTTCTCCTTTTCTGAGGTGCCCAGCAGAGATTTTCATCCTGTAAATACCAGAAGGTGCCTAATCATCCTTGTCTCTAGGAGTCCTAATTTAATTCCTCTTGTTTTCATTAGGGGGTTTCTGCCTTGCTATTTTTTTTTGCTAATCCTCCTCAGGAGACCTCTAAAACTTTTCCACTGGAGCAATGGCAAATTTAAACCAGAAGGTTGTTTTTCTTAAGCACCTCTTGAGGATCCACTGATGCAGGCTGAAACAGAGACATGCTATACATAGAGCAAACGGGTATTCAAGTGAGTGAATTGAATGCTAAAAGTCAGATGAATTATTCCCTTTTAGCTTCAACTCTGAGCTCTTCCTGCACACTCAGAGCCTCAGGGGACTGTCCTCCCTTGGGGCTGCCAGCTGAAAATGATATGGAACAAAGGTAATGCACGATGTTGTGTAAAATTGTCAAAAGAGAAACCGTGTAGGGACAGCAGTCAGCTGCATGATGGAGATGGGAAGGGAGGATTTGTGACCATGAGAAGTTAACTTCTGGAAAAGCCAAAGTCTTGCAAGCAGTTGGCACCTCATTGCGGTGGGGTGGTTGTTGTGGGTTTGAGCCAAGCGAAACGGTTTCTATCACACCAAAACAACAACAACAAATACATTGGAAGACGTGATTTTTGTGTTAATTGCAGATTTTTCTTCAGCTGAAAGTGAAAAAAAAAAAAGTGCTGTAGTTGTTTTCTTTTTAAGTAAGTAATTTTAGTAAATGGCAAAACAACGAGTGCTTTGATTTTGTTGAGTGCATTTTTCCTTCCCCTCCAGCTGGGGCTCTTGGCCACGTTCAAGATTAATATTCGATTTACTTTGGTCAACCAAAAATTGGTCTTTCCCCCCTTTGCTGATATGTTTATTCTTCGGGAACTTTCTCCAACCTAATAAGGATAGATTTTTCTCGTGGCACTTTATCAGATCTGCCTTCTCTTGGCTGGTTTGAGATTTGAAACAAAAACTCGTAAAAAGGCAGGTCAGTTTTTACGTTACCGAAAAGAGCTTTTGCCTCTGTAAGAAACATAATAAATGTAACAAAACGAAGATACACAGATGTGGTAATAAAATTAGTAAATTCGTGAATCATTGAATTTCATTGAAATTATTGTAAGTTGTGCTGTTACATTGTTTAATTATGTACAATTAGCACCGGAATTGCTAACTCCCTGCTGGAGCCTTTTCTCTTAGATTTACAATAGGTCATGGTAGAGTATTTTTCTCATTACTGTCATAGAGGCACTAATTGAACTGGATCCGATCTCGCACACTGACTGGTTTTCTCCATAGAAGAATAATTTATTTATGTACAAATAGTTCTTCTTTGCCATATTTAACTGGAGCCTGGAGCAGGCATAGGGGGGATGGCAGAATTTATAGTCCATTAAAGCATTTTCTATCAATTGTCGTTTGTGAAAACTCTTTTGGGCATATGAATCAGGAGGAAGATGAATGTAGTTTTGGTAAGTCTTGAAAATACTTTTCTTCTGGCCTACAGCCAGCCAGCATGGAGAAGCTCTGGGGAGCTGTACAGAAGAAATCAGCAACCCTCAATTTAGATAAACACATCGAGAATCCTTCTGCTTGCAGCCTAGGAAATGCAGTATTTGGCTTTTGCTTTCAGAATGCTTTATGGCTTCTCTCAGAGAGCTGAGGAAGAGGTGGGAGTTGCTTTGCTGGGTAAGCCTGTGGATGGGAGGGCGTGTGGTGTCTGGTCCTTGCAAGTCTGAACTGATGCTGTCTGGTCACCCCTGCACGAAACGGGGGTGAGAAGCAGTGAAATGGAAGAGCTCTTTATGTCCTACCTGAAATCTCAAAAATGACAGAGCAGAAGCCAGTCCTCACAAAGGCTGATGTGTACTGATCTGGTGGATCCAAGGGTCTTGGTTTCTTAAGCTTTTCTGAGCATTTGGGGTTTTCTTTGTGTCAGTCATCCCAGCTAAACCCCTTCAATAATACATGTAAGTAATATATTTGCTGATGCTTTTCCCATCCTGCTCTCTCTGCACCTTCCCCAAGGTTAGTTTTGCACACAAGGAGAGCAGCAAGAAGCAGTGTTCAGCTTCACTCCTTTGAGAGTGGCTGCCTTGGGCTTGTTCCAAGGATGTGGTATGGATCTGCTGCAGTCCGAAAAAGGCCTTGGCAGCTGGGAGAAGGGTGTTTGCTGGTTGTTTGGAAGGAGGGCATTGCATGGTACTGTGTGGAGGTACCATCTTGTGCATGGGCATGGCAACCTTCTGTCACGTTCAAGCCTTCAGGTGGACTTCAGGTTTTAGACTAGACAAAACCACTTGAAGTCTTTGCCTATCGGTAGGCATAAACTCAGCTTTTTTATGTGTGCCTGTCTGCGCCCGTGGTCAGTGGATAGGGAGCACAGCATCACCTCTGTAGGGCAGCAGGTCCCTTCACATCCAGTTGGGGATGTCAGCTTCCTCCTTGCCCCCTAAGAGCTCAGGTTTTGCATCAAACAGAGCCTGGCACCAGGGGCTCCCATCAGAAGCTCCTGTAGTGCCTGTGGGGATGCCGGGGCCATCTCAGCAAACAACGCTGGGCGTGTGCGAGTATATTCAAAACTGAGGAGTATATTATTAAAGATTCCATTTTCCTCACTGTATGTTTGGGGAGCATTTGTCAAATCAATCAGAGAATTCATTAGGTAATTATTATTTTTTCATTATTTGCCTAAGGCTTGGTGCGTATCCCCCACGCAAACACAGAAGCCACATAGTAAATGGGATCAGGAACTCAAAACACCCATTTTGTTCCCTGTAGCGCAGAGGAGGAGCCCCCGAGCAGCCCCACAGTATGACAGCTAGCAGCAAAGTTACAGTAGATAAGAAGTGACAGGACGCTGTCGTGTGTCATTTATCATCTGTGGCCACGAATGAGATTGCCTCTGCTGTGCACTGGTGGGTGGCAAGACAGGGTTGGTGCCCCGTTCCACGTTCAGGGCTGGGCTCTGTTTGTACCCCGTGCTTGCAGTGCCCTTTGCAGCGCTAATAAGGAAGCATTTCAATGCTGTTTTTCTCTAGGTGACCCACCCGATCTGAAAAGCGCTAAGGCCGCCAAACAAAAATATATATAACGTATAATTAATGCAGTAATTGTGTAATTTTATTCCCCTTTTCATCAGAGCTGCTGTACACAGCATACATATTAAATATGACTACGGTGCTGTTTCTGAAGACAACCGCTGCAGATGAGGTAGGAAGACCTCTGTAGGCTATTCCAGTTAAACATTTCCTTTGCAAAATAAATACAGGCTGTCTTGTGAATAAGAATGAGATTAGCTAAAGCCATTAATTAGTATGACTTTTTAAAAGGAAACTGTAAATGGAATAAATCACCGTGTGCGGCATCTTAATTTGCTGCGCCGTGAAATAGTTTCCTGCTTTTTGTTGTACAAACGGTGGGGAGATTGAAACGACCCTTAGGATGGATGGAAGGGGTTAATATGGAGTGAAACGCAACTTTTGGGAGGCTGCAAGAAGAAGTGTGGGGACACAGAATGGCTTGGTTTATTCTCAGAGCTTTCCCCTAAAGCTGGGAGCAATTTAACATTGATTTGAACATTTATTTTCCTGCTTTTTTTTTTTTTTTTCCAGTGGCTTAATTTCTATTCCTTGTCTGGCGTGCCTGTTAATTTTGCATGCTATCACAAGCCTAATTCTTCTCTGTTTCAAATGAATATCATATAAATTAATTGCCATATGATTACCATGTAATTACATTGTGACTCATGACAGTTTAGACAAAGTATCATAGCTACATTTTAAGAAATGATAAATGTTTGACTAATGTGTCAGAAAAATGTAAATACGTTGTGATTATTGTGGCACTTTTATGCACATTAATTCTCCCCTCAGTTTCTGTAAGCTGTCAGTCATCCTGTGGTAGAGAGCAGGCAATCCACGCACCTAAATATATCCATGTTTAGGTGATGTTTAGCATTTGGGAGGCTTTTTGCACAGCGTCCAGCAGCAGGTATGCAGCTCGAGTCGCACAGTGGGATCCTGCCTGCTGCTCTGGAGTCCTGTATCTTCCCAGTAAGCTTCTTATTTAAGGAGTTTATCTTATTACACAGTGCCAGCTACCTTTGCAGTATTTCACAGCACATGCACAGTTTTATTGCAGGTCAGCAGTGGGGGCTATCGCTGAGTTTTTACTGTCTGGGGGTTTCGCTGGCCTCGCTTGTCACACGCAGGGCATCTTTGCAGCTCATGACCTCACTGCTGACCAAGGGGCTGAGCGGAGGTCACTGTGAGCTGTGATCCAGCAGCCAAACATCCCTCCAAACACCAGCCGGTGGAAATGGGGCACGCTCTGTGCTCAGTGAGGGAAGTTTTACCTTCATTTGAGCATTAGAAGTGTTTTTGTGATGTTAATCTCTTTGGTGTTCGATGGTGTCTTATGGGCAGCTGTGTGGTGTCACTCGTTGATTTGTAAAAACTGTTTTTAGCCCTGAACTGCTTAAAATAACATCTCAAGTTTAGATGGCTTTGAGCTCTGTAAGGGTATGAGGGAAACCCATCATCCATGCCAAGGTAGCCCCTGAAAGCCAGCTAATGGATGTTGGGTTTCAGCTATGAGGAGTGTCACCACTGATCTTGTCTTATCACTTAGATTGAAGTGTCCTTAGCAAGCCAGCAAGATTAGGAAAGAGCACTTTGCTGTTTTCAGCTTGCTTCTGTGCTCGTCTGCCAGCACCATGCAGTAAGGCAGGCTAAAACCTGGTTATGGTTGTCTGCGGGCCCGTGGCAATGCTGGGAGCCCCGTGTCTGTGTGGGTGCAGCTCTTCCCAGCTCTGAGGAAGCTGTCTGAGATCTGTGGCCCCAGGAACAAAGAAATCAAATCACCCCCATGTGGGGAGGTGTGAACTTCATGAGGCTATGCAGAGCTTGTTTAATACTAGCGGTGCAGGACATGGATGATTTCTTTCCAGTTCCTTCTTTAGTTAACTGAGAAAAACAGGGAAGGAAATATATTGAAAGACTTGGCTAATGCATTGTGTGACATTGGAAATTGCTTTAATAATGAAAGGCATCATTAGAGCAATTAGGGAGGGAGGCTGGAAGGGCTGTGTGTATATATGTAATGCACGCTTAGCCCTTAAAAAAGCCATCAGGGAGTTAAAGAAAGAAATGTGCATTGTCTCGACTTGAAAACTCTGGTCTGATACGACTTTAATTTGTGCTAAGATTGCTAATTCCCCTTTGTCTCACTCTATATCCCTCTGTTATCTCTCTGTTTCTCCTCCTTTCCATCACCAGAGCAGTGTCACACTGCACTGAGGTGGTCGGATCTCTACATTAGGATCCCATAAACTTTCCAGTGTTGGGATAGCGCAGCTCAAATGTCGGGATTACTGGGACAGGGGAAGTCAGAGGGCAGAGGCTTGGCTGGTGGCTGTGAGCACTGAGCCCCAGCTTTCTGCAGTGCTACTTCGCAGGTTCATGGGAGAGGACAGAATATCCTGAGTTGAAAGAGACCCGTAAGGATCATTGAGTCCAACTGCTGGCTCTGCAGGATGATCATCTCATCTGTAGGATAGGTAATAGGGAAAAGCTGTACTTTCCATATCGTGATGCATTGCCCTTTCTCAGCCACCATTGCCTCGCAGAAGTCTGTCTACTCAAAGATATTTTTAGGATGTATGGCAGTAGAGATGAGGATTTGAGAACAGTTGCCAAAAGTCCCTGCTGAATGTGCTGCTCAGTTTCTTAGACCGTGTCCTGGGGTTGATGTTCAGAGCCTTGTGTTGTGCCTGTGGCATAAATGGCAGAAAGCACTACAGAGGGAGTATTTGTGAGCTTGCAGAGTAGCTGTATGGATGCTGCTGGAAAGCAGCTTAGCCATTCTGTCCCCACCAAAGCACCATCTCAGTGAAACGTGGCTCAGAAAACACCGAGCTTGTCTAACTGACATCTTGTGCAGAAACCTGGCAATATGGGCCTGGCATGTTGTGCCAGTTCAAACTGCAAACAGGTTTTTTGATCTCCAACAAATGGAAATGCTGGTTTTCAGCCAGGACTGTTCACGTGGCATTGGATGAATACAGTAGCACTAACACGAACCCGAATGATGTTAACAAACAAGAGAAGATGTAGCAGTTAACTCGGTGAGACATGTTGGGTAGCGGTCTTTAATGCTGCAATTAACTGTCATGAAGTATGCATCAACAATGCCTTTCTTACAAGCAGGGCACTGATGGAGAAGGCACCACTTCTGCTATGCTACTCACGGTGTGTTTCCTGTACTTTGTGATGCCGGGCACTCTCAGTTCTCCCTTTGTTTTCTACATTTGGGTTTTCAATTACAGGGACATGTTGGTATGTGTTGCTTGAGGACCATTCTTTAGATAGCTGGGAGAGCTACGCATAAGCAGGTGTAAAGGAAGACGCTGCATCGAGTAATATAGTCAAGTGCCTCATTTCAGATTGATGATGATGAATGAAACAAGAAGGGTTACGGAACGGAATAGACCTGAGAGTCATCTTAACCACAAGAAAATACTTGACACAATAGGTAAGTAGGGAATTAAAAGTACCGTGCTTACATCAAGTACGGTACTCTCTGTACGAGAGCTAGCAGTTGTGTAAATAGAGGGAATTCAAATTATAATGCTATTTGGCACAGTAGTACCTCGGCCAATGTGATGAATTACGGTGTAAACCAGCTACACCAGTACAGAAATGGCAGAGGGTGTGGGCAGCCCTGCTCTGGGCACAGTGCTATAGGCCAGGCCTGCAGCCTCCCCCTGTGCAGCGTCTGGCTCACCGCTCCAGGCCCATTCCCTGCTGCTGCTGCTGGCATGAGGGCCATCTGCTGCTGCCCGCAGGAGGGACCGCTAGGATCGGAGGAGGTAATCGCCTTAGTTCCTCTTCTGAGCTTCACCCAGCAGTCACTGCCCAGCCTGTGGGGTTCGGCTTTCCCTAATTACAGCAGCTCTTTCCCTGTGTTTGTGCTTTCTCCTTGCAGCTGAGATGTACACGTACCTTGTATTTCGGCACTGTGCCTCACTGTGGCCACCAACCCTGTCGCTTTTACCATTCATCCTGACAGAAGGGCAGACTCGTAGCCTCCTGTGGGTGGCCATGCATGAAATGTGAAGGATGAGATTTTGAAGTCACAGATTCATTAAGTCTGGAAAAGACCTCTAAAGATGATCTATTCCAACCCCAACCCATCCCCACCATGCCTATTAAACTGTGTCCCTGAGTACCAAGATCTCCCCATTTCCTGAACCTCTGTACTGTGTGAGTTTGTATCTGCTAAGCAGCTGCTCTCTTGGAGCAGACACCCCACAAAGTAGCCCTGGTTGTTATTCCAGGGGGGCTGCAGTCACGCTGTGTGTCTGCCAGCACTGTCAGTTTCTGTCCGCGTTTCCCTAAGCGTCGTATCAGAGGGTTAAGTAAACAGAGAGGCACCTATCAGCCTGCAACGGGGTGTGTTTGAAGAGACCTTTCTTGAAACTACCACCAGGAGCAAAATCCACAGCTTTGTGAAATTCAGTGGAAAATTGGCTTCAAGGAGCATTAACTCAGGTTCTTGGTGAATGTCTTTCTTCTTTATTAAGAGGGGAAAAAAGAAGGAAAAAGAGCACCTCTAGATGCTAAAGTCACTTTTTTAATCTCCCCTATGCGTTTGAACTTGTCCACTACCTGGAGTGTTTTACTATTTTATTTATTGCCACTGAGGCACAACTAGATTTAGGCTCAACGCTAGGCTCCAGATGGCTTTTGGAAGGTGATCAGATTTACAGTTACGACACCTGTGCGTGGCTCTCTCCCCCTTCATGCCTTACAGCTAAACCCAGCTCCCTCAAACGCGTGCTGTTGGAAATGCTTTATGGCATTTCACAGTCCCTATAAAGGCAAAGATCTTTATTTCTGCAGAGCTGTGGGTGCAGTTTGTGTCTCCACCACCTTTCCCATTGCAGAACGAGATGGCGGTGAGACTTTTACCCCCATGGTGGCACGGAGCAGTGACCAGCCCCACAGCCAGGCTTTGCTGTGTAGTCCTTGGAGGGAAGGGAAAAGCAAAGATATTTTCATCTGTCCCCAATTCAGCGTGGACAATAGCACAAGGAAGCACATCTTCCATCGTTCCTTTGTATGCTTCCTTTTCAGATCCACTTGCAATGAGCTTTTTCAGTTTTTGCATCTGGTATATTATTTTGCTTTCATTTCTAAAGCGTTCTACATACAACTAAATCCACACTAGGATGAGCAGTTTTCTCCTTTTTTGTTTCTTTCCAAGGCAATAAGACATCTGGCTGCTGCTAGCGCGTATTATCAAGTCGCATCCTTTTAACCCTCTTCATCATTTTATTTGTAAAGTGCTCCCCTGCTGAGATACCAGGGGCCATGTGCAAACAGTTTAAAACAACATCGAGAAATAAACAGTATGGGCAAAAATGATGAGATGCTTTTTAAAGCCAACAAGCTGCGAGCGCTGAAAACCAGGCGTGCTGTGGGGAGGGGGAGAGAGGTGAGATCAGTCCAGCAAAGCGGCAGAGGTTGAAGCTGACCCTTGTTTCAGAAATTAGAGGTAGAATAGAGCTCTTCAGCTGTCGAGAGGAACCTGTAAATCTGTTTCTGAATGTGCAGCTCCCAGAGCAAAAGCAGAATCTGTGCTCTTGTGCAGGATTGGGACCCCAGCCCTGCTCTGGGAAGGTTCGACAGGGGAGGCCAGAAAAACGTTAGGAGTGGAGCTGTTCTCCTTGGTATGAGCAGCAGGGGTTGCTTGCCTGAATGCCCTGGCTCCACTGCCAGCTCCAAGCACTGAGGCAGTCCCTCTGGAAGCTCTGCTAAAGCCAAATTGCTATAATAAAGCCTCGCAGGCAGAGGATGAGTGGGGATGGAGGCAAAACGAATGACCTGGTTGGTAATGCACCACATCTGGCAAATGGCTGTTTTTGGAAAGGCCATGTCCAAAAAAAAAAAAAGCCCCAAACAACCAAACGTTGCCAAGATATTGAGCTTTTCATCCCAGCTCCAAAAAATGGACATAGAGAAAATCAGCACCGTGATGCTCGTTGCCCATTGGTGATGCTTATCTTTTCTGAACACACGGGGCAGCTTTGGGGCACCCAGAGTGCAACGCCAGCCTGTGCTTCTCTTAGGCCATGCATGGAGCATGCCGTTTGTGACGTCCACTGTGAAGAATACTGTGCATAATTTGGGCTCTGGATGGATGGGGTCTGAGTGACATCTTTGGGAACCGCTTCTTGAGCATCTTCTATGATGTTCCTGTGAGCCAGTTGAGGTCCCCCCCCCCCCCCCCCAGCTGGGACACCCCACTGCAGGTTGTATTTGTGGGGTCAGGGTGGCTGTCAAAAGGCTGTGGCTGTCTCTTCGCTCCCAGCTCTGCTCCCAGCTATGGTTTTCCCAGCTCTGCAGAAAATAAGAGGGTGATAAAACAAATAGCACATCCCTCATCTATACAATTGGAAGACACTTTAAGTGCAGGAGAATGGTCAATAAGTGAAACTTCCACAAGTGCTCTTGTGTTGAAATGGCTGCAAGAACCGAGCTGTCAGTCCGTCTGTCTGCCTAACGCAACCCACACCAGGCACTGTGGGATGCACCAGCAGGAGAGGATAAATCCCGCTTATTGGATGGGATCAGTGCTGGTTTTCCCAGCATTTTCCCATCTGACAAAGCTATCAGAGTCTCACACCTCACCCCCAAGTGTTGGGGCTACTGCAGGGAGCAGGTGAGCAAACTCAGACCCTTGAAGAGAGCAACACCACTTGTGTGGAAAGCTGGAGGGACAGCAGAGGGAGGGCAGGGGCAGAGGCCAGCAGGAGCCTGAGCAGAGGATGGGGATGCTGAGTGCATTATTGCAGCGAGGCTGGTGCAGGGCTGGGGAGCCTGCAGGAATTATCCAAACGCCCTTCCTATCACCTCTCCATCCTCTGGGTGTTTGTTCAGGCTCTGTATGGTTTTAGCAATCCTCTCTGGGACACGTTTAGTGAGGTCCCTCAGGGTTTTCTTGGTAGAGATGAACGTGAACACATTTTGAGCACTTGAAGGGCAGGTGCCTGCAGCAAAGGAAGAATTTTTCCAAGTAACAGCGGGAGCACAAAGACAGGAAATTTGGGTTTGCTGTGGTAGATGGCATAAGGCTCAGTGGGTAGCTCAGAAATCAAGGAATTTAATCAACATAGTAAATGATAGATGTGACTTTTAAAAGGTTTTGTTCTCTTCAAATGGAGACAAAGGGTTTCTGATAGTAAGCAAATGTGAGGTGGGAAAGCTTGGTGGGGAGATGCCTGGTGTTAGGCTGCTCTCCCAGCTCCAGGGGTCAGACTGCATTGCTGGGGGTTGTCCTGCTGTCACTGGAGGTATTTTGCTCATCTTTTTCTGTTATTAAATCAGAAGATCCGTCTGATTACAAAGCGCTGATTGATGAGCAGCCCCATGGCAGGCATGTGTCGGGGAAAGGAGGCAGAATCCCCATGAGCAGCCTGGGGCTACTAACAGCGATGGCCCCGGTGTTCCCACAGAGACGGTGCTGCAGAAATATTGCAGCCGTTTTTAAATGACTTTAGCCAGGAGGGCAAGAGGGGAAAGGGTATATAATAACCCAAGAGTTGCCTGCACTGATTGAAAGGCAAATGAGCAATTTTCAGCCACAAAAATCAAGAGAGAGGACGAAGAAAAGGAGACCTACAAGGCAGGCTAATAATCAAGATAAGTGCCAGAGATAAAAAAAAGTCTAGCACAGCATTATCGTGTGCTGCAGAGTATTTGTAAGGAGATTTCCTATGTGCCGCGAGAATCTGCCAGCGCTGCTGTGTAGATTGACTCAGGATCCTCAAGTAGTTCCGTGGAGCTTATTGCCAACATTTGTCTCCGGGATGTTACCAAAACCAGTGGAGAAAAATGTTTCTGATCTTTTCCTTCGGGCACAAAGTAACATAAATAACGTCATAAGAACCAAAATAGTGGTTTTTTTTTTTTTTTTTCTTTTTCCTTCTCTTGAACGTAACTCCACGACGTTGCTCAAAGTGTTCCGGAGGAGCAATTAATGATTCATTTATTTTTTCACGCAAATATTTCCCTGTCGCTTTCCTACTCCAGGCGGCTTCTGGAAAAACAAAAGCGGCTTCAACTGGAGAGGAAAGGAGTTGAAAATATTTGGAACAAATTGTCTTCTCCGCGGACCATACCCACAGTACGCTTGGAATTCGAAATGAAATTGTGTGAATAAAGTGTATGAGGTCCTCTTTTAAAAACATGGAAGGAAAAAAAACACACCAGCCTCTGAAACAAGCCAGAGAAAAAGAAGATAATAGCTCTTGGAAAGCAACCTCTTGGCAAAGAGGAACAAGAGCAGTGGAATAATTTAATTGCTCATCAGCTAATTATACGGTATTATAATGTTAATGTGTCTTCATCATGACAATGTAATAGGTATAGATTGAAGCATATGAAAAAGAAAGTGTTGATGCAGTAATTATAACTAAGAGCGGAGCTGTTAGAGTAATTATAACGCTTCATCAGGTAATTAACGTATTGTTCAACTTGAGACGGAGAACAAAGAGTGAAGAAGTTAAATATTGAAGGACATGCCTTCCACGCTCCGGGGCTGCCTTCCCGCATTTGCTGCAGAGGGTGATACTCTGTATTGATACTGTTATTTTCCTATTTCCCAATCCGTGTTTTATCGAGCTGGAGGCCGCAGCCGGGCTGCCTGCAGTGGCACAAGCCTTGTTTGCCGGCAATGATCCCACGGATCCCCCCTAGGTTCTCCTTGCACCACAGGCAGTCGATGGGCTGGGACCAGGGGCAGCGCATGCTGCTGTATGCTAACCTCCCATCAAAGATCCCATTTGGCTCAGCCAGAGCCTGTCTCCCACGGGTTCCTCCTCTCTGTGCAGTGATGAACACAGGGGATGCTGAGCCCATGACCTCCTCCTGCTGCCCCCAAATGCTGGGGAAGGGAGATGCTGGCTTGGCTCTCACTATGAAGCTCCCAGGTGGGACATTGCACTTCCACTGGTCGGTACAGGAAGGAGGTGGAGCTCTTGGAGCAGGTCCAGAGGAGGGCCACTAAGTTGATCAGAGGGCTGGAGCACCTTTCCTATGAGGAAAGGTTGAGGGAACTGGGCTTGTTTACCTTAGAGGAGAGAAGGCTCTGGGGAGACCTCATTGCGGCCTTCCAGTACTTGAAGGGAGTGTATAAACAGGAGGAGGAATGGCTGTTTATGAGGGTGGAAAGTGATAGAACAAGGGGGAATGGTTCTAGACTAAGACGGGGGAGGTTTAGGTTAGATATTAAAAGGAAGTTTTTCACACAGAGGATGGTGACGCACTGGAACAGGTTGCCCAAGGAGGCTGTGGATGCCCCATCCTTGGAGGCATTGAAGGCCAGGCTGGATGTGTCTCTGGGCAGCCTGGTCTGGTGGTTGGCGACCCTGCACACAGCAGGGGGTTGAAACATTGTGGTCCTTTTCAACCCAGGTCATTCTATGATCCTATGATTCCATCATTAGGGCAGTTCTTTGGGATTGAATGGTCTGAGCTTGATTTTTGATGTGCTGGTGAAACAGCTGGGGTTTGGTTGCAGCTTTGTAACAGAGCTAATAGCAAAGCTTTTGCTTCGTGAGCTAGGATTCCAGTGCAATATAAGCACTACTCTAAGATATCCATCTTTCTAACTGTTCCCCCAAAGGCAACAGGACAGGAGTTCCTACCTGTCTTCTGCTCCCAAAGGGCGTCTGCTTTAGCTACTAGAGCCATGCTGTACATATGCAGCTGCACTTGACCACTAAAATATATCTTCACAGTAGACGTATTAACCTTGGAAGTGCTTATTTCCATCTCAATGTGAAAATTTCAAGGTCAGTAATTTTGGGCAGGGGGTCTCCCACTCAGCTCCAAACCCCAACTGTGACATGTGAAGGGAGAGGGATCGTTGCAGGCAGGTGGGTTGGAGCCCTGCCCTTGGTGCAGCTGGGCACTGACACCATCTGCACAGCTCCTGTAGAGCTCGTGGAATCGTTGACAGCATCTTATCTTATTTATTTTTATTTTTAGCTTGACCTACCTTCTTCAACCTCAGGATGGTTCTCCCCTGAAAATCAAGCCACCTCACGCTGATTGTCATCAGCTGCAGCAGAATTTCTGATGAAATTAGGGCAGCGGTGAGGCTGGTTTGGTCAGCTCATTTAGCGACCTGCTGATTTGCAAGGTCTTGAGAATTCATTTATGAACTTCTGAGCCCTGCTCATCCTGTTTATGAGCACTGCACCCTTCTGTAGGCTTTACAGGCGTAATGCTGTCGTAGTGTACCCAGCTTAATATATGGAGTGGCTGGTTTTTCTAAGATAAAAATGATGTGATTTTAATGTGAATGATATCATGCAGCAGGATGAAGGGTGTCGTGCTTCAGGTGAAGGGCATGGAAGTAGATGCTGAATAGTGACAGAAAGATGGAGTAAGCGTTAGAGAGACATGGATGAGCTGAGCTTCTGGGAGCTCAGGTGCTGGAATCATCTACAGCGATGGCCAGTGTGCTGTATGTGCTGAGTGAAGGCTGTGATCCTGTTCTGGTGAGTTTAAGTTACATAGGTGCAATAAAGAGAGGGCTGAAGGGACGTGACGTTGCTGCTAAGGAAGGCTGAAACTTGAAAGAGTTAAAAAAATAAAAGGTCTGATGGCTGAAAGGACAGAGATTGAGTGAGGGTGCATGGGGTAAGTGCAGGTTAAAAGCAGCTATCAGAGGGCAGAGGCTCTGCAGCAAGCTGCTGCCTGGCAGGGAGCGCGTGCGGACGTGGTGCAGTGTGGTGCCCTCTAACCAAGCTATCCTGCATGGCTGAAGGTAGTTTCGGCTGCTCTTTAAAGGGAATAAAAATCAGACACCCGTATCTTTTGGAAAAATTAGCCTTAAAATCAAGTGACACTTAGTGTATGCAACAAATTGTAGGTGAAAGGGGAATAAGCTGTTGCCTAAAAAGGATTTAAATACGCTTTAAATAATATTTCCTGGACTTGATATGCAAAACCCACATTCACTGAGCAGAATGACATATTCTTTTGGTTGGCTCTTTCCCTTTATATGTTGTAATTTTGGAACATTTTTTCCCTGTTGATTGCCTTTCTGTCTTGGAAGCATTGTGAGGTATTTGTACAAGTGCTTCAGTTGCAGACATGGAAAATGTGCTATTTTAACAAGTCTGTTAGATTAGGCTTCACTGCGTAACAGTAATAGCACTCAGGAAGAGCTGCTCTGATGTAAACCAGGAGAGCTTAGCCTGTCAATGTGCACTAATAGCAGAGGCCAAAGGATGTCACCTCCTGTCTAGGCTGGTCCTGCGTTGAGCCAGAATAAACTTTGACTGTAGCTGAAGATGCACAGAGAGCCCAGGACTCACCTGCTCCTCCTCTCCCCAAGAGCTGCGCTGCTCTGGGCCCCAGCCATGGAGGGATTATATTTATTCCTTTAAAAGATATGCTGTCATACCTGAGAATATTCTTGCCATCGTTTCAGCTGTAGGAGCCTTACTTAAATCCTCTTCTGAATGCTTGAATTTTCTGGTACCTTTGAGCAGTGAGACTGCAGCTAGCTGGGCATTGGAATTAATTTTTTATATCCATTTATCACGTTTAAATTGGGTGGCTTTCACATCCGTCCAGTAGCAGTTATGTGTTGGGAGAGAGCCTGAATGGAATTTGGCACTCCATCTCCTCCCCACCGCTTGGTATAGTGTTATCATTTCTTCTCTTCTTTTCTGCAGTCACCCTTTTGTTCTGGCTTTGTCCTGTCTAGTTGGAGCATGATGGTCCACAAGGGACTGGACTCTCTAGGCCACAGTGTGTTCCATCACCTCTCTAGTATCTGCTCTGTCTTTGTTCCTCCTGATAGCTGCCATGCTTTTCTGATTGCTGTGGTGCTCAAACCTGGGCTTGTAGCCTTTCTAGCAGCCAGGAGTGCCCCGTTTGAATGTACTCAACTGCCCTTTGCAAGAGGGAACTGAAACCTAGGGCAGACACTGGAGCAGATACCAAGTCGTGCCTTGTATTTCCTCTGTCCAGAACCTCACTGAGCAAGCTCTGCATGTGCATGTGCTCATCTGCAGTACCGTCTTCCCAAAACAACCCGGGTCCTTTGCAAGGTGACCTGGGATAGAGGATAGGTAGATACTGCAGACTTCCAGGAGTTTGCCAAGTGAGTACTCAAAATCTTTGGATGATTTTGCCTGTCCTTCCCGCATTCGCAGAGAGTTTTTGTGGCAGGCAGTGGTGATCAAAACATTTCCTTTTCCCCGGTACTGCCTTGTTCCAGCCATTTTTCCCCTCGATTGATCCATCCACGGAGTTTAAAAGATCAGCCAGGGAGCTTTTGTTGAGACTGAAGAACAAACACATCAGTGGGCATCCTAGTGTTCCTCTTCTATTGACACCAAAGCCAGGCTTAGACTACGCCTTGCTGAATTTAAAGCTAAAAAGCAGTTCGAGGAGCCTCTTTGGAAAACGTCATCAGGCACAGCCATGGCCTAATAATTTGTCCTCCTTTCCACTGCTACCACCATGCACCTTTTTAATTTCTTTTCTTACAAGCCATCCATTCCAATTGCCCCGGGAGTGGAAAACCGAGCTATTGACTGTCTTTTCATGAGCTGTCGTGAAACAGTAAATAGAAGCAAAAGACAAATGTAGGCACATCCAAGGAAAGAAAAATCATAATTAATATTTCAGTAGAATAAAGTGCCTCTATAAGGACAAGATTGAAAATAAAGTAGAAAGAGATATTAGCTTGATGTATACCAAGGTTTTATGTATAAGATATATTCACATAAATCCATACTGCATTTGTGCCCAGTATGCATGTTCAACTAATAGGGAGCACAAAGGTGGGAGGGAAATGAAGCCTCTGGGTGAGTTTGTAAGCAGTTTCCATCGATTGTCAGATGTGGGGATAACTCCTGGGTGTCAGAGCTGCGGGAGCTGCATTTCCTCGTGCTGGGAGAGCTCGACAAATGCTTGCAAACGTTGGTGCTCTGCTACTGGAAGTGTTACGAACATAATATGTGAAATATATTAAGGCAGTTCATCACCTGGAGGTTTGTTGGGGCCCGGTGGTTGTAGTGTTCCTCTGACATGGGGCTGCCATACAAACCAGCAGCACTGTTGACACCGCTCTCCCTGTCTTTCCAAAGACATGGGATTTCCAAGTGTTTGCTGTTAAAAACAGCTGTACGCTTGCACTCTGTTTTTGAAAGCTTTTCAGGAACGCTTATCAGTGATTTCTGGTGGAGGTGGGGGTGCTTTATTAACAACAGAGGAAACTATCTCAACTGGCTTTAAAAGGAATTTAGAAAGACGCCAGGCTTGTGCATGGGCTTTTGCAGTGCACGATCCCATCAACCAACCTGAAGTATTTTGGAGATTCTCACTGTAGGAGTGACTGCGGTGCTGCAGATTCCCATGCAAAGCCCGAGGTCTGGGAGACAAGGTAAACTAACTCAAAACCTGAAACATTTGCCCTGTAATTTATGTAGATCATTTGCAAGTGTAGTCCTGAGGCAAAGAGCAGATAAATTGCTCCAACAGTATCCAATACTCTTCAGCCATTGTGCGACTACTAATAATTGTGGGGCTTTTTGCAAGATACATGTTTTGCACAGATACAGTTACTACATTTTACAGCAGTCAATGCAAATCACTCATTTCCATACTGCATACCAACTTCGTATCTGATTAGCGTGGCAAATTCAATTTGTATTAATAAGCCTAAGGCAGAATTAACTTGATACGTTACCATTTAGCAGTATTTAGATAAGAAAAACAAGTTGTTTGGTTTTGCTTTACTTTGGTTCGCTGTAGTAAAATCAACAAGTTGATCTACAGTGTTGACGTGGAACATTTTACATCTGGGAAAGATCACCTCTTGGTTAGAGAGACTGTAGGTGCAGATGTGGGCATCACTGGAGGTGTCACGATCACAGACTTGCACTGCTGGGCTAACAGGAGGCAGTGCAGATGGGGATAATGTGAGAGCATCAACAAAATGTTTCGTAGGAGTCCAAGAGCCATTCCGAGCCCATGTTGCAGCTCGGTTATAATACCTTTCTAAATGCCATTGGGCATTTTGGTGGTGTGTGGGCTCAGGGACTAAATGCCTAATGTGATTTAGAAAATATTGTCAAAGGGTAGCCCGCAACACAAAGATGATGTGAGGAGCACTTTGCTGCTTCTAAGACCAGCCAAACACTGCTTTCGATTATGCCTCTGAAATCTTATTGATGTAGGACAGCGTCATTTTGTTTTGCAAAGTCAGCTGTTCCCAGCAGAAGTAGCCATAGGTGCACTCCAGCCCACTAATGCTGTGTGAAATGGATTTAAAAGGGTAATCTTAATTCCTTTAGTGGCAATTTTCACATGGAAATGATTAAGGAGAATGCATACCCCTTGGCTGTTTGGGAAACCTCGACCACTGGAGCACTCTGTTGAGGTTATACCTTACTTTCTCTTCGAGCTGTCCCTGCTGTCCCTTCCCCGCCAACTGGTACCATGGCATTGATCGGTGTAGGGCACAAACGTAGCTGTGAGCAGACATTGCCATTTTCATTGCCCAATACATAGATTGAAATATTTGAAATATTCTGAAAGGGAAAATACTTGGATATGATTTGTGGGCTCGTGTGCCCAGAACGCTTGCTGGGGAGCGGGTCCTGTAATGTCCGGGTCTTTTTGAGAGGTAACATTGTCTCTAAATCCAAGGAGGGTAGCAAGTTTTGCTTGAGTCTTTGCCTGGCTTTCAGGAGCTTGAAGAACGGTTTCCTGCGATGCCTTTTGATTCCTATGTGCCCGTAATTGGAGATCACACACCGTCACCCTCGTGTAAACATCAAAATGGACCAGAGTAATTATTTCCTGAGCAAACCAGCCCGCAGCTCTGCTCATATGGGGAGCTATCCACTGATTTACACGAGCTGAGGATCCAGCCTGGACTTCCACCAGTCAGATGTGTGTGGGACTGCCTGCAGGACCTCAATTGTCAGTAAAAAGCCGATGTTAGCAATTTTCATCAGGCAGCATGGAAATTAATTAGCCCAATTTTATGGAAATCAGCTCATTATAAATAATTTTAGCTGGCCCATTCACAAAGCACTTTCCACATTAGGGAAAATAAAAAAGAAAAGGCAGAGCTCTGTGAATTGGATGCCAAAAAAACTCTTTTCTCCCCTTCCCTCTTTCTAAAAACAAATGAATTTCAGCAGCTGTGCCATTTGCAGGGGAGGGCCCTCACCCACAGCTTGAGTCTCCAGACTGAGCTCTCCTTCTCAGCACCTAGAAGAGCAACAGGAATGAATGGAGCGCTTCGTGGCTGCAGATGGACCTGTGCTGCTGCTGCCCTTTGGCCTGGCCAATGGAGGACCCTCCCTCCGGGTTTTCCAAGCTGTAAGGTCCTGCCTGAGGTGTCCATCCTAGCCAGAAGGTGCTGTGGATGGGCTGGGCTGGATGAGATCTCCAAACAGTCCAGTTCTGATCTTTCAGAAGGTTCTGCATTTTGATCCCTGGATGTGGTTCTGAAGAGGGTTCAGCACCATCTCTGCTCCTGGTTTTGCTCTCTTCAGTGCTTTTGCCAAAGAGATTTTTTATGGCAGTCTGTCTTTAGACCTGCCATGATATTTCATAGGTCACTGAAGGAGCGAACACCTTCACCTTGTGCACAGTTGTGGCTTCATTGGTTCCTGTAGGAGTCATCAGGATTTGCTGATCTTCAGGGCATTGATCGTGGCACGTCGTTTTCCTTCTGACTCAGGAAACCCCTTGTTTCCCAGACAGGACTGGCTGTCCAGATGAAAAAACACTTCTCTTTCTGAAGGCAGTCCCTCCCTATCCATGTTTCTTCTCTCCAGTCTCTCTGGGCTTAGGACTCATGCCTTCCCTTTCCTGGGGAAACACTGCTCTTGAAACCACTTTGGGGGAAAATGCTGATTTTGTTTAGTGTGTCATGTATTCTGTCTTCCCAGCGAGCAAAATCTGCTCAGTTGCTGTAGTTCTTCAGCCACTGACACCATCACTCAAAGGTCCCTCCTCCTTCCTTGCTGCCTTGATCCAGACATCACCAAGTGAAAACACAGGAAAAGAGGTCCGGGAGTGATAAAATCAGGGAGAGTTTGGAAAATGGTGCAGGACTTGGGTGCAGGTGTTTTTAGCCCCATTTCCAACCCACATCTGTGTAGGGACATCTTTGTCCCTGTTTGTGGGATCTCGCAGTGCCCAGGCCCCAAAGCCAGCGGGCAGATCTCGTACACCCACTTTCAAAGAGCATTGCTGTGGCCCTTCAGCAGCGCAAGCATACCTTCACTCTGACACAGTGAATTACACCGTAGAAAATGCTGGATTGTTGCAAAATGTGAACTTAAAATAAATTGGAGCTGAAGGCATGTTTTGGAGGTGCGAAAAATCTTTCTGGCAAGTGACAAGATCAGAGTTATTACTCCTCCGCTATTTGCTTAAGCAGCTGCTATAAACAGCTACTAATCAGGCTCCCCCGGTGCTTAGAGGTATTGGTGGATTGATTTTAATTAGATTGGCACCTCTTTGTTAATTCTATAATGTTTGTTTGCTTCTACGTTAGAGTATTTGGGTGCTGTGATTTTGTTTAACTTCTTTAGGCAAACGTGAATTAGTGAGCTTGCAGGCGTGGTGTTCTCTTTGCCAGTGGGGTTTGCAGAAAAGAGTTTTAAATACCTCTAAGAGCAATTTGTAAAAGCACCTTATGCGCCTCTGTTGGGTTGAGCAATGTTACTATACCAGGCATGCAGCTAAAAGTGGACGTAAAAACCTACCAATGTTTGGGTGTCTTACTGGGTGTCCAGCATTTCTTTGGGAGGGTTCCTCAAGAACAGCTACAAAGAAGGAAAGGGAGGAAAGAAACTGCCTTGCAAGGTGTTTCAGCTCCCTTGGTGCTTTGCCTCAAGTGTTACGTGGCACATCCTTGCCCAGCACTGTGAGCACCAGTTGGTGTGATGGGCTGCACGCCACAGCAAGCAACTTCGGTGTGTTCTATGCCATAGAGAGAAAGGGCTTTGGTCTGCGTCAGCAGGGAAGGTGCTGAACCTCACAAAATGAATTGAGTCAAGTCTGTAGGCTGTGCTTTTGGTGGGGATTTTTTTGCCTTCCCTTCTCTCTTTCTTTGGTGTGAGATTGTTTCTCTGCAATAAGAAGTGATTATTTCTAAACCAGATCTTTTCTTTCATGATTTTTTGTCTATTTACCTTGATTTGAGTTTCTTTTTCCTGGTTATTACGGATTTTAGGCTACTTCCCACAGGTTATCAGAGCTATTCCTATGCTGAACCCATTTCTTTCTGATTAACCGAGGGTGCCCCGATGTGTTCCTGATGAAAAGCAGGTAGGGGGCTTGTAAATTGAAAAATGAACTTTAAAACAAACCCCCAGAGCAGAGCGTGCTCTACACCAAGAGAATATTGGGCATTCAGGGACTTTTACACCATGCTCCCTTGACAAGCTCAGCCAGGGCACGTTTCATCATGGATGGAAGCTGGCTTTTTGTCATCACATCCGCCGCATCCTCGGTGCCACCTGGGTGAAGTTGCTTAAGCCAGCCAACCCATGTGTGCAAATCCCCAAGCACCCAAAGTGCTGAGGTCTCTATAAAGCATCAGTGTGACATATCTTCAAGTATGAAATTAGGCATGGAGAGCCCATATGCTGGTACTGAGCCCGGTGCTATGGAGTTATCCATGTTTTCTTCCCAGCACCTTTATGCAGTTGGTTCGAATCTTTTTTTGGCTTTCAGCCTTTCATCTGGCATTTCTGCCTTTCATCCTAATGCGTCTCATCTCTTCTTGATCTCACATCTGATGACAAAAAAAAACAAACCCAAACTTCCTCATTCTGCAACAAGTGTTTAATTCAAAGGGTATTTGAAGACGGAGGGAAGAAATTTGCTGAACTAGTTAGTCCAGACAGCTGAAGAAGGCTCATTTGCTGTGGTTTTTTTTCTGTTTTTCCTTCTAAATTTCATTATGAAAAGTGAAAACGTTCTCTTCAGTGGGAGAAATTGGATTTTTAAATTTGAAATAATAATAATAAAAAAGCATAAATTAGTACCTTGGGCCTGTAACTATTCATACAGTGTTTACATGATGATATAGTCCGAAGAGCCTCACCTGAGTATGGGTACATTAAACACTTCTGGAAGACAGAGTTCTGCTCTGGATGCTTCTGTCTGAATGGTCCAAGGAGTTGGAGGAGTGGATGATGACAGAAGGGCCCCAGACGGGCAGAAGCTGTGGCAGGGAATGTCTGCGAGGCCATTGAGCACTCCTCTTGGAGTCATAAATGTGAGGAGTTGGGGCAAAGAGCTGTGTTCCTTTGTTTTATGATTTGGTCTGATTATAGGTGAGTGTGTGCTTCTGAGTGGTGGGAGGGAAGGTAAGAAAATGCAGGGAGAGGACAGACAGAACGCTGCCTAGATGGGTTCAGCCTGAGAGCAGCAGCATTGTGGTTGCAAACAGGTTGTGCAGTGAGTGTGGACAAGCAGCCATCGTTAGAGTTAGGATGGCCAGACACACCTCAGCCAAGATACATTACAGGCTGGCTTAAAGTGTTGTATTTTAGTCAGTACAAGTGCTGCTGTGTGTTACATCAGGATGCTCCTCTGCTCAGTGCCTTTTTCTGGCACAGGCTGCCCAGAGAGCTGTGGGTGCCCCATCCCTGGAGGTGTTCAAGGCCAGGTTGGATGGGCTCTGGGCAGCCAGCCCATGGCAGGGGGCTGGAACTGAGTGGGCTTTAAGGTCCCTTCCAACCCAAGCCACGCTGTGATTCTTTGCACTGTTTGCAGTGGTGGATCTGATTGCATGTCCCTCTGCATCAGCTGGTGAGTGCCCTTCCTCAGGGTAAGCGATGCCTATGTGCGCTGGCCTACAGGCCTCAGGGGTGGTTCAGCACTAGTATGCAAAGAGGAGGAAGGAGGGGTTTCTGGCATGCTGGTTGGATGTAGAGAAGAATAGCAGGCACACCCAGGTGCGGGACATGTATACACCCTCCTACATGCAGGGATTACATTCAAGGCAGTTGCAGTAGCACTCCTTAAACCCCTAAATGCAATTAAATCCTGAGTTAAGCCTGACAAATGCAACCTGACACTGTGCCTTTGGCTCGTGCCGCCCTTGCGTTTCAGTGTTGCAGGGAATGAGCTGCAGTGGATCACCTGCTCCAGAGAGAGCTGGGGCAGCCAGGGCAGGGCGCCGGGCTTTCACTCTCACATCAATCTCCTTTTTGTGATGTACGCTTACGTCTGACAGCTGAATGCGTGTTTAATGAGATTTCTACAACAACAGGGCTTTGATCCGTTAGAACAACACACTGTGTGAGAAGGTGCCTGTGCTGCTGCACAGCCGAATGCTTTAGGAAGATTAACTCACGGGAACACTACGTAAGGCTGAAGGGCAGCTCATGAGCAGGAGAGATGTGATCTGCTCCGTCCCAAAGCGTGCCTGAATGAGGAAATGCAGCCTTTCTGAAAGCTGGAAGGCATTTAATTAACCTCACTTCTCCTGTGGTTTTCCACACGATTCTGCTCTGCGGCCCAGCGGCCCTTCCATCCAGAGGTCCTCCTGCTGTTATCCCCACTCAGGGAAATCTCTCCCAGGGAAATTCCCTCTACACGTGGGTTGCAGGAGTGCTTTCTTCCCTGCTGACAGTGCTTTTCAGGTTCATCACCGAGCTTTCCTTCTCCCCTCCTGGGAGATTGCTCCTTCTCCTGGTTTGCTCACATCTCTGAGTTGGTAGCACAAGGGAAGGGCTTTCTTTTTGGGTTGATATCCTCCCAGCTGCTGTGCTGGTAATAAACAGCATCCGGGAGAAATAGAGGATGCAGCAACAGGCTGGAGCGGGGTGCTTTTTCTGCCTGCACCTGTCAAAAAATACCAGGTGTAGTAAGAAGTGTCAGGAGGAGCAGAAGATATTGCAAAGATTGCTCATGCAAAACTCCTGCTGCAGATAGAAGAGGCCAGGGTAATTCAGGTAAGCATCTGAAGCACAGGGATTTCTCTCAGCTTCGAACCTCTTGGAGGCTTAGCCATCATTTGTGTGAAACAGCCCACATTAGAGTGCAGCAGGCTGAACTCGTCCCTGCTCTAAGAGCAGCAGCTCGCAGGCACCAGGGCTGTTTCTTTGGAGCTTTGTTCTGTTGGATGTGCGGGAGAGCTGCGGTTATTTTCACAAGCTGGAAGAATCCTAATTGTGAGCATTCCCCAGGGTGGGAAAGCACAAGCCCTGCCACAGCTGGAGCCCAGTGCAGCCATTCCAATAGAAAACCAGAGGTGCTGGAATAATGGAGTGAGGGATGTGCTCCCTTTCTGTGAGTACTGGGAGGGCTGATGCTGCGTTGTCTGCTTTGACCGCTGAAATGCAGCAGCATTGGGACCATCTGGGGAAATTTCTCCATTGATTTCTGTTGTACCTTTCCTTTACTTTGCCTCTGACTGTGACAGAGCCAGCTGAAACCCACTTAGCTTCAGCGACAGGCTGATAGCTAAGCAGGTATTTGAAGCTGCACCTGAAGGTGATCGAGGGCCCACTGTTAGAAAGGGTAAAACAGAGGCTGGCTGCTTGGTTGGTTTTATTTTCCTCCAGGTGTTTTAAATGAAACGCCCATTTTGAGCAATATAAGACTTCTTCTCAAAACCTCTTTTCATCCAGATTTTGTTTTCATTAGGAAAACAGGCCCTTTGCTTCTCCACGAAGGTCTTTGAGGTGGACAGTTTTGTGAGTTCTTTCTGAAAACAGGTGGCATTTCTTGGCCAGATGTGGTTCTGGCAGCATTTGTGTCTTTCTGTGGCTCGGTATTGCTGGCCCTTTTTTTTAGACCCCTCAATCCCTGGCATTTGCCAGGAGGTGCTGCACCTTGAAAATAGAACAAGTAACTGGGTTTGGTCTTGGTTGCTTTTTCAGGAAATTACCCTGAAGAAAGTGCATTTATGTTCACTTTCTTCAATGTCTTTTCAAAGCAAGCCTTCATGGTACAAAAGAGGTTTCTTTATAGATGCCGACAGTTCAGTTATCTCTGCATCAGCTCCATAGAAAACTCTGTTAAGGGGTTTAGGAGTAGGTTAGAAATGTGTCTGTTGGAGATATGGACAGTGAAGGAGCCTCCAAAGGCTGTAGGCACGAAGAGATCTATGCATCAGTGAATAGTGAGGCAGATTAGACCTCGTGTTGCAGTGATCAGGGAGCGGAGCTCGGTGAGATCAGTTTGTATCTGGCAAGTTTAAGGTCTGTCCCCTCTTACAGAGACAACAAGGGAAAAAATGGGAAAAGCAAAAAGCCCTTCCTGAAGTCAGTTTTATTTTCCTTTTGAAATATCCTGGCTCAGAGTTGTGCTGGACAGCCTGGATGGCCTTCAAGATGTACCGTTTTGGGGGGAGCTTTTCTAAGCTTTTTCTCATGCTTATCCACCTAATGCTACTTTAATCCATCCACTAATTATTTTGCGTCATTATAATTCACTGACCTTCTCAAAACTGTTATTCCAATGGACGCTAACACTGGAAAACCTCTGTTTTTAAGCTGCGGCTTAAGTCTCTGTTTAGTCTCTTTCTTTTGTGTATACTTTCTTTGTACACTGGGTATTGTGCATCCCTGTGAGAGGACGCGAGAGAAAATGAGAGCTGGCCATAACTCCAGGGCACAGTCAGCCAGGGGAAGGGCAGGCAAGTCCTTTGCTGGGAGAGCACTCTAAGAGGTCGTTTTGCTCTCTTTCTGTACTGCCTCAGCCCCACTGGCCTCTGTCTGCTTGGCTTTGGTGACAGGTGAGATCACTTTGCATTACACATGGCAGATCAGACAGTATTCTGGGAACGATTTCTCTGTCGCTGACTTCATTTCCCTTTGCCTGGGCAGGTGGCTTTGTATTTGGATTGAATCTCCCCCAGTTGTGCTGCATTTCCATGTGCTCTGTTAGACTTGGTTGAGGCTGTTTGCTGATGGGAGGCACACGAGGTGACTTGTATTTGTGCTCCGTGCAGGGCAAATAGCAAGCCCATCTGAGAGGCCTGAGGGATGTGTTTCAGCCATGCTGTGTCCATACTGAGCATGGAAAAATGGTGGGCGAGGGAATGCCAGTCCTTCCTGATTTGAGCTCAAGCCAAACTTTTCTGAGGGATTTTAAAACTTGAGATTATTTATCTCTGTACTCTGGAAATTGGAGCGGTACAGCAAGGTCCTTACAGTGTTGGTGAGCATGTGTGCAGCTGCAGTCTTCCTGTTCCCTTCTGAGGGAAATGGGGAGAGAATCTCTTTGTCCTTGTTTCGCTAGTAAGGAAAACTTGAGACCAGAGAAAGTATATGACTTTGAATGATCTCAGGACGTTGCTCTGATTGTCAGTGTTCATTTTTATACTCTTGTAATAAGTTAACAAGGCTAGGAACGGAGTTAAATGCAATTACCTTTATTCGTTTTGCAAACTAATGAAGAATCCGGGGAGAGAGGTGGCAGTGAATCATGCAAAGACATTCATGATCAAAATGAAATTTGCTCTTTCCCAAAGGAAAGTGTCTCTGGACTTTAAGGCAAGGCCAAGAGAAAGATGTATGTTGTGGTGTCAGCCCTGCTTTGGCTGATTGCAGCGCACCTGGGTCAGGACTTGTTATGCGTGATGCTAAATCAATACAAACAAAGCCAGCTCTGACTCTTGGGTTATTCATTGGCTGGAGCTCATTTGGGGGCACTTGGAAGGAATGTAACACAGAAGTGACTCCTGTTGTTTGGTAAGGCATGTCTCACGGGTACGTCCTGGGGAAGCTGCTTGCCATCATGCCTGGTGTTCATGTCCATGTGCCTCTTTGTGGCACGGAGATAACCTTCAGGCAGCTCAACTTGAGGCACGGAGCAGAAGATTACTCTGAGCATGGATGATGCTCTCAAACCGCTCCACAGAGATTTGGGCCTGGGGAGCCTCTGGATGCTTGCTGAAGGGGCGTGACGAGCTGAAGTTTCTCCAGTAGGATTTCATGGCTTGGGGGAACACCACATCTATCAAAAGCTTTGCGGGACTGGCTTAGTTAGAATGTCTTGTGTTCAAAGCTCTTTTCTGATCAACTTTGGCTTTGAACCCATGCCAGCCTTATAAATCCAGTTGCTGGTGGTGGTTCTTCTTGTTTTTTTTTTTTTTTTAAGCTGTGGAAAAAAAAAGAATGCCAAGACTTTAAAGCAGTGCTATAATGACACAGATAAACAGTCTTTGTATGCTTAATATCAAAACATTTAAGACAGCTTTCTTTTCTCCTAGATTAAAACATAAAGGAATTGCACTGAGCAAATGTAGTGCCTTGAAATATTTCAAAGAGCCTGTGGGCAGTGAGCATCTCCCCAGTCTGTGCTGCTGACCCTTGCATTGCCTGAAGAAAATGATAGTGTTGAGACAATGTGAGGCGTTTATCAAGGGCTGTGGCCTTAATGTTGGTCTTTGCTGGCTCGCATAGTTTATGTTTCTTGCTCAGAGATGGGCCACATCTCTAAGACTGTAGGAAGAGGCAGCGTGGAGCCCCAGTAGGTTCTGGTAATACTATTCACAGTGAACATTTTACTTCTGACCAGCTACAGTACTTGGTCATTCACATGCTGATTTTTATAGAGATTATATTCTCTAGGGCAAGAAACATTGTTGCTGTAGCCCTCCTGTAGCATATCACTGACCTTTGCAAGGCTTCTTGAAATGCTGCGCGAGATCCCTGCTCTGGGCAGGGAGACCATGGGAAATCCCACTTTGTGAAGCTCTAGATTTTACCCTGGACTTCAGCAGACGTGTCGAGAAATGCAAAAAAGTGGATCTGAGGAATGATTTTCCTGACTTGCAGTTCTTTCCAAGGTGAAACGAGCTTTTCTGTTGGCGCATGTCAGCCGGCCAGCACAGCTTATCACTGCCCTCATTACTGAGCAAACCACGTGTGTAAAGCACAGGGCTTGCAGAGTTGCCAGGTCCTGAGCTTCTGTGCTTCTGCAAGGTTTTATCAATTAGAACCCAAATGTCTTCTGGGCTTCTGGGAGTTGTATCGTATGGAGCTAAGGCTTCTGTGTGAATTAGGTGTCATTTTAAAGGGGGACATGCATGAACATGTGCAACACACTTGGCTCTTCAGTACTATTTTCTCATGTTACTACATATTTGTATTGCTGTTTCCTGTTGCAGGAACAACCTGGAGTTCATCTCGTAGGTATGTTCTTTCATTCCTACCTGGACTCAGTGCAAATGTTCTGCAAAGCTTTTTGACATCTATTTAACCTCGAGCAGATGGGTGGATTTCTTTGGCTTCTGGAAGTAAAGTACATGCTTCACAGTGCTAAATAAAATGAATTTAAGCACTTGCTTGTTTCAGATCATTCAGAATGGTTGGAGATTTCTGCTCCTGATGTGGTTAGTAAATTGCTGATGGCCAATTTCATATTCTTCATGCATTTCTGGTATTTATAAGAAACTGCCATATACTGTACTTTGGGAAAAACATTTCCCATACTGTCAGTTAGCAGCAAGCTGCTCTGAGGGATACCCCACTGGTTTGTTTTTCTGGTAAGAGGTCATCAATCACACCAATCTGTATTGCTGTCTACATATGGGCCCTCCTTTATAATTTCTGTTCTTTCCCTGGAGGGCTGAATCTACTTTTTAAAACGATTTTCATTAGTTGCTGAGGGCAAATGATGTGTTTATTGTGTGAACCAGCAAACGGAGATGCATGTGTGCTAAAACTCACGTCACTACAAAGCATGCATATAGCTTTTTGAGCATTATTCAAGTGCTCTTTACACTTGGCTCAGCAAATGAAGGTTCAATCTATTGTGATCTTGTGCAAAACATGGTCTTCCTCATGGAGTCCTTCCAGATGCGAGATTCCTCTGGCAGCTCTGGTACAGGCTCAGTAACAGCTGCATGGAACTTAGGCAGGGCTCTATGGTGACTTCACGAGACTCTTTGTGAAAAAGTATTGCTGAGTGAGGCCTGGCAATGGTAACTGGAGGTGCGTGACTGACTTACATGTTTTTGGCGAGGAGTCTTTTGGTCGGGGGAAGCTGTGTGAATGGAAGAAGACAGAACTTCTGTTGTGATGCCTTTTTGTTTTCCTGTGGCATTTCTGCTTGATGGATGGAGTCTAAAACCCATTTGTTTTCTGTAATCTCATTAAAGATAAGTTTGAGAAACTGAAAAAAAAAAAAGAAAAAAAAGAAGGGAAGGATTTATTTTAGGGCAGCCTACAGTTAAAGTACTTCCGTTCGTTGTGCTGGCCTAAAGCTCTGCTTCACATCGGTTCATCATTATCTGGTGCTTCTGCATTTCAGGCAGCCAGGGTGGAGGAAGGGAGGAAGGGAGAGGAGAATTATTCTTTTTTTCTGACATAATAAGGCCTTGATAATTCTTGCGTGAAGCAGATTTTATTTATCTCCTTGAGCATTTCATAGATTTTCCTTTATAACTAAGGTAGAGGTACTTTCTCATCTTGTCACAACTCATTCCTCCTCCCATCACCTTGCTGTTGATTTTCACTAGCTGCAGGGTCAGGGAGACCAAATGGCTTTTTTCTTTCAATTCTTCGGCCATTCAATCTTGGAAGGGGGGACTTTCATTTTTTATTTTTTTTTAAAAGTATGCACTGCCAAACGACTTTGATATAATGAGATATTGAGCAGCAGCAGCTAACTTCTCCACTAACAGTAGCACTGTTAACTGCGAGGCTAAATGCAGCGCTGGCATTCCTGCCTTATGGGAGAACTCCCACACTTTCAACATTTATGGTAATCCTGATTTGGGATGACAAGTTAAAATATCCAGAAATTCAGCCGAATGAAAAGCCCATGCAGCAACGTATTGGCAATGACAAAATGAATTGTGTTGCAAGGTGCGATGGGATGAGCTGCACCACGATGTTGTCTGAGCAGCAAGTTCAGCATAAAAATCAGCAAGGCTATAAATCATAAGGGCTGTGAAGCAACACGGCGGCGAGTTAAGGATGAACGGGGTTGAACCGGGTTACTCCAGTCCAGCTCTAAAGACGTGCTTCAGTCTGAGTTCAGCCAAGTTCCAGCTCAGTATATTTGTACATTTCTTCCATTCTAGAGGCACCAGGCCTTAAAAACAAAGCATGTAACCTGCCAACTTTTTAACTGTATTCACCATTTGATTGCTTTTCATTTCAAAAGTTGATGAAAGAAAATGTGTGGTCATCTGTCATCACAGTCATCACGTAACTATCCAGATTTCCAACTACAGTGAAGGTCGCTCTGAAGACAGTGTGTTAGTTGAGTTGATGCCAGCTTCTGAAAACTGCAAAGAATTCACCGTAGTTTTAAAAACTGTCCTAAACAAAGCTGCAAAAAATGGCAGAAAAATAAGATCTCTTTCGAGTAATCTGATGAAGAAGTTGCACAGTAGTAAATTGTTTGTTATAAAGACTGACTACTTTCTTTCTGTTTTAATTTGGGGGAGGGAGGAAGGTGTAGGGTAGGGAACGATTTGACCTATATGCCTACATTTGTCACTTCATTTTCTTTGCTTTTAGGCCTCTTGCTTCATCTTACACAGCCAGCTCAAAGGTGAGGGTAGGGGTCACATTCATGTGCTGTCAGGAAGGGGACCATGAGCTCATCCTTCAGCTTCACAGCCCAGCACAGCCTCTGTGGCAGCATTCTCTTTGGCAGCTCTGTGGCTCAAGTTTGATTACAGGTGGCACGTTATTTGAGGTGGCACTTGGAGTTCATTCTGCAGTAAGACCCGTTTTAATGCTGGATGCCTGGCGTGAGTTTGCACTGTATGATTTCTCTTCAGGAGAATCCCTTTATAGGGAAGCTTGCTTCATTTGGCACTTACAGGGGATACTGTGAAGCAAAGGGCTGGGAGGGAGAGCTGGAAAATAGGGAAAAATTACTTTCAATTTATAGTGCATACGTGATTTTCTGAACAGGCAAATAATTGTAGTCGAAGAGTGGGTAATTAAAAAGCAGTGTTTTAGTAGCTCCTGATCAATGCATCTACTGAAAACCTCAGTTTCTTGTAGAGAGCAGTTAGGAAACTTGCCTGATGAGGACTGGATAGAAACACAGATCGTATTTGTGGATGATGGAGGAGTGATCAGAATACCAAAGAGAGTTCACAAAAGGCACTCGGATGAGTGGAAGAGATTTGCTCCCTCTATGGACATCTGGATAAAGAAACTTTGCTGTTTTACCTCTCCTGCCCTGAGGGCACGGCTTCTCAGAGGCAGAAAACGACAGCTGGAGAAAAAAATTACATATGCTAATCAAAGGCAAATTAATTGCTGTTAATTGTTCTATCACAAAATCAATTAGTATTGTCATGCAAGTTGCTTTAAAATAGTCGATAAAATCAGATAAACTGTAGATACAAGAAAATTATGGGTGAGACTGCAAAATTAGTCTCTAATAAGAACAGAAGCCCAAAATGGTTCAGCACCACTGAGATTGAATTTGTGTTAATTTTATTAACGAATTAGAGCCCATGGGAAAAACATGAGAGCAGGAAGCTCCGCTGCAAAGGAGAAGAAAGCTTTTGGTGTTCGTCAACGAAGTGAAAAGGACTACATAATCTATGTATTTCTCGTATCTACCTGTGCATTTTGAGATAGCCTTCACCTTCATTTAAAGAAGTCACTGTTTCTCAGTGTTCAGATTGTTGTGTTTACAGGCATGCCGGAAAGTGTCCCTACCTTACATATTTATCATCCCTCTAAGCAAAAACACATGCTGTCTTTATATTCCACCAAACAAACAGAGTTCTTGCGCTTCTGGTCCTCATCTTGCAGTAATCAGATGGCTAAAGGAAGAAGATGGGTAAGAATCATCTCAACAGAAGTTTGGAAATGCATACAATAGCAATCGTTTTGAGGTGACTGTGCAGACACGTGGGGCTGGATCCCGGGCTGGAATAGCTCTGTTGGTTCTGTTGGTGTTTCTCCCATCGCCCATCTGACAGACGCAGCCATCCACTAGAAGAGGCTTTTGGCGAATTTAGGGATGCCAGTCTTTCAGAACTGGATAATGGCAAGAACAAAAACTGTAGAGCATCAGAGGCGTAATTGATCCGATGCCTTTGCTTTTGAGTCATTATGCGCGGTATGCGAGTGGGTGGAAGTTTGCATGAGAAAGGAAGATGTTGTACTGCTGTCTAGAAAAGGACGCGGTTGTCTGTCGGGTGTCAGAAACATGCAGGTGTTTGGGATGCTGGTATTTTGTTATCTAACGGTTTGCTCCAGGTTAATGACAGCAGCTATGAGGAATGGATGTGGACCTTCCAGCACGCGGGTTGTTTTTGCAGGGAAACGTGAGCATGCTGTAATGCGTGCTCCTAATGGAGCCACAAGAAGGAACACTTCTGTTCAGGCAGAAAAGACTGTAAAAGAGAAGTTATCTGGGCTACATTTTTCTGGCTCCTGAGCAGAGTGTAATGCTTGGGACTTCAATGACTATTGCACAAAGCAGTTTGAGTAAAGAACAACTACCCTTTGTAAAGCAGGCAAACAAGAGGCGTTGATGGCAAAGCTAATTTATTTACTCTTTTTATGGAGTGCAGCTACTGATGAGTGTTCCTGTGAGTAAAACAGCTAATGAAAGCACTGCTGCTCTCCTCATGGCTCTTTTTCGAGGGTTGAAAGTGCAGTTTTGCTGTACAGCTGTAGAGGAAGGAGTCACAAGAGGAGGCAGTTGTTTGGTGAGCTCTCAGCAGTGTCACCAGACAGTGAAAGGTTGCATTTTTCAGGTCTTGGGTGATAGAAAGAACGTGTTGGATCAGCACCGACTGATGAAGCAGCTGGAAGGCGTTTGGTGACTGCTGCCCCTCTAGTGATTGTGCCATTGCTCCCAGGCAGAAGGCCCAGCCCTGCCTCTTGCGGTCTGCAAGGCGTTGCTTTGTGTAACTAGTGGTGTGAAGTCAGAGTATAAGTTCTGAATTTTTGCTGAGGCTTGAATGAAGACCTAGGCCTTATCTCCTCATGCCACCAGACTATGCATCATGGTTTTCAGCTGCCAAGCTTCCCAGGTCCTTCTCTGCAGGGCTGCTCTCAAGGACTGTTCCTCCCAGTCTGTATATATGCTTGGGATTCCTCCAACCCAAGTGCAAAACCTTGAACTTGGCTGTGTTGAACCTCATTAGATTCACCCGAGCCCACCTTTCTAGTCTGTTGAGGTCCCTCTGAATGGCATCCCTTCCTTCCTGGTGTCATCAGCAAACTTGCTGAGGGTGCACACAATTCTGTCATCGATGTCACTGGTAAAGATCCTAAAGAGCACAAGTCCCAAGACAGACCCCTGGGGGATGCCACTCATTACGAGCCTCCACCTGGACACAGAACCCTCCACCCTCTGTCTGCAGCCTTTCAACCAGTTCCTCTTCCATCGGGTGGTCCACCCATCAAATCCACGTCCCTCCAATTTGGAGATAAGCTCGAATCCTCACCCTGTTGCTTATAAAGTTTAGAAAGCTCTGTAGGTAGTAGTAACAAGGATATCACAGTGTGTTAAAAGCTGTCAGCTTCGTATAAAGACAGAAGAATCTTTGAGCAAAAATCTTGAAATGACAGCACTTGTAATGCAGGCAGTCCTTTCTCTGAGTCCAGTGGGCGATTTGAGCAGACTTTGGGCACCGGTCCCATTAAACTGCTCTACCCCTGTAAAACCTCCCCCAGCCATGTACAGAAAACGGATGCCAGCTGAACAGCATTCACTTACACATACAAGTATGCTGAAGTGACACTAATGCCTACAGTCTGAACTATGTTAATCCTACGGACATTTTTGGTGGAAACGTACCACGCTGACCCTTCATGAATTTCTGCAGAGCTCTGCAGTGTGCTGCCCACACGGAAAACCACAGCAGTGCTGGCTGCAGGACCGGACTCCTACACCTTGTGCAGCGAGAGGCAGCGATGGTGTAGAAGGGATGGGAGAAAACGTATCTGAACATCTCCACGTGACTTTAATAACCAAATATTTCTATTGACCTCGTTAAAGATAAAACTGCGTCAAGAGCAAAGGCACCAAATTCTACTTGCTTTTTTACCCGCCTTGTTTTCATGCCACCTCCCCAGAGGCGGGAAACTGCCTCAGTACCCTGAGGTCGCCGCTTTCTACATACAGAAGCCTTTAGAAAGAAAGATATGTTTAGGGCTTTCTCATTTTGGTTTACACTTCACATCATGCTGTTATCGATGTCTAGTTCCATCATGTCATGGAGCGTAATGCAAGAGGACAAGTGCAGTAAGGTGTTCCCTGTGTAGGTGGAAAATCTGAAGAAATGGAGTTTTCTGAAACATATGGCTGGGCTTTAATCAGAGATTTTTATATATATATTTTTAAATGATTTGCTTTCTTTTAAAGGTCAGTCTGTCTGCAGGAAAGTGACATTTCTGAGGCGGATGCAGTCCAGTAGGCATGTAGAGTGAAACCAAGAGGCAGCACAAACCAAATCAGCCCTGCTTGTGCTCTTGAGCAAGCAAGCCCAGCCTTGGGAGCCACGAGGCTGTATAGAAACGTGTAAGAGAACTGCAGATGCTGTGCACCATCACAGGGGTGCTAGCAAATGGAGGCCAGAGACTGTCCCCAGAGCAGGATGTGTCCTCTGGCTTTATCCCCCTTGAAAGCAGGGTTGGGTTGAAGCATGGAGACAAAGGCAGTGCTGCAAGAGGTCAAGGTGATATGCTGGCTGGTCCTTTGTCCTTTTCCTCTCCCAAAGGGAGAGGAAACGTGGCAGTGTGTCATTCCGAAGGCAGGCCCTTGTTGGGCCTTGCTAAGAAGACGTACTGCCTTGCAGTCTCACTTCTTCCAACACAGTGATGGTCCAGCAGGTGCCTTGTAGGACTTGCTAACCATTTAACTTGCAGCCTACCAAGTTGTATTCTTAGGGAAACTTTCTGAAGGGTCACCTATGCCAGGGGCTGGGTGCTGTTCCTGCTACATGTTCAGGAGCAGCCTGGGACCTGCAGTGGGAGCTGCGTGCCTCTGCTCCATCCTGCCCTGCTGGCCTCAGCACTGGCACTTGTACAGCACTTCTGAATGTGAGGAAAGAAGCTGGAGAGTTATTTTCTAAGAATAAAAATTCCTCTATGGTTTTTTGAAAACTGCACTTTGCACAAATGTTCGCTTAGCATCTGGCAGGCTGGGTTTTTGCCATGTGTGGCAGAGGATATGGCTTGTGTAGTTGCAGGCAATCTACTCAAAAAGCTTTTGTGTAGTCCTGGAGCCCAGGAACTTGTTAATTTTGAGCAGTCATTTTCCACATTTAGCCCATTAGAGACTCTATTTTTGGAGACCTAGTTCGAGCTCTTTAAAAAATAATCAAGCAGCATTTTTCAGATCTGATTTGCAAAGGGACTCTGGATTGGTTTTGAATCTTGAAATGAAAGTTAGTAGGGGGGATAGAAACCAGTTTTTATCTGCCTGCTCCTTCAGAGCTAACATTTACAATTGATTTTAGAAGGCCTCTAGGAAGGTTAATCTGACAAAGACTGTGGCTTGGCTTCACCACTTCAAGGGTTATTGTTGGACGTGCTGCTGGGAAAATAATAAAGTAGTTAGGTTTAAATAATACTTTCTGTATGATAACCTCCAAGAGGGCTACCCAGTATTACTGGGCACGATCCAAACATCGTTACAGCCTGTGGATTCTCTTGCTCCCCAGTGAGTATGGCAGAATTTGGATTAGAGAGCGCGCAGCTGGGGCACATGCCAAAATGGTTTGCCGTGGGCACTCACAGCTCTGCCGTGGCACTGCTGGACTTAGGGCACAGACCCAGAGATCCCATTTCCATGCTCTGACTCAGCTGTAGGAATGAGCATCACACAAGAGAAGAACTGGCCTCTGGCTGCTGGCGCGTGCAGGGAGGGCCCTGACCTTCGGCTGTAGTGAGAGAGATGCTTAAGGCCAGCGGCTGCCCAGGCCTGAGAGCCAGTTTGTTCAGATGGCTGGTTGTGAGCAATTCCAGCAAAACTGGCGAGAAAAATACCCGAGAGTGAAAAAAAAAATCTCTTTCTAACTATATATATACATACGTATGAATTGTTCTCCCACTTTATGGAGATGTAACAGTATGTTCTTAAATACCAGATGACCTGGGGTGGCACTGCAGTGGGAACCTACCACTTACCCTTATTTGAAGGGAGCTGAGTCCTTTGGCTGGAGCTGGCCTGCAGCACCCAGCCCTGCTTCAAACAGAAGTTGCTCACTGCTGACTGTTCTGCTTCGTGCCTCTCTCTTATCAGCATAAATACTCTTTCAAGGCCGGAATTTGGCAAAGAAGATCATATAATTCAATTGCAGTCAGATTGTTAGTAATTAAAAACGTTTGGCCTATTAGAAAGTGAAAACTTTAATTTATATTTGACTTAAAAAAAAAAAAAAAGGCAATTAGTAATTTACCAGGTTCTGCTGCCATTTTTGTGTTTCTGTTGCTCACGAGTATCGCGATCCGACAAATGAGACATGGCAAATGTTCTAAATACTGTTTAATTTATTTATTTTTTTTTCCTGAAAAATATGTAAATGCCTGAGAAATTATACTTTGAAAAGTGGCTACTGCAAATGAACAGCGTTTCACATGGATCTCACTTTGCATTTTTAATACACATAATGCGTGTCCTAAATTACATGATTTGCATTATAAACCAGAGCAGCTCCTGTGTCGCTGTTGCTGTCCAACAGTTGAATAACAAGGCTTTTTTTTCCCAAACTGTATAAATACATATTTACCCAAACGATGCAATTTAGGGCTCTCGTATTTACATTTTTCTGGTCAGTCAATCGCACTGACATTTTTTATAAGCAACGCTTTTTAAACGTGTCCAAGTAGATCTCGCGTTTCAGAGATGTTATGGCCAGGCAGAGGCTGGAAGTAAGCATCAGGTTGTTGTGATCTGACATCTTGGCTCCAGAGCTGGCACTTCTTGGCGCTGCATGATCATGGTGTGCCACTTCCAGCCGCAGTGGTTTTACCTTTCCCTGCTACACCTACAGCTTAGGGCCAGGGATGTCCTGCCTCCTGAGGTCACTCCTGTCCCAGGGCTTATTTCACATCCGACCAAGACCCATAATACAGGAGTGTATCTAGTCACCATCCCTTCACAACTCCAGAGCATACAGAAGGTAGGGGCCTTTTCCTTTCCAAGCCTTTCCCCTTCAGGTCCTGCCTCATTTCTCCAATCTCCTGCTGTCTCAGGTGTCCGGAGAAAGAGGTGGATGATCTCCATCAAGTAATTGTGTCACCGTTGACACTGTCAATTGCTCAGAGCCTCACATCAGGTCATCCACACCTATTTGCAGTAATTTTCAGGGAGTGGTCTTTGTAGTCCAAGGAGATTCACTTTATGAGCTCAATATTCCTGCATTGTTAGCAGGTTATCACCACTGCTTGAATTTCATTCCAAGCTGGAGGTCAAGATCGTAAATAATTTTGAGGCAGCTCACTCCGGTACCTCATGGCTTCTGGCTTGAATGTGGAGAGGGAGAAAAGTAAATGGGCGGATAAACTTGTGGTTCCTTCAGTTCTGCCTCCCTTAGCCAGTCCCTCTGCAGCCTGCTTTCTTAAGCTTTCAAAGGTTATGAGTATGTGCTATTCAGCCTCCTTCCCTTTCGAATTGCATTCTTCCGGTTGAATTTCTGGTGCTGATATATTCCAACACAGACTGCAAAAATAATCACCTAAGCAGATGAAATGGATATGAGCCAGTGACCCCCTCACAGGGATTTGCTGCAGCTTGAGCTTCACCCTTTAGCTACCAGAAAATCCCCACTAGGAAGTACTCAGCAAAACCAGAAGATGACAGGACCTGTGTTGTGCCAGACGGTACCTACTATCTAGCCCCCAGCTCAGGGAGGACCGAGGAGGAGCACTGGTGGACATGCTGGCCAGTCAGGGAATAGTTTTCCATGCAAGAGCCACAGTGCACCGGGCAGTGCCTTGCCTGGGGGTGGCCAAGGTGCCAGCCTCAAGGGATGTTAACAGTGTGTGGCACAGAGGATCAAAACAGGTTTTCCAGCACTTTTTCCCGGATGATAGCCTGCGTTATGCAAAACGAGCAGATTCTCATTGTAAGCATCACGTTGCTTTATTTGAAAAAGTGAAGTCATGCGCTGTTTCTAATCAACATTTTCACTGCATCCTTTCTATTGTATCAAGCTCCACACAGCACTGTGGACTGGAAGGATCTTGCTCCCTGACTGCCTTCTTTTGCTGCTTTGATATTGCATGGGCATTGCCTCCTTCTTCCCTTGCTACCCGCTCCCTGAACCATCTTTCTCACCTTGCAGTAGTTACAGGCACTCTGTAAAAGGCTGTGTACTGCATTTCATGCATATGCTAATGGCTGTGTCCTTCTGGAGTGTGTAATTAAATCCCTAGCTACCAAAGTGGAACCACGTCATGGAGTTATCTCTAGCTATATCAGTATTTCCAGAACTGTAGGAACTGTTCTCTGTCTCCTATACTTTCTCTCCAGGCTGCGGCCATGACCTGACGGGCAGAAGTTTATCTTCCAGGTGATGTGCCGAGAAAGTAGAAAGGAGCAGAGTTGTCTCAGCAGCAACACACACCCGCTTCAGAAATCATCTCTGAGATGAGGAGAGGGTGGGAACAGCAGCAATGGGATACTGAGTAATTGGGAATTGAAGGCACATTACATAAACAGCTCTTTTGCCAGCTGAAAAGCCATCAGGATGATGATAAAGTGCACAATGTTTATTGATATCTGAATAACTATTTGTTGCAAAAAAAAAAAAAAAAAGAGAAGAAAATGCATTTTAGAAGTTAGCATAAATTCAGTTATCTGATTGTAGCATAGTTTAGTATTTATTAGGAAATCTATGGCTTTTTTATGGCCATTGTTCACCTTAGGGAGAAAATAAAGAAAGGGAGAAAGCCATTTTATTTTAATAGCACTGAGTTCCTAATCTAAGCACTCTATAGTAGCAGCTTGGTTGCAGAGTGGAAAGAAATGGTGGATATTACCATTTATCCTTTGTTATGGAACACTATCACCTCTCTCTATCTCCATCAGCAGAGCCAGGCAATAATTTACCGCAGCGGACGCTGAGGGATCTCAGCTCCAGAGCTGCTCCGGTTCAGATACTTTGTCATCATGAGCTTTCAAGGAGGTAAATAAGTTGATCAAGGAGGAAGATTTGTCATGTCAGCCTTTTTGCCCACCTAGAAGGCAGTACTCTTTCCCTCTCTCCTTATCTGACCCCTGCCTTCCTTGCCGCGAGTTGCCTTGTGTACGTAAGTAGCTTAGATAGGGACATACGTCCTTAGCTGTGTCTCAGAAGCAGACGGTGTTAAATGTATGGAAATGTAACTGATGCTGATTAGCCAGGTGTCGTGGTTTGAGGAGGAAAGTTCAATCAGAGCATAAAGAACAGGAAGGATTTTTGGCAGCCCCGTGCACGATCAGCTCTTTAACAGCTGCTGGAGAGATTCCTGCTAATGCTCACAAAAGCAGGACCCAGGGAAGGCAGTCAGTACGTGTAAAAGATGAAGACACGCAGCCAGTGTAGCATCTTTTTGGTGTCTTGTGTTTGTACTTCCTAACCTCATCTGGCAGTTTTTGCATTCTCTACTTTGTAAATTCATGAGCACACTGAACAGGGGAAGTGTTGGGAGCCGAGGAGCAGACAGCAATTCAGCACTGTTGTCTGTCACCATCTCCTGATTTTCTGTGATTAGGGTGTGATTGTCTCACAGTGATTCCTAGAGCCGATCATACGGGATCCGAACAAGCCTTCAGGCAGACTTGTGGCTCTGGTGATGTGCCTCCACCTTCACCCACAGCCAAACTTTGCTCTCGTGTCCTGGAGCCTGGCTGGGTTTGACCGACCACAGCACACCGTGCTGTGTTGTGACTATTTAATTTTCAGAGAGTAAAGCAGCAGTTCTCCTGCTGCAGAGACCAAGCTGGATTCTGGCAGTAGGAAGTCTCAGGATGCTCCATGCCTAAAGCCAGGGCTGCCATCCAGGCTCGTTCCAGGCTTACACCAAGAGCTGCTTCCTGACAAAGCAGGAAATGTTTCCAGACATGCAAGAGACTGCGGGTGGGCTCTGTAGACACAAAATGCAAATGAATCTTGATATTAAAAAATGAAGGCTTAGGCATTTTTCTTTTCTCTTACATCTTTCTTGTTGCCTGTTGGCAATATAAGACTGCACCGTGGCGGTCTTCTGAGACGCTGGCCTCCAAAATAGGAGCCGGCCGGAGTTTTGCATAAAGCATAATCTTAAAGAAAGGAATCGCAAAGTTTTTGCCCAGAGATTCTGTTCTGACTAAATCATTCTCCCTTCAAAATGCTTTTGGTCTGGGAACACTGATGGAGTTTGACACGCTGACATCAGCCAGGGAGGGCATCCTGAGGCAGAAAAGGAGGCATTTCCATCTGCTTTACAACGGCAGCAGCTGTGTGGGGTTAGGTACGACACAGAGAAGGGACAAGACCTGCATGGTTTGCAGCACATTCTTGAAGTCTGATCTGAACCCAAGCCCAGCACACCTTTTCATGGGCACACGAATGTGCACACACGCAATCCCATTGTCCACTCAAACCTGTGCCACTCCTCTGGTATTCTGCAGTGCTGAGCAGTCGTGGCTTGCTGGCGAAGATAAGAGTGGTGAAATATTTCCAGTTCTACGAAAGGATATAGCGTGAAGCTAATTAATTAGAACTATTGGGAGTTCCTTTGAAGCAGCCTGTGATTAAACATAAGGATTTATTGTGGAACAATTAGGTAAATTTGGCCTCAGGTATCTCCCCTGACTTCTTGGTCCCTAGGGGAGCGATGATGAAATTCTGGCTTAGAGCTATGCTTTATTAGCTTTCTGTCTGTTTTAATTGATTCAGCTTTAGTTATATATCTCATTGAGAACAGTCGAAGCAAAGGACGTGTTAATTTGTAGGCATCCTGTGAATTTTCCTGCAAGGAAAAGGAAAATGCGTTTTGTCTTGTTGGAAAGAGCAGAATGTGAAATGATGTGAAAACGAGCTGGAGGTTTAGCCTCCAGTGCCTTCACCATCTTCGTATTTCATCTGTATCTTCAGTCTAATATTTGCAATGAGAGTGGCAAAGACCTCTGCAGAGGAGTTTCTCCAGCAGATGTTATCCTTTAGATTACAGTGCTGTGTCAACAGCCCGAGGATCAGTTCTTTTTTCCTGAAGCTTGCTATGAATCCGGTCATTTGAGTTTCTGAAGTCCTATCTTACCATTTGTACCATTTTGATGATATTTTTAGATGCTGATAAGACAGACGAATCGTACTCTTTGGGCTTCATGTCAGCCCACCCCAAATTGCTGGAAAGACAAAGCGGAAAAGCCAATGAGCTTCCACTAGAAATTGCGGGATTGCTGGTTTTGTAGTACAGGACGTGCAGACATCATGATAGACTCTGTTTTAATGATTCAATTGAAGGAAATGCTTAAATGAACTGCTACTTTTCAGCTCATTTTACTAAGCTTTAAGCATTGACTTGCAAAGATCACGACCATTCTTCTGAAACTACTGATAATTTGTGTTTTACTCTTGACTTTGCAGCTTCCCTTCAGCTGAGAATTTCATTATGCAGTGTAGGGACACTGTATGACACAGATCTTTACAGTCTAAATGGACAAGAGAGGGAAAAAAAAAGAGGCAATTTTATAAAGGAAGGGACATATAATGATTTTTTTTTAATAGAAGGGGAACAGAGAAGCAGCGAGTTGAACTACTGGGCTGATGGAAGGTAATAGAGAGCCTCTCAAGGAGGAGACTAGAAGAGCTGAGCTGGGTTTGCTTAAGTTTAGCAGAACAAGATACCAGATGGTTTATTAATTGCTGCCTATACTTGGGAGCAGCTTGAACTAAAGGAAAGTGGTGGTGCACAAACAAATGTGAAGTGAAATAAAGAGCCTTTGGTTTTGGGAAGGTGTGAGCAGGTGACGGTTGCATTCTTTCTCAAGCTCTGGTTCAGCAATAGGCAGTGCCAAGGGCTCTTGCTGCGACATTCACACTGGCAAATGTACGTGAGGGCTGCGAGGGTTGCATCCTGAACAGAATTTCTGCCTCGGTTTGTAATGCTTTAATTTAGTATCAAATATTCGTGGATTGGCAGGGTCAAACAGGGATAGGAAAGTAATGTAGCAGACATTGGGAAGGTGGGATGCCAAAGCATTCAGCCAAAAGGTCGACCAGCATGGAAACTCATTAGGAAAAATACTATGAATACATTGCTGCATGTGTGAGTTGTGGAACTAAACATGAGCTGCTCCAGCCCCCGGCGTGTAGGACTTCCAAAGTATCAAGTGCAATGTGTGTGAGCTCACACAATCCAACACACACATCTTCAGATGAGTGGACAGCCAAACATGCCAGTCTATAGTTATATAAATATACTTTCCCAAATGTTGGAGCATGTGGGTTGCATTCTGCTCTCTGAGCAGCACAAACGGTGGTCAGGGATAGAAAGGGCTGTTTTGAAGGCCTCCTGGAAATACCTGTGCAAGGCTGTTATATGACCAAATGATCTTTGCGATAGTGCTCTGACCAATTAAAGGCACGATGCAAAGCCTATGAAATGATGTTTATTGACTTCCAAGGATCGGGACCTACACTGTTGAACTTAATGTTCTCCAAATAAATGTAGTCAATGAATGAATCTATTGAATGAATTCACTTTGATAAAAAGGGATGGATTTATTCCTTCAGTAAGATGTTTATGAGACCTAAGATCCTCTGTGGTGAATGCGATGGGGAGTTTGAAGGGAGGTTGTGGCGAGGTGGGGGTCAGCCTCTTCTCATGTGAAACTACCAATAGGACCAGAGGGAATGGCCTCAAGTTAAGCTAGGGGAGATGTGGGTTGGATGTTAGGAAATGCTTCTTCTCTGAAAGAGTGGTGAGGCGCTGGAACAGGCTGCCCGGGGAGGTGGTGGAGTCACTGACCCTGGGGGTGTTCAAGAAATGTTTAGATGTTGCACTGAGGGACATGGTTTAGTGGGAACTACTGGTGATAAGTGGGGAGACTGTGGAGAAATATGGAGAGAGCAGTTGTCTGGCTGCAACTTCTGGAAACTTAGGGTAATGGCAGGAAGCAGCGTGTACGGATACTGAGGGCCGGCACTGGGTGTACTGGATATTTGCTCTCATTGCGTCACCAGCAGTAAACCAGTCTGACCTACCATCCTCTGATTTCCCAGTTGGCAGCTACAAGTAGACGAGGACTGGATAAAAAGGAAAAAATGAAGTCCTTTAGAGCTAGAAATGCCTGCAACTTTAACCTGGCATTATACCTGTCTATCAAGCCTTCGCGTCAGGCTGGGTGCTGTGAGAATGAGAGCTGGGTTTGCTTGACTGAGAAAAAACTGTCATTTTATCCAGGATTTTTCTTGTCTCACAGCAGTGTGCAGTTCAGTGAGGAAACTACCAAAGGACTGCATTTTTAGACGCACATAAATGTGACGATAAGAAATCCTGCAGGAACGCAAACACACACACGCTTACTAAAAAAACACATAAAATATGTAAGTGTGAATGCACACAAAAGCTGCATATATATACACACACGTATGTTGCTCTGAATTTTATGAAAACTCCAGAGTAACAAAATTTAATTCTGCAACGTCCTAAGGCACATTTTAGAATTAAATTAATACTAATGCAATTAAAGTGGTAATACTGTTTGTTAAGAGTACTTAAATAATTCATTTTCCTATTGGTGGTATGGAATATACTTAGGTTCAGCAATTACATGCTAAGTGAAAGCAGCATCGCCTGTAATGACTTCATGATAGTCTGACCTGTGATGGTCCTAGCTCAAAACAGCTGGAACTTCCTGTATATTGCAGAGTCCGTAAAGTAATTAACAGATACGGAATACCACTTCTGGCCTTCTGATGTAGTCTCCCCTAGCTGTGCTCAAGCCTAAGCTTGAATGATCACTCAACCCCTAGAGTTTTCTTTCTGAGGAAGATACGTCCCGTCTGTGCTCTGTGGGGTGAAGGGATTGGAGGCAGTAATGGCCAAATTGAGTCCACTCAGCCCAGACTTAACTGGTTTTGTGGCAGTTTTTTCTTTTTTTCAGATATAGTTAGGCTCACTAAGGGACATTCAGCATCTCAGGGTTATGATTGGGTGGTGAGTTTCTGGGCTGCTGGACTCCTCCTGCCAAAGGGCACGTCCCAGCTGAGGGGTGCAGGGGAGGCCGCCCTTGATGTAGAGATTGAGAAACTGTATTTAATATTAAGTACAACAGTATCTCCATCTTTGAGGGAGAGGTAATAAGAGTATTAATAAAAGGCAGGTGAAGAGAGAAGGTCCTTTTTTAGCTGCTGCGCTGTGTTTTATCATTGTCAATCAGCTGGGAACTCCTTTGAGATTATTCAGCTGCAGTTTAATAACATTGTTTCTGTGATGACTTTAATGACTGAGCCTTTCTTCCGTCCTTAGCTATGAGAATAACCCCTCTGTTTTTCCTCCTTCAACAAGCTATTGTGTGTGATTCAGTACATTAAGGAACATTATTAAATATAGAGGTTTCCTCTAATTAAACCATTTGCAAAAGATTGCTTGTCCAATCATTTGCTGGTGATAAGTATTGAAAGAAATTGTATCTTACGTTGAATAGTACGGTTTTCCTGCCATACTCCACAAAAAATAAATTAAAATAAAATAAAATAATAAAGCAGTAAGACTATAAACTCAGGCACTCAGAAATTAGATAATGCCAGAATTATGGTTACATGAATTTTATTGTTACGAACAGTGTATTCTGTCCTTCTATGCTCCTGACCACATACACTTGCCCTTCCCTCTCTGATCTTTCGCCCTATTCCTCACCGTTTCCGTTTATAAAATAACCATTTATTCTGGAATGTTCTCTTTTACAATGTTTAAGGTTTTCCTCTCAAGAGGTAAAAGTGTTTTCTGGTCTTTTTCCTGGAAGAGAGAGAAATCGTTTTATGTAGAAATTTTCCAACCTCTTCCATTTCCATAAACTCACCTGTAGTTTAAACAAAAATGTTGTTTGTAAACGTTGGCGGAACTACAGGTTCTTTGTTGTTTCAGTAGGGACGATGGTATATTTGTGGTAAGTGATTATCTGGTTATTAAAAATCCTGGACACAGTTGCACCCATAGCCTATAAGGCTGCACATCTTGCCTCATTCTGTAACCAGCTGTTGAATGGGAGAAACTTTTAACGTGCCCACCTGGAAGAGAAGTAGTGAAATTAACACAGAGAAAAACCTTATCTGTATGGTTTAGTTCAGTCACTGCAGATCAGAGGCTGTTTTTCTGGTTGTTGCCACCCATCATAATCTCAGTATCTGAAGTTTACACGTCCTTCCTGAAGAAGAATACTTGAGAATTTAAATGCAGGTGCGTTTACTAATTCCTTGTATCATATAAATTAGGGGTCTGTGCTTGAAGGAGACTTCAACAATCTATTATTGCCTGAATAACAGAGCTATTCTCCAGCTTCCAGATAAACAAAAGGAAACCGCGTCGTTAAAAACAAGAAGCCTCTTCACTTTTTATCTTAATGGAAATAAACCTAATCAAAAGCCAGCGATTAATGGCTCTCTCTAGGGTTTCTATTCTTGAAGATCAGAGAATCACAGAGTCTGAAATAGTTTCTATTGGAAGGTGTGATGCTGAGCTCAGATTGTGTATTTGTATATGCTCAGCTAGAAACAGATTTGCTAAAATCCAATATTTGAATGAAGATTCTCCTCTGCAGCAGAAAGAAACAAGCAGTAGCAGCACCAATATCTGCTAATTTATGTGTGCAAAAATGTCCTACAGTGCCAATAAAGTTGTTTCTTCCCAGGAAATGCATTTAAAATACTCATTAAAGAGTGATTGTTGCACAAATGAAACAAGTTGAAAGTATTTATTTATTTATTTATTTATTAAGAGGGCATTTTCTTGGTAAAGGAAAGCAAAGCTCTCCTAGAAAAAAAACTGCTTTTTCAGACAACCAGACATTTGCTTCTTGGAAAAACAAACAACAAAACCCAACAGCCCAAAAGCTCAGGCTGAGGTTGTTTAGCTGGAATTTGACACGGTTGCCTTGTCTTCTCTACATGCAGTTGCTTCCTGCAGTGAGAGGTCGAAGCAGCCTTGTGCATCAGGAGCGGCCTGGCACCTTCACCTGCATTTTGAATGGGAAGGTGTAGTAGTCCTGTTGGTAAGCTCTGTACCAGATCCTTGGGATGGTTAATTGACTGTATCACCCCGAAGAGTGGGAAACACACCAACCAGCGTCTCCTGTTGCTTCCATGGTATACAGTGGATAAATTTTAATAAATGTATTTAATTTATCAGGCTAACCCTAGACTCGACAGTAATTCACACCAAACAACCCGGCTGTATATGAGGAAATCTCAATGTCTGATGCATGAAGCCTGTCACTCATCATCTATCAGGTGAATATGTGAAACCCCTTTCTAGTGTTAAGTGCTGTATGGCAAACTGTTAATCACAGCCTGAACCTCTGATTAACCATCTGAGGCAAGTGACGGGTCAGCTGCGGGAGCACAGGTGAAGGTAATTCGGCTGTGCTCCCGGAAGGGGTGGAGCTTGACTCCACCTCTCCTGGATCCCATTTAAGGGCTGACCACCACTAAGGCAGCATCTCTTTTGGAGATGGCTCCTGTGTGGAGTTCCTTGTGGTCAGCATCCATCCTAGCCGTGAGCCTCAGAGTGGGTGAGTTGTTCCCCTATAATCTCTGGCTATTCATCTGTTACAATCGTGTATAATAACAACAATACAAGTGCACATAAAACAGTCCTCGTATCTCTGCAGGCAGCTTCCTTGAAGCGCTGTGTCATTCTGGACACCCTGCTCAGCTTGCACATCATTTGTTGGGTGTATTCTTCCACTTGACTTCTGATCAGACGCTTGACCTTTCAGTGTCGTCATGGGAAGGGCATTCTTTTTCACCTCTTCTTTTTGTTCCCTGTGTAAAATTTCATCCGTTTGCTGTCTCAGGCTGCACTTAAGCTAAGGAAGCCAGGAGGGCTTCTGACCTGGAAGAGACTTTGTGAGCACCATTCATCCTCCTCCTCTTCTTCCTCTTCCGCCTTCCCTCTCTTTCCCTTGCAGGAAGCTTGGGCTTGCCAGTTGGATGGGCTCCCTGTTGTTCTCACACTTGTTTCCTTATCTGGAGTACCAAATAATCAACCTCCCAACACACAGGTCAGCTTAGACACAAACAGAAATCTGACAGTGATTTACAGCATCACAAATAGTTAAGAACAACAAGGAACAAAATACTCTTTTTTTCTTTTTGTAGATGGTGTCTCATGCTAAAATAACTATATTGGCTTGGTTCAGCACACAGTCATCTCAGGGTGCCTGTAGCAGTGCAGTCATGTAACAGCCATGAAGCGTTGTACAGTGGAATTTACAACTGGGGTCAAGGCCCCTTGTGTTATTAGGAAAATACCTCTGCTCCAGTGGCTAACTACAGGAAAGACCAGTGCTGATTCAGATGCTGACTTCCCAGGGTGCTAAAGCAGCTTCAGCCATCGTTTAGTAAGCCACCCATCACTTCATCTTTTCCCAGTGAAAGTGTCCCGAGACCCTTGAGCACTTCTCATAGGCCCTGGCTATCTGAGGCAAATTGATAAAAGGCAATGTGTTTTCCCATGGTTATTACTTTCCTAAAACCCTTCCAGACTGCTGGCATTATTTTGTTTATGAGGTGGTAGTTTGTGCACTTTTATGTCACCTGGAAAGTGAGATTTACTTGATGGAAACTCCTAAATGCAGAGAAAGCAAAAGGCATTAATCTCTCCAATTGGAAATTCTGTGAGTGGGCAGCTGTAAGCTGATATGCTTTGAGTTTCTGCAAAATGTAGCTACTACTAAACAGCCCAAATGGTGAAGCATTCTCTAACAGCATAATGCTTTGATTTTAATCTTTCTGATCTAATTTATGACTAAATTTTCCCTTGGGAGATGATGCAATAAGCTCTCCTGGAAACCACTTTGCAAATATGTTGAAGGCCAATCAGGTATTGCAGTTATAATGTCAAAATCCTTACTGACTCGCTAAATACATAGTCATCCATACCTTTCCTCGGGGCAGTTTGTCGTGGAGATTGGGCTGTTACGGAGTGAAAGCTTTGTCTCCATCATAATCTAGCTCAGTTTAGCCAGCTTAGGATTCATTGCTTGCGCTCAGGCAGCCTGTGTACCTGTAAGTCAGACCCTCCCTAAGCTAGTACCCTAGCAGAGGAATTGTGTTTTAGGCAGAAAGCATAAGGGGACTCTCAGATATTGATGTAAGCCTGATCAGTTTCTGTGTCCTGTGTTTATATTAGCCCAGAGCCTGCTAAACTTGCTTCAGGTATGCAGCAGGTAAATGTGTAGCTACACAGTTAATTCTCTAGTTTTCCCATAGGACAAGGCCCCCTCCTGGAATAACACAATGTGAAGAACAGCCATTCCAAGAACATACCTTTGGTTCAACTGCTCCAAAGGCCGTTTCTCTAAGCTGTGGGAAGACCTTCACTTGCAAATTTCTGATGACATAACAAAATATGTTTCTCACTGACTCCCACTTGAAATCTCAGGCAAGCTGTTGTAACGTTCACTCCATTGATCTATTGCTGAAGATAGTATTGGTTATTTTTAATGCATATTAACGAAGAAGTCAAGGTGTCTGTGAGGTCAGGAGTAATGTGAAGTCGCTACTGGTTGTCTTAAATATTCAGTCACAGCTCAGTTCTGCAGTCATGGCACAAGGCTCCTCAGCTGCAGGTCTTCACAGAATTACAACCAGTCGCATCCTTCAGTACAACTTAAAGCAAACTAAAAGACTGCCAAAAGTTTTTCTTCTTTTTTTCTTTTTTTTTTGTAGCAAATGTGAGTCTACACAAGTTCAGTGTTTTGGACAATAAATTCTCTGTAGCTGCCAAGGCAGCTCTGGTTATGATACACTACTTGCTTCCAGATCAGGCACCAGAAAACTATTTTTCACAATCTGTTTTCTGATATTCGTCAATGTGCTCAAACTTGAGGGATTTTCATCGAAGCTTGCACCTCATATCTGAAAAACTGGTGGTGCTCAGAGGGGCTTAACATCACAATTTCAAGAACGATGACATAATTGAAGAATACTCAGTATGGAAGGAGACAAGAGCTTGTTCTGGAACAGCATTCCTGACATGTGTGCTCCGTGTCAGTTTTGACATTGCCTTGAAGTGCAGGATCCTCTTAGACATGAGAAACATCAGTATGTGCTAAATATTTCTTGTGGTTGCGAATGGGGCTTTAAAAGAAGCTTGCAGCAGCCACACGCCAGAATCCAGTGCAACAAGTCTCCTGAACTCTTGAAAATCACAGTTTATCTTGCCATTAAGAATTCATAATCGTCAATGAGCAATGTATGCAACAGCTAATTGAGCTCCATAAAGTGCATCAGGCTGACGATTTCCACATGGCTACAGTGTGGATATTATTGTTTCCCTTAGAGTTAGCACCGTAAATGCTGTAGCTGCTTAGAGACCACTTTGTGCTAATTTAGCAAATGTTAATTTTTTAATTGTCACGATGGAAGACGTAGAGCGTTGCAGCAGTGAAAATGTATGCAAAAAATCATGGAAATGGATTGATGGCATTTTAGATGATCAGCACGCTCACTAGCATGCTTGGCTGCCTTTCATAAAGGTGAATATTACAACTGCCCTGAGAACTCGTCTAAAGTTTCACCAGCATTCCCCTTAAGGGCACCATTGGCGTTTATTGTAATAAAAACAGGATACAACTTTATCCAGTTTGGTTTTGCTCTAACAAATACGAATGCTTAGCTTTTAACTGATCGAAAAGGAAAATGTGAAATGTGCTTTTCAGGTTAACTTGAGACATGAAAAGCTTCTGGAACAGATGACATGGTGGTAACTATTCCTAGTAGTCGAGCTCTTGACTTCACTGTGGCACATTGACCTTAACTGACGTGAGGAAAAAAGAAAGGATTATGTACTTAGGAAATACTTTCCCCTTTGTGTCACTTGGAAATCTGACTTTTTTGGGATTTCATGTAACAAAACACACAGGCCACGTTGCAGGGTCACTGGAGCTCCTTGGACCCGGCTCAGCAGATGTCTGCTGGCAGCTGAAGTGCGAGGAGCATAGCTGGTGCGTCCTGAAATGGATATTCCCTCAAAACAGAGCTCACTGTACTTGCAACAGATGGCGTTAAAAGTGGGCCCTTGGCTTCTTCTCAACACGTATCTCATTTACGGTTCTCCACCCTTTCTATTTCTCTTGGTGGAAAAGCCTACAAAGTCTCCCTGATGGATATTAACAGGACATGGCAGTGCTTATGAGCAGCCCCAGGCTCCTCCACCAGGCATTGACCTGCATTTCTGGGCAGAACAATGAAGTTTTCATTGGTATTTTGCTGTGTTTCACTCAGGTTTATTTGACTGAACCAGAGGGTGATTTAAGATCACTGGTAACAATCACGTCTTTTACTCCCTGCTGGCAGGATAACTCTGGCTGTTGGGAGCTTAAAATGCTTTACCTGTGCTCAGCCAGCACTAGTTGTAATTAACGCTCCTGGGTTTTACCTTGCAAGGGAGCAGGTTGTCTGTCTGGAGTTCCTTTGCACAGATCATCCACTGGAAAGGAACCTCAAAAAAGGACCCTGTGCATTCCATTCTGGGGACTGTTTTTTTCTGCTCACCTTATGCATATATAATGGTGAGAAATTAAACACTATGTGCAGGAGAAATTGTCCTTGGAGGGAGCCATGCTGTCCCTGATGAAAGGAATCAAATTCCAGATGGTGACACCCAGTGCTCACACCAAAAAGCTGTTTTGCTTCTTTCCCCTGAACGATCTGATTACTGACTGCTTGCTTGCATGCTGCTGCAGACCAGCTGAGGGGCTTGACGCCATCCTAAGCAGCCCTTGAGGCATGGTGGGTGCCATGTTGGGGTGGCACCTGAGGTGCAGTAGCTGCCATTTTGGAGCTAACCCTGTGGTGTGGTGTCTTGGGGTAGACTGTGAGGCCCAGCTTCTGCTGTCTCGGGGTGGTTTCTGACACGTGAAAACCCTTAAGGTGCCGTGACAGCCATGGTAAAGTAAACTGCAAAGAACTGCTTCTGCCATTTTGAGGCAGCACCTGAGGTGCAGTGGCTGCCATTTTGTGGCAGTTCCTGAAATCTGACACCTGCTTTTGGGGCATAGCCCAGAGGTGCAACGGCCACCATTTTAGGGCAGCTCCTGAGGCATGGCAGCTGCTATGTTGAGGTGGTTCCTGAGGTGCTGTGCATGCCCTCCTGGAGCGGGGCTGGGCTGCAGCGAGGTGTGAGGTATTTTAGGACATGCAGGCTTTTCTGCATTCATTGGTGTGGGAGGAACCGTCGCACCTCCCTTGTGGTACACGTGAATCTTAAGCAGGTGAGAGAGCATTAGGATAGCTGACCAGCACGGTGTTCAGCCTTGTATGCAAAGGATGGGAAGTTCAAATCACACTGAAGCTCGGCATGAGTTGCAGGGGAGGAGGTAGGGTTGCATGGTCCTTCCTGGCGTGGAGATGTGAGAATCTGCATAGGAGCTAGTGTTTGCTGTAGAGAAGAAGGTGATGTAACGCTAATGGAAACCATGGGACTGGAAGGAACCCTCTGGCTCTTGTCTGGTACTTGCCGTAGTTTGTCATTTCAGTTGGGTAAACCAAATAAAGTGTAGGGCTTCTCAGGCTACTGGTATCAACAAAAAAACTTCATCCTTTATTATCTCTCTCTCTCTCTTTTTTTTTTTTTTTTAATTTTCCCCCCTTCTTTTTTTCTTTTAAACTTTAGAAGTAAAGTTGCTGGTGAGTGTGTGTATGTGTAGTGCATGTGTTAGCAGTACCATGCTGAATTAGGGCCATCTCGGGTGTGCTTGCTCTATGGAAGAAATAAGGCATGCCCTAAAAATAGAAAATGTGGCTGTAAGTGACAAAAACTGGCAGGGAGGACTTGGTCAGATGCAGTTTTAGAACTGCTTTTAATGTTTTTTCGACTCCATTCCAAGTTTAAAGTGTCCATTTAAATTAATTAGAACGATAATAGTATCCTCAGAACGTGAATGGAGAAATTTTCATTATGAGCGTTATTTCATTATTTCCATTTTACCGATGAGAATCCAGAATAGCCAGCTCAAGGAAATTTCTGCGTACAGTGAAAAAGAAATTCCTGACCAAACTGACTAAGCTGAAATGTCTAAAAGCAAAGAGCTATCATGAAAGTGCTGGAAAGCCTCTGATTATAATGGAATCGGTGTCCCAGGGTATAATGCAGCTCTGCATTTAATATTGAGCTACTGAACCGTGCATCTCAACATAGCTGAAGTCACTGGGTTCTCATCAAAGTCCTGTAATGACACTGTGCTCTGCTTAGATGCCAAGCGACTCTTGAAATAGCTCCAGAGATTTTTTAGCAGCTTCAGCTGTAGAGACATCAGACTTGAGAAGGACAGCTACTGCCATGGTGTAAATATATCTTTCATTATATATACTGCCGCACTCGGCAATAAACTTATGAACTTCTGTAAACATAATTAAAAGGTTCTTGCACACTTACAGGTGAAATCATGGCAACAGTGCTGATGCAGCACAAGAGAAGCCTGTCCTTCGTTCTGCAAATCCGTTTTGTCTTTCCTTACCAATGATAGGTGCATGACACATTTAATTCAATGCCTCCTATTGTTTGCCTGTGTGTTGTTTTTTTTTTTATTATGACATTGACTGGAGTCCCTGTCATGTTCATTATAGTTTGGGCATGCTATTTTAAGCAGATTTTTTTCTTATTATGTATTGTTTAAGGTATTGACTTTGTCAAAGGGAAGAAAAAAAGTGCTTGTATCCACTTGAGCAGACAAGTGGTTGTAAATTTCTGCCCGTTAAATATACATGCTGACATAAATGTACGCATATGCAGTGATTACAGGCTGATGCAGTTATAGAATTAGGTGAGATCTGAAAACTGTATTTCAGGAAACCTTTCTAACACAGAGCTGGGAGCAGCTCTGGGCAGGAGCATTCTTCAGCCTGTCCCCTCTCCTGCAGTAAGGCTCTATTGAGTGCTGAGATGGCACTTTTCAAAAAAGTATTGTTAACCTTTTAGATATTAAAGAAGTATTCCTGGTTTGTTTGGCTTGGGGGTATGTTTGTTTGTTCTTTTTCAACCCAGCCAACCAATTCTTGGGTATGAGCAGGAGAGTTATTGAGTAGCTCATCTAAAGCAAACAGAGTTTTCAGCCAACCTGGAGGACCGGCAATCATTTTGGTTATAGTTTTGATACCACTTTCGCTAAAAATCTGGGGTATGTGTGGTTCCAGCACTTCAGAATGAAACTTGAAGATGAATCTGTGCAAATATTCAATGATTCATGTCATCTGTTTAGAAATATAAGTGATGATATTGCTTATGGGCTTTGTATTTACTCTTCCAAATGTGATCTCCATTTCTGTCATCCATTCCTGCTTGACCGTGAGCTCTTCCAGTGGTCTCTCTCTGACCATGTGTTGTGACCTTCAGTCTCACCCTATGCAATGGAGAGTTACTTGCTAGCATCTCTAAAAATCTCAGTTACACTGAAACAGGAATGTGGTTAAATTCAAGAAGTTTAAGCTTAAATGTATTTGAGTGTTGTACCCACATCTCACACCAAAGCAACTGATGTGTGAAAAGTTCAGAACAATTGTAAATGGTCTGTTCCTCATCTATTTATTTCTTTTTTGTCTTTCAGTCTATCAGAGAAGTCACAGGCTATGTTTTGGTGGCTTTGAATCAGTTTGAATACCTGCCATTGGAGAACCTGCGCATTGTTCGTGGGACCAAGCTCTATGAAGACCGATACGCTCTGGCAATATTTCTTAACTACAGAAAGGATGGTAATTTTGGACTCAGGGAACTTGGCTTGAGGAACTTGACGGGTAAGTGAAGCTCGTAAATGTGGTGGATTACTTGCTGTGGTTTTGTATTCATCTGCAGATTCATGGTTAGATAATGATGTGGAGTACGTCAGTATTTCTTTTCTCCCAACCGAGGGTCTATAGCGAATGGTTTGGGAGCTTAAAAGTTGGCTAAATATCATATTGTGTATGCTGGACTGTAACTTAATGAAGTGCAGGCAGTGGCAGATGCTTTTAGGGAGTTCACTAAAAGTATTTTATTTATATTTGGTCCCTCATAAAGGGAGGACATTTGCTATGATGAAAGTTTTGGTGTTTGTGAAATGGCCTTATTTCTGTGAGTCTCTAAATGTTGAGAGCAAATCACTGACCTGAGCTGGGTGTAGAGCTTGTACAGGGAGGTGGGAACTGGGTGAACTGTATTTAGGCACCCTTCTCTCTTCACTTTTTTTGTGTTGTAGGCACTGGCACACAAGTGCCTGCAGTTCCCTGTTCAAGTCTCTCTGAGTCATATGGTGATGCTTTCAAAACCAGGGAGGTAAAGGAGACTTCAGCTGTTTGATGGAGTAAAACACAATTTTGGCAGGCTTTCAGAGCAAGTTCTTTCTCCCAGTCAGACTTTTAACAGTTTTCTTTACTGAGGCCATCATGCTGATACCAGAGTGCTTCCCAAGGTCTCTAAAACCCTGCCATTCCAACTGCACTCCTCTCTACTGCTCTCCTAATCCAATTTTCTCCTATTCTGTTTCCTGTTTTTCCTCATCCTTCTGATTTAAGGTGTTCATTGTGGCTATCTGTGCTTTCACGTAACACAGAGCTATCGCATCAGGCACCAGTAGAATTTTCTACTTCATATACCTTTTATTGTCTGTGGGTCTCAAAATGCTTTGTAAAAGACATTAGTCCAGATAAAACTGAGACGGAAAGGCCAAGGCCAAAGAAGAATGGTAACCCTTTCCTTTTGGGTTGGAGGCTGTTCTGCCAGGAAGTAAGGGTTGTGTTTTCAGTGATTATTTATCCATTACTTTGCTTCTTGGTAACGTTTGCTGCTTGGTAACTTTGCTGCTAGGCCTTGGCTCAAGATTCTGTTCTCAAACAAGCTGCCCTGTGCCTGGCTCCAGAGGCTTTCTCTGGACGCTGCTTTTTTGAGATAGGCACAGCACCAAGACTGTCCACTGAATAGCTAGCCTGTCTTCTCAAGTGTTGTGAGAAAGTCTGCCTTAGCTCAGTCTTTGAATCTTTCCTAACATGAGATCACCACAACCACTTCATCTAATGTAGGTGGTATTTAGAAAGCCCTTTGATGGGATTGTTTGGTTCAAAATATATTGTCTCTTGGAAGTGCCTAATAACACTAGCTTGTCTCCACTGGGTGCTTAAAATAGCTTCTGGGTGCTGAGTATGAGCCAGTATGTGCTTAAAAATGCTCTTAGTATTTTCTAGATAGCACGTGCCAGGGCCTCATGAGTCCCTCCAGCAGCTGTTCTTTGACCATTTTCTGTACTGGTTAAGATGCACCTGACTGTTTTAACCCACAACCTGCTTTTTGATGCAAATGCTCTCCCTGGAGCATACTACTACTTCAATCATTTTCCTAACACAGCCTTAATAGCCGCATAAAAATAAGCTGTGTTTGCAGCAGCCCTAATGGCACCAGGCCACAATAGATGAGCTGTGTCTGGGTCTTCCCCATGTCTACCAACTGCTCCATGTTTACATTAGAAACAAGCAGTGATTTGCATTGAATTTAAAATGAAGCAGTTCCCACCAGCTTGCATCCATCCAGCTTGTAGTCCTCTACAGATTTAAAGGTATTGGCATGGAATGATAAAATGCAGAGGCTGTTCTCACCTGCCGATCACCCCGGGTCTCAACCAAAGGCAGGATTTCATCCCCCTGTGACTTACCATTGCATTATTTTTAGTGTGTTGTTAACAGCTGTGTTTTTGTTATCAGATATTTCTGGCATACTTACATTTCATCTTTAAATTTAAATGCTTGTTGGTTTTTTTTCCCCCCCTTAAGCTATAAAAAAGAATGACAACTGTGATGGCAGTATGTTTTATCTGACAGGGAAAACACAATCCTGTTCTCACTCACGATGTCTGTCAGCTTGAGAGGGAGTTGTGGTAGTGTAGCACAGGTCAGGAGTGGGCCCCAAAATTCATGTGGCGCTTCCAGAAAGCTTTGCCTGTAAAAATCTCTTTCTCACTTATTATAAACACGTAGTCAATGATTCCACAAAAGTGTCACAAACAGACATTGAACCAACTAAGTGGCTGCTGCCACCTCAGCTGGACTCATCTCAGCTTGCAGATTCAGCTGCCAAGCGGCGTTAAAATAAAGTGCAGGTTTGACACACTGAATGTATTATTCAGCCTGAGATTAGCAGAATAACTGATGCTGAGGGAGAGGGAATGCCACCTTTTCCCATTTACTTCATATGAGCTAGTGCAAATCATTCCTGTCTCTCCCGTGTAGCTAGGCAGTCAACCTTAACTTACGCAATGAAAGGGCATAATCATTGTTCACACTTTGAGTACTCCAAATATAGAGAATACCTGATGGCTGCATTTCATTATGGCATTTATCTTCATGAGCTGGGAAAGAGGGATAACTCACAAGCCAGAACCACTTATGAAGTATCCCATATTTTCCTCTGATGAGTAACAGAGATCTACGGCAAATGCCGTATCCTTGAATAAGCTGGGGTCAGCTAATCTCCCCTATTGGCCTCGGTAATAGAGTTTCCCCTGCGTGTGTCCATGCAACTCTAGAATTTCTGAAATACATGAGAATAAAGCAGGGTTAGCAGTGATTAGTTTGATAACACAAAAGCAGCAAAATCTGTGATTTCTTATCTTCCCGCTTTGCATAAATGGAGATAAATGCTGAATTAAAGTAACTGAGGTTTGAGTGACAGGCACGTATTGTAGCCTGAAGGATTTGGTCAGTGATGCCCAAAGAAAGGACGTCTCATTTGACCAGCGGGAAAATCCCGGGGCAGGGAACAACTTCATTGTGCACAGAAAGTGACTGCTGTAAATGGGCTGAGCTTGTTCAGCGCTGTGACTGCACGCCAGCGTTCCTGCAACAGAGGCTAGGACTCCTTTCTGTTGCCTTTCCTTGGTCCACACACACGCTGCATGTTGTATGAGTCGCTGCTGAGATGCCAGTGCCTGTGTGTGACACCCAGCCTGGGTGGGTGAGCCTGGGCTGTGCTGGTTGCGGTGCATCCCTTGGTTGCTGTGGCTTTCTACTATTGGGTGAGCCGGGAAGAAAGCAATATGTAGTTTGCCTCAGGCTTCCCATACAACAGGTGGGCAAGGCATTGCATCTCTAACCTCGGAGAGGGGTTGCTAGGATACGTGGAGGAATGAGGAATTTGTTTAAAAATTCCTTTGGTACCCTCTGCTATCAGGGCTGCTGTGGGAGTTAGAATGTAGTGCTTAGCAGAAGCAGGCACAGCACTCGGTGTCTGTCCAGGGGCACTCCTTCCCTGTAAGTTTGGGATTGCCAGGTGGCGTTGGTATCCCAGCACAGCACCGCTGGCCAGCAGGTTGGGAGAAAAAGGAGGGACATCCTGAGAACGGCTGTTCTTGCTTCAGGAAGGGAAGCTCCACTGTGCTGTGACACAGCCTCTGGAGCCAGCAGGAAATGGATCACAGGTGGTATAGCAAGGCCAAGAGGTGTATTGTGTGTGGCCAGAAGTGAGGACTGGCCCTCACCCCCAGGAGACGTATGCTCACGCGTTGATTATGCTCAGTAACAGTGGTCGGGCTTTGGATTTTTAATTGCGGTGAGGCTGGGATTTTACAGTCTCCAAAGGATTCGGGTATGCTTTTGTCATGCTAAATGCTGCGACTAAAGTCTGATATGTTTTTTTGCAACCTGTAGATCACCCATTTATGCTCAGCTTTCTTTATTTCAAAGCACTTTTGTCTTTTTAGTTCTGTCTCTGGAGTTGGAAATGTGCAACCTTGTTTGGAATGATTATGGCAAAAGGAAATAAAAGAAGCTCATACTAACGATTCATTGGTAAATGTTTTCTAATTGGATATTCAAAGGATTCAACATATCTTAACTTCCTGCCTTTGGTCTCAGCAAGTTGTTTGCTGCTTCCTCTCCTACCAGTATTTTCACACAAACTATGAAATGCATATTGTGTATTGCCAATGGGCTGAGCTGGTTTGTCAGAAGCCATTTGCAGAATGTTCCACATGAGCCTCTGGTACCTCACAGCCAGGAGAAGGTCTTCTCACCCAACTTATCCTGTGACCACAGCGGAGCTTGGAACCACAGGGAGGAGAAGCCTGGCCAAACCCTTGGCCTTATTGCTCTGACTTTGTAATAAACTGAAATTTACATTGGCCCATACTGTCTCCCACAGTACACCCAGGTGTGCTGCCATTGTCAACTGAAAATGCCATGTAAAATAATGATGTCATTTGCTCCCTCTTGCTTGGCAGTTTCTCCTTCTTACCTCTCTGCAGTAGTTTTCTCTATCAGTACGTTGTTCAATTATAAGGTAAGAAATTATCCAAGTTTCAGATGCGTGAAACACCCTTTAGTTTTTTAGATATATGGGCAATCAAGATAAATCCAATAATGCTGAAACCTCCTAACAGAGTAGTAGCTTTACCTGACTTCAGCGACTCGCGAGCTCCAGCAGCACAGGGATTTCTCTGGCTACGTGCTTTGCAGAGAGTTAAACATCTGTGCAGAGTAATCCCTCTCCATTTCAGTCACACGGGTCAGGAATGGGTGGCACTGCAACATGTTTGAGTTTGGCAGAGAGATCTGTGTTGAGCTGCTCTCTAACTTAAGTAAAATGCAGTCAGTGTTACACTAGGGAAGACATTGTACCACTTGTACTGACAGTGCTGCTGAGAATGCATCCCAGCTCCTGCTTGGGGGACAGGAAGGGGCTGTGCCTGTTCTGGTTGGGACTGGCTATTTTAGGATTGGAAATCCTTGTTACTCCAGTAGTGTATTTTTCTTCAGTTCAGGTGAATGAAAGAGGCACTGATTTCAGTGTGGGTTTTTTCTTTTTTTTTTTTTTCTTTTCTTTTTTTTTTTTTTCCTCTCTACAGTCTTCTGATTTCATTGATTTTTCTTATTTTCTTCTGACATGCAACAGCTGACAAGGAATTGGGAGCTTCTGTAAAATAATTAGTCTTGTGTTACATGGTGAATGTAACCCATCAACTCTGCCTAGCAGAGGGGCAGGTTCAGCTGCCATAGGTGGCGGGCTCTGCCAGCACCATGGGGATGTGAGCTGTGAGCACTGGTGTGGCAGTGGGGCTCAAAATGGGCATGACACTCTGGGCAGCAGGTGTTAGGTAAATGTCTTTAAGCACAGGCACTTCAGTGGCATTGCAGCATATTTCTATGAGGCATCACAGGCCTACAGACCTCACTTTAAAACCAAATCCAAGGGTGTGAAGTCTCTTCTTTAGCTTTGCTATCTGCAGGCTGATAGAGGTAAGTGCTCCCACCTGCTGCTTGGCCATCTCCATCCCAAGCTTCTTGCTCCTCCCTTGCACATCAAACGTGGTCCTTGTGGTGCCACAAATCCCAGCCTGGTCAACTCCAGGACTGCTCTCGTCAAAACCACTATAGTAAGTTTTAACGTGGATGGTTTCACAGCAGTCCAATGGTTTTAGAAGCAAGAGTGAGTGATGGTGGTAGGAAGTTTTTCTGGCAGTTGAATCACGCTGCCGAGACAAATGCAGAGATGTCCAGGCAGGAAAGGTAACCTTGAGGAGAACAAAAAAATAGAAACATGGACCTACAGAGGAAGGGAAAGCATTGTGCTAATAGAAATGGCAAAGTGGGTAACACCCAAATACCACAGTCTAATGGCAAAGCAAAAGCACTCTCCAAAGCAGTAGCTGCGTTAGGGATGAAGGAGCAGGCGGGCTGCACTGCAGCGTGGTGGATACAGAGCTGCTGTAGTGTGCTCTGGTACCGCCCAGCTGGTTCCACCTGCTTTGCAAGAGCTTCTTTCCACGCAAAATGAACCTTGATTGCTGTGAAGTGACAGTGCCAGGTACTCGGAGCAGGAGGCAGGTGATGCACATGGACGTGGAGCTGTAGGAACGTGCCTGCAGGCAGGGAGGGGGAGCAAAGCTATTGCGTGAGGAGAACACGCTGGAGGCCTTTTTCTTTGATGTTTGGAAATCGCTCAAGGGGCTGTCTTCTCTGAAGCCCTTTTGCATTCTAGTTTTGTTTTTTTTTTCCCCTCCACCCCCACCTTGGTGAAACTTTCATAGATGTACTTTTCGTTTCTTTAAGGCTTAGAGGACAGAGGGTGTCTGTCTGTCAGGCCAGCCATTGTGCAGAGGTTGTGCTCATACCAGCCTCACGTTGGAGATCCCCTGGGAGCTTGTTTCTGCTTCTGCCCATCAGAAATAGCCCTGCTGCATGGTTTAGCTTTAAAGCCACGGATAGCCCTGATGTGGGAGCATGTAGCGAAGGGTGGTGTCAAAGATGATTCTTTCTGCCTAGCTGGAGAGATGAGATAATGTTAGTGGATTGGTTTTGTGTTGGGTTTTTGGCTTGTGTTTTATGGATCAGCTAAGCATTGCATTCAGGCTGTAAAAGCTCTGGGAGCTGGTTCTGTGATTGGGGTCTGGATGGAGCGCTGCAGAGTCAGCTTGCTTCAGAGATGGTGATGGGCAGCTGTGGGCAGGATGCTGATGCTGGGCTTACCTGGAGCTGCTCACTGCAGTGCCTGAACAGATGCCAACGTAGCAGTGTTAGGGTACACTTGGTGTCCTTGGGGCATGCTGTCATCATTTGTGGAGTTATGTTGGATGCACAGCCCTCTTCCCTATGCGTGTCACACTGAGCTCTCAGTATGTCTCTGGTTCTGGAGTGAAGAGTGGATGGGGTTCTTGTTTGTTTGTTTAGTTTTAGCCAAATCAACATCAAAGAGGGGCACTTGAAGTAGTGGCTTACTTTGTGTTGGGTCATGGCTGAGTTCATTTCCCTGGCTTGACTACCCAGACCGTATCCTACTGAAATTTGCTCTTCTTATGAGAAGCAGTAGTGGAAGAAACAGACTGTGGGTTTCTCCTCTGCTGGAGTTAAAACAACCGTGCTTCATTTCCATGAAATAATAATGATTCTCTTTGCCTGATACTTAAATTCTTTACAAGCCTCAGCCGGTTACAAATCCATTATCCTGAGCACAGTGTTGCAAACAATGATAATAATAATTAAATAAAATGCAATGCACAAAAGGGTAAGCCCACTGCTGGCTCTTTTTACAGACCAAAGTGCTGGTTATTATTCCTTTTCCAGGAGACTCTGCTGCTCTGCAGGAAGGTGTCAAAGCCCTGCTGCCACAGGTGCAGGCACGTGGGGGATGGGGCTAGGCCCTCTGCTCAGGGGTAGAAGAGCTGCTGTTCAGAAACGCTCAGTGCAAGGTGGATTGAATGGATTGGGAGGATCAGGGCTTGTCTCCTTTTTTTCCCCCCCTTGCTCATGAAGGGTTGTGTGGGAGCTGCTAAATGGTGATATTATGGCTGTGGTTTTGTTCCTTCCTGCTGAGTGAACTGTGGCTTGTGGTAGCTGTGCTTCTGGTGGTCACGCTGATGCTCTGACAGAGGCCAGCCCCGGTGTGTGCTGCAGGGTTGCTTTAGCAATGGCTGGACTTGGAGGCTGATCTTTAAGCGAGACTTGATGTCTTAAAAGTGAGCGCCCAGCTAAAATATGCATTAGGTAAGGTTGCAAGGGCGGCATCCTGCTCAGCGCACGTGGAAAGAAGAGCTGAGAGGGATGTTTTAATGGCTGTGACTACAGAATGAATTAATCCCAAGGGCTGTGCAGCTGTGCAGTTAGCCCCATGCGAGCTCACTAAGTCTCGCCACAGCCCCAGTTTCATCCAGGAGGGAGACTTCTGGGTGTAGAGAGCTGAATGGTTTTGATTTAATATTCAGGAGTGTTCAGCTTCCCAAATAAAGATAATATTTTTGCTAGCTGAGAGATTTATTAATATCTTAATGTGGCCTTGGCTTTAGCCTTTTATTCCTTGCTTTCTTTAAAAAAAAAAAAAAAAAAAAAAGTCTTAGCACAAACCAGCCTTGAAGTTTGGAGAAGTAATCAAAGCTCTGCTGAGCAGATTTGACTGTAGTGATGTGTTGAATGAGCTGTGACCTCCGCTGACCTCATTCTGCTCCATTTCCCCTTCAGGCTGGTAGCAGCGGTTGGATGTAAACATTAATCCGTTAATTTAACTTCTGATATAAATAGAAAAAACATATAATTGCAATCGCTATTTTGTCAGTGGCCTATCCAACCTTACTGCTTTGCTTCAGAGAGAAGTGGCCGTGCTGCTGCATGCTTCTCTGCTCAGGGCACTTTCCATCTGCAGTGTTTGGATGGGACAGATTATGGCTTGCTGAGTGCAGCACGTGGGTCAGAAGGCACATGAAGACTTTCCTGACCATGAAGTGTGTCCTCCAGCAGCCCTGTGTGCTAACTCTTCTTTTTCACAGCCTTTCCCGGTGTCAGTAGTCCTCCAACTTATTTTTCTTTGGATGTTTCTGGAAGGAGATGAATCTCGTATAGGGACGGGTTGTCACAGGTTATCTGACTGTGTCAGTCCTCAGGGAAACTGAGAAATATGGAAAGAATGCTTTCATTCAGAAAAAGGAGGCTTGGAAGGGATGAAGTTCAGTCTGACCAGGTTCGTATAACCTTTATAACCTTGCCGGGGGCCAGCCATGGGTTTATAGAGGGGAGGAAGGAGCTGGGCATGTGGAGTTAGAGCTTCCATCTCACTTCCCAAGCACTGACATGGCGAGTTCACGTGCTGTGTGACACACTGGCAGCGTTGTGGCTGCAGATGGCTTTCAGACTGGAGCTTAGTCTCCCTGCGAGCGCCAGCTTGCAGCCAGGTAGTGTGTTGTTTAGCCATGCCTTACAAAGCTGTGTCAAAACTCTGATTCCTCCCTGTTGTTGGCATCCAAATAGGAGGTCTTTTCAGGAGCAGCATGAGAAAGCTCTTTTGGTGCTGCTGACTCCTGAGCTTGCGCAGTTTGCAAGAAGGGTGCTGCCCAGTTCGCAGCATCTTGGAGTTTGCTGATTCCCTTTTTCTTCAGCGTATGAGCTGGGGGTGGTGCTGATGTGCCTTGCAAGCACTACATGTTGGTGGTTTTGCTGCCCCAGCAATGACAGGTTGGTGACACCAGGTTCTGATGGCAGGTTTCACATCTATCTGATGTGGGATGTGCTGCAGAGACAGTGGGTAGCCTGCTCAGAGATGTGCAAGTTGCCTTCTGATATGGGTAATTAGTGTCATAATCTAGGGTCTAACTGTGGCCTGCAAAGAAAACTTACTTGGGTTTAAGCAAAATTGCTCCCTAACAAAACTGGCTAAATTGAAGCAAACCCCACGTGAATGTACTTTTATATCCATTTGCAAGTGCCTTGTATTGATTTAGCCTACTGCAGCAACTCAGATGAGCTAAATTGATGTCTGTGCACTAAGTTAAGTGGATTCATGTGGGATTTCATACCTGCTGAACTGACTTGACTTCAAAACTGATTTTAGTTAAACCGGTGTAAGCCTTGTGTGAGGCACAGGCCTTCCTTATTTGTTGCTACTGCTTTGACCGAGAGTTACATGACAACTTAGGGAGAAATGAGATGCAGCTGAAGGGGAAGGCTGTGCCTGTTGCCCTGCTGACTGTGGTGCTATGGCGCCCAACTAGCCTTGTCCATGTTTTCAACTTGAAGTGGTACTAGGGTTGCTGACATGGCTTACTATCAATTTTATTTCTGGAAGGCAGAGATTGGAAAAGGATTGTTTATTTAATCCTTTTGCTCTCGTATGCATTGCTGTCTATATCTGGAGAGAGCAAAAGAAACAAACGCTTTTGAACTTACTTCTGTGCAGTTCTGCCTCATGCCCCTGAATCCAGCAATTTGCTGAAGAGCTCTTTCTCTTGCCGTGCAAGATCTTTTAGCTTTGGCTGTGTTTCCATACTCTTTGTCTTATATACGAGTTCCTCCAACCCTTAGGCTGTCAAGCTCTTGTTGTCTTGGCCACCATGGGCTAATCTAAAGTGCCCAAACCAGTACATCCAAAGACTGTGATGAAAACAGCTCCAGCAGAAGGGAACTGAAATCTAATCCATCATAAACTGGCCACTTGCCTGCAGTGAGGGCCACATTTCACCTTCAGACTTTTTAAAGATAAGGTGTAGAAGATGACTGCTGGTGTGCAAATCTCCACAGGTTCACAAACTGCTGGTTCATAAGTTACTGTGGAGCAGTGGTAAGAGGATACGTATGTGTTCTTCTCTTTGCTCCCCAGATGGCCTACAGGAATGTGTTTTACCTAATTTTACTAAAGCTTGGCGGTATTATAGTATCAAATCACAACAGCACAACCTCTTGAAACTTCTTTGGATAAACGTAGATATTTCTCTTAGCTGTTAAAAGTGTTTCTGTCCCGACATTTCTATGTTAAGGACAGTGTTCGTATTCTAAGTAATGAGTTCGTAAACCTTTGTAAATGTTAATCCATAGACTTCAGCTATTTTTTTTTCTCTGAAACATAGAGGTCATCATTTATCTTTTTCATCTATAAGCAGCACTTAAATTCCCAGTCATGGCTTATAAATATTTAGGAAAAGATTGACAAAAATAGCCCCTGCCCTAAATAGCTCTATGTGTCTAAGGCAGGGAGCCACCAGTGGACTCAGAGCGGTGGGGAAAGCAAGTCTGCAGCTTCTTAGGGGTAATATTGGCTCTGCATACCCACTGCTGGCAGGGATGCCAAGTTTCTCTTCAGTATGAAGGCAAAGAAGATTGGAGAAAAGTATTTGAAAGAGGTCAATGAGATAACTTGCTGGCTGTCCACGTCTTTGTATGAGATACAGCACAGAAGAAAGAACAAAAGATGTTTGAAAATGTCTTGTGTGTGATGAAAGGTGGCATGACGGGCTTATTGAAGGAGGGAGAAGGCATAAATAGTGTATGAGAGAACGATTGGCCCTGGAAGATCTTGGGAATGAACAGAAGTTGCTTTTATTTGATGTGATAAGAAGGAAGCACAAAGTGTGGGGGTAAGAAAAAAGCGTAGTTAGAGTGATTAGCTAGTGAAGTGGAATTGGGAAGGAAACTGAGAAGGGTGAAGTGTGGTTGCTTTTTTGAAGGAAAGGTGGCGTTGTCAAGGTATGAGAAGAGCCTGGGTGGGAGCTCCAGGTGCAACGATAGACAAAGAGGTCATGAGAGCAGAGGTGGTATCAGCAAGTTTGGTTTCATGAGCTGAAGAGAGATTGGAGATGAGGAACTCCAGGGGACTCGTGGAAGTGTTGGAGCAATTTGGCAGTGCTGGTTGCTGAAGCCCAAAGGGTGAAAGAGAGTGCCATCAAGAGGGTGGTGCAGAGCTTGTTCACTGGAGCAAGTGTTTGTGGAGGAGTATCTGCACACAGCAACTTCTTGTCTAGCTGTGATCTGTGAGCTCAGTCTCCAGGTGTACGTCCAAATGTGACGTACCTCCTGGTGGGCTGTGAGTGTTTGGGGAGCGTTGTCCACTCTCACCTGCTGTCTGAAACTGCTTTGTCAACAAGCCATTGTGTTCACTGGTGTCAGTGGGAGATAAACACCGGCTTTTGTAGCACAGCCCCATTTCTGATGAGAGACACGTATCCCAGAAGGGCAAGTTCTAATAAATTCAGAGGGAAGCTGCAGCAGTTGAAGCTTATATTGTGACTCTCTTGCTATCACATTTGTTGTGTTATCTATAGAGATCTGTGAGTGAGGTGGTAAAACAGGGCTTTTTTAATTATACATCACCTAGCAAACTGATAAAGCAAACAAAGCAGGCAACCAAATAACACACTTCAAAATAATGATATAGCAAGAACAATAGGGGAGTAATTCACAGCTCCCTAAGACATTTTTGCAGTTCAGAGGGAGTGTGATAACAAGCAGCTATTGACTCTTCTTCTATCATGTTTTCCACCTGTCTGCTCTGTGACTGGGAAGTGTATTACCTGCTTCCTTGCCAGGGGTTTTTAATGCTGTTGTCTTAAAAACCTTAAAACCCTAGCAGGGTTAAAGATGGGAATGGCAGCCATGGTACCTGCGGGTGGTGAGCAGGAGGGCATTTGCTGATGTCATTCACACATGAAAAATTTCATGTTTGTGTAGCCTGAGACTTGCAGGGCTGTTTTACCCTCTGCCTGTTCTGTGTAAGTGCTGAAGTGCAGGTTGGCTCTGTGGGAGCCAGGGAGTTAAACCCAGCTCAGCTGCTCTTGGCAGTGGAGGGAGGAAACCCAGGCAGGCCCCAAAAGCTTCCCTAGATACTAAGTGAACATCTGGGCTGCAGGCCAAAAGTCATCTCCACACCACCAGAGTCGCACCGTTTGTGGTAAGAGATCTAAGCGGTATGAAGCTAACCCAGAACTACTTACTTGAGATACTGTGACTGCAGTACAGACATAACCTTTTTAAATGAGAACAGGACATTTTGAAATCCTAATCTGCCTCAGAGTTCTGTAGCAATTCACATTTGATCTGCACTCCAAGCCCGGAAAGAAAAGAAAGCTCTCACGAGCCTGTCTTTTGTCCTTTCAGCCTCAAGGTGAATGAGGTGCTGGAGTGATTGGCCCCACAGCTCAATTTCTTCACCTTGGATTTTAGCATCTTTTTAGAGAAGGGAATATTCACGTGCTGGAGAGATTTAATAGGGGTATTCGTTGCAAATTCATGAAGGGTGTATTTTAAAATGGCAGGGGCAGAGTTGTGTTCGGTTGTGTGTGTGAGGCACGTACTGCTTGTTCTGATCGCACACCACGCGGGATTGATTTCAAGACCAAGCTATGGCAGTTCAGGATTTGTAGGGGGTAAGCTGTGCTGTTTGCCTTGTTTGACTTCTTGCCATTTGCAAGAGCAAAGGTTGTCTCAGTGTCACTGCCTTTGAGGAACTTAGAATTTACTGGCGTTTAGAGACTGGTAGCATTCAGTTGTTAGAGTGTTGGAGTTTAGTTTGATTCTGATAAGCACTAGAGGGGCTTAGGGAAACATCCAGAACTTTCCTGAAGACTGTGCGGGTTGGTGTAGAAGATTCAGGAGACTCTCTAATGCTTGAAATCCAAAACAAGAACCAAGTCTGTTCCAAATGCGCACACTAACATGATTACTCAGAGTAAATAAAATGATGGGAAGAAGAAAGTTTTCCGTTTTGTTACTTTTCTAAGTATGCTTAGCTGTCCATCCTTTCAGTTTACCATCATTGTTCTGCTTTATTGCTAATGTTGCAGTATTTCAGAAACAACTTACTAGAGCAAAGTTAGAGTGCCACGTATTTAAAAGCAGAGAACCAGCTAACTCCAAGTATTAGGATTTAGCCATCTAAATGCCTTTCAAAGTAGTATGTCCTCTAGGAATATGAGTCAAGTTTGGAAAGGGTGGGACACTGTCCTGGACTCCCAGATTCCTAGGCTATTTTGTAAAAGGGGGTAAACAGTTTAAACTACAAGGTTTGAGGAAGTCGATTTTGGACAATTCTTAGCACCGTGGGTGCTCAAGTTTTGTAATGGCCTGAGAATTTCAACTTTCTATCAGAAAAAAAAATTACCCATTTCCAGCCACTACAAGTCTGGATTAAAAACAAGAAGCACGAGTCCTGAATTCTCAGAAGCTAGAATGCATGCACAAAAAATAGCATTGATTATTTTTAACGCCTCAGCATTTTTTTGTCATGACTTTTTGAGGGTTGACCGAGATCCTGGAATGCTGGGGCTGGTTATCCCACGTTCTTAAAAATAGCATATGTCTAGTGAAGGCACGAACGCTAATGGACTTTCCATGCCACCTTTTGTGTGCTTGCAGGCTGGTGTAGTGTAACAGACTGGTGCTTTACTTCTAGGAGGTCCAGGTAATTATCAGGACTTGCCTAAGTCCTATCTATTTCTGTGAATATTTCATCAGTGATGAAATGTTCTGTTGTTGGTCACATTCCAGTCAATGCTATCTGTTTTTTACAGGCCGTGTGTGAGAAAGGGCTCATAAGCAACCTCTTTCTTTGGCAAAAACAGAGCACTAATCACTTTTGTATTGGCACTGCTAAATCCTGAAAAAGTAAATGTTGTGGATTAAAAAGATGATAATGTGCTAATCCCTTCCGTGGTCACTGACCATTTTAAGCTTTTTCATCTCTCAACCCTGAAGGATAAATCTGGGCTCTTGATTAAAAGTTAGATAATGAAGTATGTATGCACATCAAGCACCAGACTTGTTATCAACAGATGCATTTTTCTCACTACTGCGGATAATTTTTGATCCACTTTACCTTCAATCTGTGATTTCCTTTCCTCCCCTCCCAAGATACTCCTTAGTCTTCTGTCACCAGGACTCTTTCACTGCGTGCTATTGAAGACGTTATCTTGCAGAAAGACCTTCTGCAGCTCCTAGGCGGTGATAGTGGTTCACAGAACATTGTGAACAATCATACAAAATTCTTGTGGGGTGATGAGACTGATAGGACTTGGGGTGGTCTGAGTACTGTGACTCATTTTATGGAACATATGGATCTAGATCACTTCTGACTTAAGGAAATCATGCAGCTGGTTGTAGAGGTTGGCTCTGCGTGTGCCAAGTGAAGGTTAGAACCTTCAGATCAGTTTCTCCTACCAATCTGCAACAAATATTTTTAAGGTTTGTATCAAGCAAAGCCACAGCAAGTGCCAGCCCCCTCTGTAGTTGTTAGTTACAAGATGAGTCACATTATAGAATGGTCAGCACGCTTGTTTTTGTGGCTGGCACTGGAGGAGGTGCAAAGTGAGTATTGTTCTCACAGATGGAAGCTCAGGAGCTGCATAGTGTGTGGAACAAGCAGTTGATTAAAGATTAGAATAGTGATGAATATCCTAAAGTGGAATGTACTTGGATAATTGATTAATTGATGCAGTCTAAGCTACTTGCAGAGTATTACATTCATTCGCCATTAAATCAATCTCTGTCTTCTGTCCACACCTTGCGACTAAGAGCTGAAAGGCACGAATAACTCACTAAAGTCATCCAGATCAGTGGTTCTGGAACAGAGGGAGCTGGACTATGTCCAAGATCCCAAACATGTTGCTGTTGCTTATGCCTATTGCTTGTGCTGGATCTCGTGCTTGCATTTCAGCAGTATCACGGTATTGCAGGCAGGTTAAAAGTGTAATTAGCAATGCCCTTATCATCCTGTAGCCCACTTCTGCTTTTCTCCCACCTTGCTGTTGCTTCCTTCTTAAAAACAAAACTATGATCTCTTGCAGAAAGAAATGTCATAATGGCATTTTAATTAACGTTTGTCCAAGGGATTACTGTGAGAAACTGTGGTTTGGGGTAGGAACTGTACATTCCTTAGCAACAAAGGAGTGACAGAAAGGACCCCTTTTTAAGATTAAAATTGCATAGCGAGTGAAAGGCACAGACTCATTGCTCTGCAACAGTGTCTGTAGGGCAACACCATGTCTATGTCAGGGGAAAACTGAGATGGGGTAGGACTGACTTCCCAAGGAGCCTGCTTGATGAGAAGTGTCTGTTTCGTAATTTTAGTAACTGTTTTGCTGTTTCTGAGAATGACGTTTTAGCTCTTTACAGGACCCGCTGGAAGGCAAGAATACAAGAAGGTCAATGAACTGATGGAGGTCCATAAAACGAATGGCACATACGACACCTTTTATGAGCTTTCTTTCAGGCTATTCAAAGTCCCTGCTGTTTTCTGCTGTTGTGCCATTTCTGCTACCATCTAGTGACTGACATGGAGCCAAATAAACAAAACTGCATTGTACATGCAAGTATAACGCTTGTTTAAAGGGTGTGGGATAGTTCCCAGCTGCTCAGATAACACTCTGATCTGTCAGATATCGTGGAGAGGTAGAAAAACCTCTCCTCAGGGAGCGCTCCTCTTCTGATCTTCTGACTGCTGTGAAGAGCTGCAGGTCTTTGCTCTGTGTGCCACCCTCTTCCTTGATGACTCTGTCCCAAATGGACATTTCAGGCATTGAATCTTATTTATCCTGCTTACAGTTTGTTTAAAACAGTGAGCGAATCTTTTTGGAGCATTTAACAAACACAATCTGGAGGAAGGTGGACCTTTCTGTTTGTATACAGGCCTTAGAACCATCCCCAGAGTAAACAGCATCCTCTTATTTTGATTTTGTTATTTGTTTAGGCGTAGGAAGCTGAGTGCTGAAAAGGAGGCACTGAGATACAGTGGTAGTTTCCCAAGTATTTGGTTTGCTGGTTTTTAAACCTGACCAAAATATAGTTTGTGTGTGTGGATGGGGGTTTTGTATTAGTACCCAAACACGGCCTGCTAGGTGGCTGGCTTTCAGTTACTATTATAGAAATGGATTGTGTATGTGGCTTTTTATTTCCCAGACACCCTAAAGCACTGCCAAAACCCAGAGATGCTCAGCAGCAACTACTGTTAGCTTCCAAAAAATATGGCTTAATTTCTGACCATGAATATTCAGAGTTGAGAGCCTGTAACGCTGTAATATGATAAACACTGCGGCTGGAGGCTGCAGCATCCACTTGCATAGGAACAGTTGATTATTGGCAAACATGATTTTGACAACCACTTTGAGGCAACGCTGCTCTGTATCAAATATCAACAGAATTAGCATGTGTTTTTGCATTAATTACTGCAATGCACCGTGCTGTGTGACAGCCAGGGAATGCAGCAGGGAGGGCTAAGCTTTGCCAGTCCCTTGCGATGTAGAATTCAGCTAATGCGTGTTTATTAGCTCTGAGGAGCAGCATTTAATGAGCTGCTAACCCCACGGTAGGCCTGCCTTCCAAGTGCTTAACAGGGCCTGCCAGATCACAAGTGATGTATGAGGGGGAAGGAGGACATGGCCGTGGGTCTCTGGTGTTCATTGAGTGGCAAAGGTGGGGTGACCCTGTGGTAAACCCTTAGAAATGGAAATGAAAAGCGTATTGCACTGCCTCGCTCTTGGGCAATTACATTTACAACGCTTAACCAAAGGGAATGGGAGAGCAGTATAAACATACCTTGTTTTTAAACACTGGGTTCTTGAGCACTGTTTGAAAACTTTCTGAAGGTGCTGCACATTAACAGAAATGTGCCAACGTGGGTGTTTCTGGGGGAGGATGCTCTTCTGTGACAGAGAGGTAATTGAAAAGTAATAAATCAAGTAGCTCTGGCTGTTACTGAATGTAACTGGGGGAAAGAATATCCTTGACAGTTATGTTCTTCCTCGTCAGTATGGTCTAAAAGTGCTTAATAGTGTCGCTGCAAAGCATACATTTCAAGAATACGTGGTACAACATCCAGGTTAAACTGCTCCTTTCTCAGCGCTGCCATTACTTTGATTTATTTTGGCAGCACGGCTGCAGGCGTTGTCTGGCAAATGTTTCTCCGCTCTCTAAATTGATCACTGTATTGGTTTATTATTTTAATCAGGCCTTAAAGCTGCACTGAAAAATGAAACGGAACCCATTTCACAGGCACAGGCGGCCACAGCTTTTCTTTCACTTTTCTTTAGGTGAATTTGTTTAACAATCTCTGTTACTGTAACACTGATTGGGAAAACAATTTCCTACCGAAGCACAAGGAGAAATGTAATAAAAAAAATGTCAGCAGACACTGCTCACTTGCAGCTGTTTGGCTAAAAGAAATAGGCTTCATAAAACTTAGGTGAACTTGGAAATCACCTGTGCACGTTGCTGCGCAGAGTTATGGCTCAATATGCTGCATATATGCTCATAGCCACTGGAGTGTCCAGTCCCAGTTCACCTTGCTTGCAGTGAGCACGTTGCAGGGGCTTGAGCTCAGGTGTGCTTGGCTGGAGGCTCGGCTGCTGCTGTGGGCATGCACACCCAGTTTCTGTACGGCCTTTGGCAAGGTGCATCTCTGCACTGGGCTTTGTGTTTAGTCAGTAGAGCAGCGTTAGCCTGCGCGTTATTAAAAGCAACTTTTGCTGTGAGGCTGCTGGGTCACAGCCTTGTGCACTTACTGACCACCTATCTGTAGGGGAAGTATTTAATAACAATGACACATTTCTTGTAAACTCATGTGGGCAGTGCGGGTGTTACATGTGGTGGGAGGGTGCTGCTTCCTGCAAACAGTTTTCCCAAAAATATACAATAGGATACGAAGTATTCCTCGGTTTCCCCAGCAGTGTGAAGGTGGGATGAGTATGGCTGTATCAGAGGGATTGCAAAGTCACAAATGACTCAGAACTAGTTTAATCCAGTGCAGTCCATTGGCCAGCCCAATGTATTTTACTGCTGGTATCTCAGAGTAGAGACCCGTCTTCTGAAGAGGGACAAACAGAACATCCCTGTGCAAGCAGCCAGCTCAGGTTACTGTCATGGGAGTTATTTCCTGCATGTCTCCAGTGCTATTGCTGAGCACCACGCTCCATCCCAGAATAGCACTGGAGTTGCACGGGAGAAGTGAAGAAGTGTCTTGCTCACACTGCAGTGTCAGACACCTGTAGTAGCACTGTCTGCTGATAGCAGGAATGTGCCTTTCCCTTTTCTCTTCTGCCCTGAAGTACCAGCTCCTGGAGTGAGATGCAGGAGGAAGGCAGGGCAGTGCCTAGGTTGTATTCCAGTGTAGGAAATGGCCGGTAACCAAACTTCACCCCGGTGTTTCAATATCATCACGAATTGTTGAGTCCGTGCTCACGAAGAGGAGCTTGCTGTTACACCTGCTCTCAGAACAGACAGAGCAGGCTGTTCACTTGCTTCTGGCCTAGCATCACAGATGTGTTAGAAATGGAGACCTTGGAGTATTGAGTCATTTTGTGATCAGAGGTATGAGTTTCTTCTGATACTGTCTATATGACCATTAGTGTTTCTGTGCCTAGTTTAATAAAGCTGCATCCTGCTAAATGCATTCATGTGTGCAAAGGCCTTTCTAGCTTTTGTCTGTTCTTGCTCTCTTGCATCTATTATGGAGACCATTCTGGTCTCCCCCCAGCGGGCGTGGGCTGCACCAGTGCTGCTCTGTGTTCGTGGCAGGGCTGCAAGACCTGCAGCAGTGACACACTGAGATAAATTCAGTGCAAAGGGAAATCAATTGACTCTTTTCCATTGACTTTGGATGAGACCTTTCATCATTAGGCTATTACATTTTGAGTTTCATAAATTGTTTTACGTTTCCCCTGAGAAAAGAGTGATTCAAAAGAAGGAAGAAGGATGTCCTTATACAACATCACATCCTTCAGTGATTTGCTCTCTGAAAATTGTATGTTATTGCCATGTGAATCAAGAAGGACGAAGATTTCCCTAAAAGAAAGGTTTGTGTATATGTGCCTGTGCACACGTTGAGTGTTTTTTCTTGTGGATAAATGCTTCAATTAAAAAAAAAACAACAACGAAACAAAAACCCCACATATTTGTTAAAAGCATACTTATGATACTACAACGTATAGTATTTTCCTTGTTCTGTATATATTCTTCCTGAAAGGCACAGACATATGAAATGTGAAAGCTGTAATTAAAAATAAAGTAGTATCCAGAACAGATGCATGCTGAATCTCCCGAAGCTCGACTGCCTGTGTCCCAGGGCTTTTAGTGCATGTGCTGCATCACTATGCCTCCTGCAGCTTTTAAACTCATCGTTCTTGAAGGCCTTCTAACTTCTGATCACAGCAAGGGAAGCATTTATTTCAGACTTCCTGAGAAGGTATTTTAAATAGTCCCTCAGCATGCAGTTCCATTATATTTAATGTAAAGAGCAAGAAGAGCAGAGAAGGCTGTGTGCTGGCTTCAGATGCAGGCTCACGTTGCTCACCCATCAAGCTGAGAGATTGGGTTTAACTGTTTGGCCAAGCAGCAGCATGTGGGTCTGGCAGGAATTCTGGGAGCGTGGGGCTGGGCAGTGCTTCCTTTTGGTTCCCAACCCTGCGGATGTCCTTGTGTGTGTGAGCACGCACAGTGTGCAGCCCACTGTGCATGTGAGCCCGGTACTTGATACTAAGCTCGGAAGTAGGGCTGTGCCGCACCACCGTGACCAGCGTCACTTAAAGAGGCCTTTAAATTCCTGGGCGTAGGGTTGTGTAAGACTGTACAATCACTTAAATTCCAATAGGAGAGGGGCTTATTTAGCAGATGAAAGTGACCATGCTCTGCTTTGATGGTATCCCCTTCCCGCTGCAAGTGGTACCAGCACGGTGTGCACAGCCCTTGGTCAGGGTGCTGCCTTTGCTGATGTATCCAGATGAGTGCAAGGTACAGTGGGCTCCAAACACAAGGAACTTCTCCTACATTAGCTTATATTTACATACACATTAAGTTTGAATAGTGGAGCGCTGCAACAAGCGTAGCTGCAGCCTTGTAATGAGCTGAGGATGTGGTTGTTGGCTCAGGTGCTGGGCCTGTCATTTGGGCACAGGCTCAGGGTTAGGTGGGGTGAGAATCCCCTGCAGGAATCTCACATGGAGATGTTTCTGAGCCATTTATCCCTCTGTAAGATCCACTAAATAATTGCCTTTTTGATCTAGGAGTAGCACTTAGAAATTGCTGCTGGCTGGGGAAAGGTTAAACCTTCCTCTGGGGCTATTTTTAAATGTGATAACAACTGTCCTCGCTGTTTGTAATCTGTTCAGAAATAGATACCTCTTAACAAGAGCTCTAAGCAAAGAGAAGGACCTTTTTCAGGAATTCCCACTCTTGAGTTTGGCACTTGCTCTCAGCCCAAGGACACTTGTGGCTGCTGTGCTTGGGCTGGTGACCCTGGCCCTGCCAGAGCTGCAGATGCAGAGCAGCACCTAATGGAGCATGGGCTGAGCCGCAGGGAGACCGCAGCACAGAGCTGCCTGCACACAAACCCGGCGCTGCACTGAGGTCAGGGGAGACTGCTCCCCAGGCCAGCCGGAGTGAAGCTGTATGCCTGCATCTATGTGGACTCCTCTGCGTGCATCTTGCAGGCTGAATTTGTGTCTGCATGCTATCGCTGGTGACACGGTTAGCTCAGACACTTATCAGGCCATCCGAGTGCAAACAGCAGTTCTGTACTTTGTTGACAGGTCCTGCAGAGTTCAAACCGGCCAAACCACAAGCGTTGTGTGAGGGAGAGGGAAATGTCTCCACACTGTAACACTTCCCCAGCTTTCAGACCTATTTCAGAGGTGTTCATCCAAGTGAATTACTGTCTTCATCTATTCCAAAAGCAGTTTTGGAAAGGGGCTGTGCCATCAAGGAGCTGCCTGGAGATCAGCCTCATATTCCTTTTCCTTGTATGAGTTCATTTTGTACTGTTTTTCTTTCTACTTCACAGGCTGGAAAGTCCCATTGTGCTTTCTGAGAATAGGATCAGGATAGGTTAAGGTGCTCCTTGTCACCTGTTTCCTCTCTCCTTGCTAGCTTGCAGGGACAGAATTTCAGCCATGCCTTTTGCATAGTTCAAACTGTGGTGTTCACAGATGCCGCATGAAGGTAAGGGACCCTTCTGGGGACTCAGGTACAACATAAACTCAGAGTCTCTCTCTCTACTGCACTAAGTCCAATATATGTTTTGCTTTATTTGTGCAGGATCGAGCCTTTAAGGTGTTGTTTCCCTCAAACGTAGTAAGCTGGTAAGTTTGTATTTTAACACAGAATAGAAAGCAACTTGGTAAATGCAAGGCTGTCAGTTTCCACAGCCACAACCAGCGTACAGGCAAGGAGTACTTTTAGCAGGAATTGAAAATGTGTTTTTCTCTGCCAGGGACTGAAGATTATAGCTGGCTGTGATTTCTGCGTCTGTGAAGGGAACAGTTCATTCTCAGCCAGCTCTGATATGTGAGAAACCTGGGATCTGGGTTTAGAATATCTCTGACAGCTTCATGTGCAACGCCAAAGCCGCAACAGCTTGAGAGCAGCTCAGCAGATAGAGCTGGACCTGCATTACATGGATCGTGGTCCATGGCTGGGATAGCTGCCCTGCTCTTAGCGGGGAGTCAGAGATGTCACTTAGCAAAAACTGATCTCGGTCTACTTAAGAGGCAGATATACAATAGAAAATGGACAGTGAGTTTTTGGCAACTTTATTTTTTGTTTTAATTTTGTATGTCAGCATTCATCTTGGAGTTTCTTAATGTGACTAGAAACAAATGGGAAGATTGACTTTCCAATTAACCGGACTTCAAAACAAGGTACTTTCTTTACTAATAAGAAATCTATAACTTACTATACCTCTACATCGAGACAGTGTTTAAGAAAACCTGGTCTTAGTTTCACTCTTCTGTTGAGGGCAGAGATTGAAATCCTGGCTCCACAGGTGTGAAATGCCGATACAAGTCACTGGCATTGTGGTGAAAAAGTAAAGCAAAAGAGAAATGGAGAGGAAGTAGTTACAGTTCCAATCCTGTTAGTAGATGGCTATAAACTGGATATAATCTACTTTTTTCCACACTTACTGTTTTATAGTTTAATTTTTAAAAAATGGTTTGGGGAGAGGAGAAAGGAGGAGAGTGTCAGTATAGCAAATGAGACACAATTTTACCACCCCTCTTGTCACTGTAATGCGTTATTTCCCCATTATTTCCCCATTCAGGGTATATGTCTGTGCCTAGAGACAACGTGCAGAGGTGAGACTGAGCTGAAGCTTGAGAAACAGCCCTTGCTCCATCCTGCCCTGCATCTGGGGAAAGGGATGGATAGTTTTTCTGTCTTGCTTTCCTGCACTTTCCCCTACTGCTTATAGTCACACATGCAGCAGGGAAAAAGGACACGCACAGGGGGTTCACAGGGTTTTCCTACCATGCACGTTAGCAGATTTAGCCAATTTGGTGTTGAGGGAGTCGTGTGAGTTTAAATAGGGGATGTTGGTCGCCAGAATTTAGGCAGAAACAACATTCTTATTTGTATTGGCTGGAGAAACTGCTTCCAAATAACTCGGGGTAAATTGCTTTTGACAACCATACGTAATTCAATTTCCATTTATAATGATGAATAGACACTGTGGAGGTGATCTGTTATCCCTCAGCTGGGATAGATGAAGTATTGATCCTTGGCTGAGGAAACGTCCTCATGCTGGAGTGCTGCAGGCTCATTCAGTGGCTGTCTGATGGACGGACCAAGTGTTGTTCCCATTGGAAGATACGATACATTCAGTTTACACATGGAAGTTTTAGCCAAGTATGAGGATTGTTTGAGATGAAAAATTGGCACCTCGAAGCTGCCGGCTGTTAGAGGGAGTTCAGTTGGATGTTCTACCCTGGCTGCAGCCAAAGAGCTAGAAAGGAGGGGAGAAGTAAGTTGAGACGAAGAAATTACTGTTGTTAGGTCAATATGCTGCACTATTAGTTTTTAATTAGGCCACGACAGTGAGTCTCTGCCTGTGTTGCACTTATCATATATTCTAAGATCATCCAGAATATGCTAATGCAAGACTTTTAGTATCCTTTTAGGGATACATTTAGCATATTAAAAGCATATTTTGAGCATTAGCAAGTCATACTGTACTGACGGTTCATTCTCAGTCAGACCTGGAGTTTACTTAGGCCATGGTATGCTCTGTGTCCTGTATATTATTAGTATGCATATATTTAAATTGAAAGCAGGTCACTGTTTTCCTTGCTAGTTAAGATTGGATGCTTATTCCATTATGTCCATCTACGTTAATGTGCTGCTCAGTAAAATCACCATTCTTAACTGATTTATTCAGAACATATGAACGCTTTTTACATGCTCTGAGGTCTTTTCCATCAAGACAGTAACAAAGTAGTTATAATACAGTGAGTTTATCATTGAACCACTGTTAATTACAAATTAGACTTCATAGAAATCAAGGCGGAGGGGAACGGTCCCCGGCCACTGGTTGTGGAGCCAACCATTCAGTGTTACAGCAGGCTGGGAAACCCCATTCATTCCCCTTCCTTTGCTAAAGGCAGGTAGAAATTTCCTCTCCTCTCTGAGTGAGTGGCATAGAATCATAGAATTACTGAGCTTTTTGAGTTGGAGGGACATTGAAGGCTGTCTAGTCCAACTCCCCTGCAGTGGACGGGGACATCTCCAGCTATGGTGAATCTGATCTGATGTAGGGGACATCAGGGGCTCACAGTCTGGTGAAGCATTCCCTTAGGGCTCAATGATTCCATGACTCATTGCATGGTGTTAGCATGTTTCCTAACGCAGCTGCTTCTGGAAGAGCACCTATCCTGGAGGGGGATGCAAGAGCTGGTTTGAAAAAAAAATAAACAAAGAGCAGGTACAAGCTTTTGTTATTTACCCACTTCAGATGTAATAAGCAAGCCGTGAATTTAGTTTTCTCTGTTTTTCCGGTGGTGGTAGGAAATCAATGGGAACAGGTGCAGAAAAAGAAATTTCTTTTGTTAGAGAAGTAACTGGCAACCCTTGCCACCCCGTTGTGGTGCTTGCTGTGCAATGGTGACAATTGCTGAGCCCCGAGCACTTCTGCTCCTAGCACCCGTTCTGTTGCTCTTCAGCTTTCTCTCACTGCGGGACCCAAATGATCAGCCGCCGTTTCTTCTCTGTTGGAAATGCTTCGGGCCTTCCTCTTGGACAACGTGTTGAACCTGGTTCCTCCCCTCCCTGCTCCTGCAGTGCGTGTGAGATACTGTGCTGCAGGGTTATTAACACACCTTGGCTTGTTCACTCCTGTGAAGGAGTGTTTTAAGAGCCAGCTCAGAGCGGGACACGGGCAACTCCAGGCATTTTAAAGAATTAAGTGATTTCAAAATTAACATAGCAATCTGCATAAATTACTGTGTAATCGCTCCAGTATTTTTTCAGGCTCTCTAAGGTAATGTTTTTAAGGCATGTTACATAGTAAAAATGGGATGAAACAAATTAACATTCGTGTAGGATTTTCTAAATGCATCAGTGTTGGTGTCACGCTGGCAGGATTTTGCTTCACTGAAGTCACAGATGAAAATCTCACTGCGTCCCTGCTATAAACCCCACCTCTATAGATGGGGATGCTCAGCTCTTTCAGGACTCACCTTCCAGCCACACATCCATGTGGCAGGTGGTTACCTAACATCCTTTCAAGTCAGGGGGAAGAACTGCTGGCATCCTAAAGGTCAAAGCTAAAGTAAGTACGTTCCATGATGTTTTGCTCTCCCGACTCCAAAAGAAGCCTATATTTCTCTCTCGTGTAGATACAAGCACCTGCACAGTGATTGCAGTGGAGAAAAGAAAGGGACTTCTTGCTGTGTTTCTACTTTTCAGGCACGGCAGTTCTGTGAGAACATAATAGAGGCTGCAGGAGTGTGAGGTTTTTTCCTATGTCGTGACCCCTCAGCTCCTTTGTATCATAATGAGTCCTGCTCAGCAATCATCTCGCTTTGCAATCATGGTCATATGGGTCAGTCCCTTAAATGCCAGTGTTAGAAAAATAATTATTGTATCTTTAGCTTCTTCCAGTGAATTTGCTGGAAATGGGGGATTTACTTGCTGGTCCCAGTGAGTCTTGCCGGGTATGAACAGAGACTAGCAACGAGTTTGCTTCCAGGATCAGGTCTGTCGATTCCTGTGTTATTTGCAGACTTTATTTCAAATGCTGGAGGACTTGAGGTACCACGTGACCCCATGATTTTCAAGGATCATCATGTTTTGAAGCCTGAAAAGAGTATTTAATTATATAGTTAGATTTCCTGAATAAGCAGTTCAGAAAATGCCCTGTGATGGGTGCGGACTGGAAATTGCCTGACTTTCACTTGTTGTTTCCAGGATATTTATACCTTATTCCATCTCCCTGTATTTTGATTTACTCACCAAAAATGGGCGCAGAGCTCCAAGGCCCCGCTGGGGCCAAGCTGAGCACCTACTCATTAGCTCTTACGGCCAGAGCCCTCAGTGGAGAACTTGCCTTTGGCTCCTGTGTGCGGACTTGGTCACACTGAGAGCCTGGCTTCCTGCGGCCCCCTTTGTACATGGAACCTGGCTTCTTCATGCTCTGACACCTTTGACTATACTGGAGTTACTTATTGAACAATGCGACAGGTTTTAAAGTGTGCTAAACTGGTGGTTGTCCAGGGACACTGTGCGGCCATGTAGTCACTGTGCTCTTTCGGGCTGAGCACAAATTTAACAAAACACTGTCAGAAGAACAACGAATTACTCGGTGGTGTATCTCTTTGCACTTCTTGGTGCCACTTCTGTAATTTTTTTGCTCTCTTCTTTATTATTCTTTTTTTCTAACTCAATTAATGCATTTCGAGAGACGCAAAAAAAGTTCCTGTATGCAAATTTGTTTCGGTACTGATTCTGCTTTGCATCAGAAGAGTTATTGAAGGTAATCAAAGTCACGCTAAGCACTGGAGAAGATTACAACAATGATTTCTTTATTTCATCTGTCAGTCTCTTGTTGTTGCTTGTTGTTCTAGCTGCCTCTATTTAAATCGCTACGATTTCAAACTGGGTTCACCATTGTGTCACTAAAGCTCCAGCTTTTTTAATGAAGCATCGAAGAATCAGTTACTGACTTTCTTTCCGTCTTGGCAGAAGAAGTGCTTACCTTTCAGCTTTCTCTGCGAATAACAAATGTACTTCATTTTTACTTTGCTAAGCTTAAATAGGATACCTCTTGGTAGGGACAACTGTGTGCTGAATTTGTTCCAGGCTGAAACAGGGAACACTTCCAACGGGAGAAAAAGTGTAAAAGAAATCGATATATGTGTATGTACTTCCCTTATCCTTTCCTTTCTCCTTTCCTTTTGCTGTTTCCTTTTCCTCCCTCTTCCTGCTTCTTTTGAGAAACAGAATTAAGGCAGGTGTGAATTAATCTCAGTTACGTCTTTATTTCTGATTCAGTAGAACGTTCTATAAACCAAATTCTAAGACACCCAGGTGTGTGCACACAGAACATGTATTGTTTACGTATACCTGAAACCAGTCCTGTTTAAGTTTAGAAGGAATTGGAGTAGAAGTATGAAACACATTTTTCTTGCCTTTTTCTCACAAAAGGAGTAAGTATTAGAATCATAGAATCACCAAGGTTGGAAAAGACCTCCAAGGCCATCCAGTCCAGCTGTCCTCCTACCATCATATTTCCCCACTAAACCACGTCCCTCAGTACAACATCTGAATGGTTCTTGAACACCTCCAGGATTGGTGACTCAGCCACTTCCCTAAGCCCGTTCTGGTACCTGACCACTCTTTCAGAGAAGTTGTTTTTCCTATCATCCAAACTGAACCTCCCCTGCTACAACTTGAGATCATTCCCTCCTGGCCTTCTCACTGCGACAGAAGAGGCTGACTCCCACCTCACCACAACCTCCATTCAGGCAGTTGTAGAGAGCTCTAAGGTCCCCCCTGAGCCTCTTTTTCTCAACAACCCCAGCTCACTCAGCTGCTCCTCACAAGACCTGTGCTCCAGACCATCACAGCTGTGTTACTCTTCTCTGTACACACTTCAGAACCTCCATGTCTTTCTTGTAGTGAAGTGCCCAACACTGAACACAGTACTTGAGGTGCAGCCTCACCAGAGCTGAGTACAGAGGGGCAATCTGTACTCTGGTGATCCATCTCTGATGGAGCTCAAAAAGTAAAAGGTGAAAATATTCATAGAGGAGACGTAGAAATAATACGAAATAAGTAATTCGTGTGAGATAAGATTTTGTTTATTGCTGAAGGACGGAGCAGTGCTGGGGAGGAAAGTTGGGAAAATCTTCGAAAGTAAATGGGAACTTTTAAAAGTGTTTCCAAATGTAGTGGACCAGCTTTCATGAAGATGATTCTTAGATTCTGTAGTTTAAAGCCTACCTGAAGGAGCAGATTCAATAGGCAACATTCAATAGAAAGTGGTGGAAGTGATTCAGTAGGCATGCAGTGTCAGATAGTACTGCCGCTTCTTGCTTATGTTTTTAAAGAAGCAATAATTACCCTTTTTATTTGTGCTGTAGCGCGTTGTGGAGCTCTTGCTCGCTATCTGGTCAGTTCTGTCAGGAGACCTCAGAAATGTTGCTTGCTGTGTTACGGTCGGGTTATTTATAAATCTGATACCAGCTACCGGCAACATGTATATTCTAATCTTAGGAGAAATAGGGTTTAGGTCATTGATCAATTTCATCTTTCTCTTTGTCCCTGAAAGAATTGCTGCTTGGGGCTGCACTGAGCTGATGGGGAGGTTTCTGTATGGGTGGGGTGGCAACGTTGTCAGCATTTTGGGCCAGGGAAGTTTTTCTCAGCTCCTCCCAGCGAACCCCCATGAATTTACAGGGGCATTGTCATTCTTCTTCCGAACAAAACAGGGGAAGTGGGGGAAAGATGAAGAAGTATTGAAAGTGACAAGACGTATCAGCGTAAGACGTCATCGCTATCAAAGCTTCAGCTTATATAATTCTTTAAATTAAAACCAGTGCTTGAGAAGGTTGAACGCCAAGGTAATTAAGGTTGTTTTGTAGTTTGGTCACTCTGCCTGCTATCTTGCTGATATGGGTGGTATTTTATTAATGATCTCTCAAGGGAAAACTACTGTAGCTGGGAAATTAATGAAATATTAATAACAACCAAAGCGATGCGCATGGTTCTGCTTTGGAAAAACCTGACCTGAATTGGTTCTTCACTTACAGCACTCCACAAGCAGAGAAGTCAGGGCAGAGCCCATGTGCCCCACACCGCCAGAAGCGTGCCACATGCAGGGCCCAGGGAGGGACTGCTTGGGCTTAGTGAGTATGAATCCATAGGTAACGTAAGGTCAGTTGTGGGCAGTGGAGCACGATGTGCAAACCTGCTGAGCCGAAAATGGACCTGAAAGAGCATGCCCAGCAAGAATAAGCCTACGTGAACAAAATCTCCTTGGAGGTCTGGGGAAAAAGAGAATAGGGAGAGAACTGTAAACAGGATTTGAAGAGCTGTAACTGCCAGAGAAATCCATTTTGGTCCTGAGAGGACACAGGTCCACAAGTTCAGAAACTTCTCCTTGAAGCACATTGCTTAGTTTTTAGAGAGTTCTTTCTGGGAACTCAGGCAATTGTACAGTCAGGCAAATATTCTTTTATTGTTCTGTTCCCCTTGCCTAAACATTTTTGGGCTCAGCCTTCTTTGTCTGCTTTTTTAGTATTTTCCACCTTTTGAAAATTCATGGAAGCTGTTATGCATAGAAGTAGTATAGCTGTGGATGCCCTAGGCTGCAGTTACAGCATGGGATCGGTTGCAACTGTAGGATTTGGAAGGCACAAAGGTAGCTTTTGCAGGGCCTGGATGTGGTCTATCACTGCAGAGGATCTGCCTCCCAGTGCTGTGCAGGTGAACAGAAGAAGTGCCGAAGTTCTCTCTCGTAGGCATGTTTATCACGGTGCTTCTTTGACTTTGGGCTCACTTCAGGTGAAAACAGTGTCTTGGAGTTCGATTGTCCTGGTCGTGATAAATACACTGAAGTTTCCTGGAGGCTTCAGTTGGCTTGAGACAAGCATATAATACAGCAACAGTTCCAATAGCCCAAACGGGGTTCATGAAACCTCTCAGTTAATTTTTTCTAAGCCTCTGGCAAAGCAGGAATGTTTCCGAGTCATTCAGCCTTATTAGCTCTGTGAGCTCCACGTATGTAAAACACAAGCTGTTTAAAAATAACCGCATTCAGAGGATGGCCCAGATTTTTGAAGAATAACGAGTCATTTCCAATTCCTCTGAACCCTTCTCCTCTTTTACTGAGGATGCAGCATTTTCTTAGTTTAGAAGCTTTTTGATCATTTAGGAAATTAACATTGCAGAGGTTCTGAAGAGACGTATTCATCAAGGAAAGCAATTCAGATAACAAAAAGGTGCGATTGTTAGCTGTCATTGCCTTTACAGGGAAAAATAGACCCTGCAAGCTGATCAGCCCTCTCTAGCTGCCGACTCTCAGATACTGCTGCCCACCCTCTTCTCCCTGCCCTCCCCTTCCTGGCAGCTATGTGAATGACACCAGCGCAAAGATGCCCTCCTACTGTATGGTGGTATGCAACAGGACAGGTGACAGCGGTTGTTACAGAGCCATCTTGGGTTCCCTCGTGGCAAAACGGGGCTTCTTGCTGGCCATACTCGTGTGGACGGCAGCCTGGGGAGAGGTCAGACAGGCAATGGATATGCATGTTGTGGAGAGTTTTCCCATGCTGATCTGTATATATAGGAAGAATTTGGGCTCAGACTTTATTTCTGACTTGGGTAGGTTCTCTCTACCATAGTCACGTTGCTTCTCCATTAGGTAAAATGGTGGTACTCTTCTTTTGCTTTTGCTTTTCGTTTCCTTGTGTCCACTTAAGTTTGGGGACGAAGTTTGTCTTTGCTTCAGGGTTCCTATAGTGGCTGAAGCCTTACGTGGCTGTGAAACCAGGAATAACCACAAGGGTGAGCTGTTGAGTTTTACCCAATTTGGATTATGAAGTTGCAAGACAAAGGGTGTTTTAACGACAAGTACATTTGTGCAGGTCTTAGCACATGCACCTATTAGCATAGTCAATGATCGAAGCTGCTGCAAAGCAAGCCAGTGCCAATACTGCCTCTTCTGTATCTTACACCCAAGCGCACACATCAGTGTTATTGACTGCTGCTGATGTGGAAATGTTCTTTCAAACGAGGCATTCATAATTAAACTGAGATCAAATAGCCAGCCTTTACACCAGTGCTAATGATGTGGAATATCTTCCTTTTCTTGTATTATTTTTTCATGTTTGTGTGTGCGTATGTGTATTTTTGCAGCAAGCTGGAAATGATATTTTTAGTCAAGAGGACTAATTAATAATTCATTCATGAATAATGATGAAAGTAGCTGATTAAAATGTATGTCTAGCTTCAAAAGGAATAATCTTTAGAAGTTATAAGTGTTTATAAAGTCCATCTCACCCCCCTTCCTCCCTCCCTTTTCTCTTCCCAGCCTCTGTGCAACAGCTGTTGTTATTGCCATTCATAGGTACCAGGTAGTGTTGTTTGGGAGTGTGGTGTGCAGTGATGAAGGAGGTGGGCAGCCCCCGCTGGCTGAGCTTGGCCAGTGGCAGTGCAGCAGTCAGAAGTGGCTCTACACGGATGTGCCCGCAGAGCTCCCTCAACTAAAAGGCTCAGCTGGAGGCTTCCTAAAGATGGCAGAGCTGTCCTGCTCGTGTGGTCAGGTACCCTGGCACAACCCCGGGAGAAAAGCTGAAGAGAAGAGGGATTCGAGTCTTTTGTGAATGGAGTGTGTGTAAAAGCAGCCGCAGGGGCAGATTTGTCACGATGTGCTTTCTCAAGAATCGTTACCTTGTCATGACAAAGTGGAAAAAGTAATAAAACAACAGTAAAAACAAGTTAAATTCTGAGCCTGTAGGATCAGCTTGGCTAAAAGAAATGGCACTTTTTAGGGGTCAGCTCTTACCATCTCCAGTGCTGTGTGACCATCACCCTTTTCCTTTTAGCCTAGCCCTTTTCCAGGCCTCAACATTTCTGCAGTATTTTGTAGCTGACATGCTAAGAAACACTCAGTATTACCCTTTCCCCTTTAAATGATTTTTTTTTTTCATCCTGATGATGTTGTGGTGACAGTACATGAAATTAGAGTTAATTCCACAGATCTGATCCTTTTGGCTGCCCTCAGCTTACAGGCTGCACTTGCAATTAAGGCAAAAAAAAAGTTCCTACACATTTTTAGGCAAAAGAGCACTTGCTTGTTAGATTGCTTGATCCTCTTCCACTGTATCATGTCTTTCTAAACTGGAAGCCCTTATTTTTGTTGGGGTGCATATGCTTATTACTCACTGTGAAATGAAGTTGCATTACATGCACTGTTAGCAGTGTTCAGCTCCAAATAAGTCATCTGCGTTTGCATTGTGAACTTAACTGACCTGAAAAATTGTAGGTTAAAATGGAAGGGAAGTGGGGAGAGGGGAACAGTAGAAAGAAAAGAGATTCAGGAGTGCATTTAGAACTGAAAAATGATAATTTTCCAGCCCATCTGAAACTGGAAAGGCACTGAATGTGTAGGACTAGGTGTTCATCCAGTGTAAATCGACATGGTTCGTTGGTCATAGGGGAGCTATGCCAATGTGTGTGTGCTGAGGATGCGGCAAAGGAAGGATGAGGGAGCTGTTCCTCTCTCAACAGCTGGGCCAGGTTCTCCCAGGTCAGCAATGAGCTTCTCAGTCTCTGTGCTGGTGCCTGTGTCTCTAGGGCCTGCACAGCCTGACATTCCTGCTAGCTCATGTTGTGGGCTGGCTGCTGACGTGGGTCACAAGTTACCGTTGCTCTTGTTTATTAATTGGCATTTATTTTACATACCAAAAAAATGCTAGTGGTGAGAGAGCAGGAAGCAGGTGGTGTGGTACAATGGCAGAGTTGTTAACAAACTCCCAAGCCCACAAACATTTAGATGCACCAAATCTGCTAGCCTCTTTTGAAAACAAACACGTTTCTCTGTTCTTTTACTAACATATGGCCCAGAGGTGAAGCTCCAGGATGTAATCCTGCATGCAGTAGTTCCACGTCCCTTGAAATTCAATTGCAGTACACCCCATCACTGCTGAAGTTTCAAATGCTACTCCAGCATTCCTGCATTTAGATCCTGTGGTATATGACATTGCTCACATGCTTTGCGCTGTGTGAGTGTTTTGAAAGGCTGGCTGGTATTTGAAAATACTGTATGGTCCCAGAGAGTGTGGAATATTAAAAAAGGTTTTGGAAGATCTTGGAAACAATAGAAATTTTACGCTGGCCTGTGTGGTTTTGTTAGTTAAGGTAGAGCAGTTTTCTTTGAAGGAGTGGCCGTTTCCTCGTGGTGCTGCCATTCACAGCTGGCTGTCCTCAGAGTACAGGGGCAGGGCCAAGTCTTTGCTTTTAAAAAGAGGTGACAGGGTCCAAAAACTGATTTAGAGTGACTTCACTGTTGGGATTCTGGACCTTCACAAGCCCTTAACTCTTGAAAACAACGCTTTGTTAGAGGCAGTAGGCTAATGTTTGACGTCCATGCTTTTTCTCCTCCTACCTTAATCACTTTCATCCTTCCAGTTACTAGGCCTGGCTTCAATCCTCAGAAGCCTCCTGCCCCTTCCCTGCTCCTGAAGCCCTCTTAGCCATTTTTCTCAGGAATGCAGTGGTTTCTAACACAGGTTTGCTTTGGCCTTAGCACCTCCTGCCCTGTCAGGTAGGCATGTTAGCTTTCATTTTCATCTCTTTTCTTGGTGTCTCTAACAAAACAGTCTTGGTTGCTGTAACAGTCCAGTGGTCAGGTGCAATTTTGATACTTGTCAGTCCATCTGCTTTCCTAGTTAAACCTGTAGTCTGCAATATATTGCTTTTTCTCTTGCCATGAGAAATAAAGCTTTTGGGACCATACTGAAAGAAAGCATGCTACTGTCTTACAGTGTTTAAAGCAGAACTGAAACATTTTATACATAAAATTAGCTTTTGCATTTCTTCTTCAATCACACTGTCAGATTTTTCTGTTATAACCTTGGATCAGTTTTCTCATCCTTCTCAACATTGCCACTTTCTGATTTCCCAGCTTTGCTTCTGTTGAAGCTCATATGACTACCAAACTTCCTTTCTGTTCAGTGGTGATCCTTAGGCAGCTACAATGTGGGAAATACTGCTGTTGCTTGGCGATAGTTCAGTTGTTAATATTCAATAGTGATTCGTCATGCAAAGTTTATATCATCCTGAACATCCACAGCTTTAGTAGGGTCCAAAGCACTGGAGGTTTCTTCTCAGAAAATAAAAATTTATGGTATTTACTGTCAATAAACTTTAATTGTATCAGCAAGGGGGCAGAAAAAGCAGAAAATTGCAGACTAAGGCTGTGAGAAGCTTACAGAAGAGAAAGGCTGGTTAATTATTTATCTGAGAAGGGTAGGATGATGTGGAATCCACAGATAACAATAATTGGGGTGACTCATTCTGGGTTTGCTTTTTTAACGCTTCAAAAGAGCAATCTTTTTTTTTTTTTTTTTTAATGGGGAATTTAACACCAATAAATTTCTTCCTTTAATTTAACGTAAAAGAAAACAAAAAACAGTGCACTCGGCTCTTCCTCTCAAGGAGAACACCGGGCTAATGCCTCCACTCGAGGTTTAGTGGGCTTCATTCTGATCTCTCTTGGGTCACAAGGATATCGGGTCATCCCCCGGAGGTCTCGGTAAGACCTGTGCCAGGTTGCTGTGAGGCAGTCAGCAACGTGCCAGGTGGTAATTTGGGCAACTGAAGAAAAGAGCTTGATGTTTGTCAAGCCAGGGAGAAGCTGGGAAGGGACGTGATGCTTTTGTCTGCAATAAATCCCCCAGCCTTTGATTCTTACTATCACATGAGGCCTCTTTTGAGAAGACTGTGACATACAGCAACAGTTGGTGGCTCCACATTTGCGGGAATGGGAATCCAAACTGCTTTTTGACAAATCCTTAGGAAGGCTGCCAGAAGCCTTCTGGCATATGCTAGCAACCAGCTTATGGTTCTGCACAAATACACAAACTCTGACAGAGGTTAAATGTACCACATTGTCAACTGTATTCTGTTTTATCATATGACAAGAGATGTTGTGATGAATTAGTAGTTCACTTAAGAGCAGTTTGAAAACACTACAAACTTGACAGATGGCAAAAAGATAGCTTAGAAATGTTGTATTATTCCTACTGTGTTTTAATTTTTCTCACCTTTACTCATTCCGTATTGAAAACACAAGGAGCTGACTAACACTTGGGTATTTTTTTTGTAGTGGATTTATCAAATACAGAGCTTTTCAGGTAGGCGGTTCTTACCTTCATTGCCATACTAGAAATCACAATGTTGTTTTTCCAGAACAATACAGAAAACAGTCTCAGGCTCTTTCTGGGTCTTCTCATCTACTTCTACAAGTGCTGCTCTTCATATCAGAGGCAGAAAAGGAGAGCAGAATCCAGCCCCCACAGTCACCAGTTCCAAGCAAAGTCTCATTCTTTGTCCTCTCAATCACAGATAAAAGAAAATATAAAAGAACAGCAGGGGAAAAACAATAATTCCTGCGGTAAAGTGTTTGCACCCCAAAGAGTGTGTGTGGCAGCAGGGGAAGGGATGTTGAAGAGTAAATTTCAGGAAAATGGTGTTTGCTCTTATTTGATCTCTATCCACTGGGTGGATGGCAACACGCCTTACAGCACGTTGGCGTACCTCTTGCTGCACTTATTTAGCAGATGTGGTTTTCTCAGACCCAACAGGTCCACGCCAACTGCCTCTGAACTCTTTGTTCATGAGTGTGAGCCAGTGGAGACTCCTGGCAGCTTCCCGTTCCCGAAGCTAATGGTTTCCGTAAGCTATGTCACCACACCTATCACACTGCATTTTGAGATCTGTCATTCATCTTTCCCTTGCTCTTTGCACTTACCCTTGGTTTTGCCAAAGGAAATATTTTCTTTTCCCCCGTCTGCGTCAGCTTTTGCTCTCTTTGCTTCCCTTACTTTATCCTTTCCTTTTTGCCACCATATGAGGCAATGTTGGTATCCTCTCCATGTAAAAAGTAAATCCTAAAAAAGGGAGGGGAAAAAAAAAGAAAAAAGCATCTTTTGGCACTTTTTGTCATGCAGACTTATTCTTCAAGACAAACATAGCTTATCCAGTAAGGAAGAAGATAACTTCATTTTATGCTGTGACTCGCAGGCTGCTGCAGGATGATGGAACAAGCAGTTTTCAGTTACGGTAAAATCATCAGTGCAGAAAACCAAGATTGTTAAATGTTCCAGAAGAGATAGCTTTTCCAAGCCCTGACCTGCAGACTAGTAAATAACCAGTCCTACTGTGTCCAGGGATTGTTCTATTGAAGAAACGACTACAGCACCCTGCGTTGCCCTGAAGGGACACGGGGTCACAGAGATGTCACCAGCACCTCTGCTGGGGCCTGTGAGCGCCTGAACTCTGATTAAGATATTCTGCATAATCCAAACTGCAGCCGCTAGCCAATAGACCAAAACAAATGAAACCTGAGGCCCGGGTGAGAGCTTCCCAAGCTGCAGAGCTGGTGTCTCAGAGGCATCGCGGCTCACAGAGCCCCTTGGGCTTAGCCCTCAGTTTCTCAACAGCGGTGAGTTGAAGCGTGGCTGGTGTGCAGGGGTCAGCAATGAAAGGCTGGGTGGGGAGTGCCAGCAGTAAGAGTAGCTCCCTTCTCTTTCCATCCTGGCCTACGGCGGTTGTGTGCTTTTTGGAGGAGAATGGTCTCTTCTTTTTCTGCCCAGTGTTTTGGCAAGAGAGAGTTAATCAGACTTGACTCTTCTGGAGGGGATCTGCTTACACCGCTAACTGCAGGGTAGCTGAAGTTATGTCCGCAGTCTTTCACAGGTCAGTGTGAGTTTGCTTTGCTCATGCCTACAGCTGACTCCGAGCTGTCTCTCTTCAGTAGCACCATGCTGAGCTGTATGTCAGAATATATTAGCCCAGGTCTGGCCCTGCACTGCTTTTAGGAGACTTGGAACATGAGTAATGCTGGCTCATCTCTATCAGAGTAGTACCTACTCAGAAAGGTGCTGAAACTAACTCTAAGTGAACCAGCTGAGCTGCCGAGCATAGCCAAGCTGTTGCAGAGCAGTAAATTATCCCGTCAGAAATTACTGTGTGCACAACAGCCTGCCTGTGCTCAGTGTCCTGAGCTATTCCTTCACCCTGCCCTGGGGAGGCACAGGTGGACCACATGATCTTTGCTGTTGGTAGGCGATGGTTTGAGAAGCAGCATTCTGTCTGTGCAGGAACTGGGCCCTTTTGCAACACAGAGGAGCTGATTTTATGCTGTTATTGATAATAAACAACGATACAACACAGCAACAAATTGATTTTTTTTTAATCATTTCATCTTTTTCTCTTATTATCGAATGGGATAATTCTGTCTCTTAACCTTTAAAGCTATGGTACTGATTTGCTTTATTGCTTAAAAATGAACGTGAATTTCCCTGAGGCTCGTTCAGAAATCACTTGCTCTGTTATCAAAGGCTCAACAGCTCAATTAAGACATCTGCGTGTTGTTTTTTTTTTTTTTTTTTACCCAAAGCTATTCTGAGAGAAGAATGTTGGGATGAGTATAAAGACCAGCTACTGAAGTAGTTCAGAAAGTACAGCAGCTCTGGTAACAAGCTGTTTATGGCTCCGACTGGCACTCGTACCATTTCAAACTGGCCACTCTTACCTGGGATGGTGTGTGTTGGGCCAGACAATACATACAGACCTGTATGTAGTCTGATGGAGGCTGAAGGCGTGCATTTTGTTCTATAAGCTTTAGTTGTCTCTACATACAATGTTCTGTTTCGTACCGTAAGCTGAGCGGACCCAAGAAAGTGGCACAGAGGGAGGTCTGCAATTGATGTCCTGAGGTAACTGTTCAGTTTAGCGATGGATCAACCAAGTAGACTGTTGCTCTCTATAACAGTCCTACTCACTGTTTTTTTTTCACAACACAGATGAGAAGGAGTTATACCACAAAATGAAGCTGGGGATAATGAATACTTTTGTATACCACTCATTGATTTGTGGAACTAACTGCTGCAATAGCTGCTGCAGTCAAGAGTGTAGTGGACTTAAGTAATGGGGCAGCAGTTGGTGTCAGTAATCCCAGTTTTCACTGTTAAAGGGCTCTTCAGAGCGTGGAACTCCCCACTGATAGGAATCAGTTTTCCTCCAAAACAGCTCTTTCTTTGAAACCAGTGTAACCAGTGTAACCAGTGCAAAAGGGGGAAGGACGTAGAAGAAAACCTAGTCTGGTGCAAGCTGACTCGACTGCTTTTGTGCATGCCCACTTGTTATACTCTGTGTCCAGGTTTTCACATCTGCATCCCTTTGACCTTCTGAGACTGTACCTCTGACTCTGAAGCAGGGTTGTTTTCCGGAGGTAGCTGCAGGAACGGTGTTGTGGGTACAAAATGTTCTTCCTGCCTTCAGATTTATGTTAGAGCTGGTGTTTTTCTGCCATGAAATACTATCCCAGCTTCACTGAAGTCATGTTGTAATTAGTTCGTTTATTTGACACGACACTTTTAAACTGCCTTGCTGTGATAGCTCCAGTCTGCAGTTATCACCTGCTCGGGTCTGCTTTGGTTATGTTGCTCTTCCTTCTGTTCTCACTCATTTTTATGATTTAATTGGCATTCTGCAATGACCCTGGCGGAAATGGAGAGAAAGATTCAGGCAGGAGAAAGCAAGGTATGTGAAAATGAAACACGGGAGAAAGGAAGTTCTGTAAATTGGATGCCACAGAAGGTGAAATGTAAGCAAGGTAGTTTGCCAGGGAGCATCCAATTTAATTCTTCATCTGCTTACTGTACTTAACGAATGTGATTTTCATTAACAGTAAAGATATTTGACGTGGCCCCTTGTGTCTGTCATAATACCTGTGAGTGGTACAGACCTCTCTGTTGGAGAAACGGAACTGTTGGAGACCAGCTTTCAAGAGCATGGCAGCATCACCCTCCCAGCTTGGATGCCAAGGCAAGAGCAGCTTGTTGGGTCAGGACCACTGCTGTCCTGCATCTTTGCTGTGATCTTCACCGGCAGTAAATTAGGTTAATTTGTGTTCTACCTCCAAGGTTTAAGAACATTTTCCAATTTGCAGGGGCTGCAAAGGAGCAAAGGGCAGCGAGCAGCTGAGCTGTGATGTGTGTGAAAGCTGACCTTGGGTGCATTTAGACCTCACTAAAGTAGCATGAAGTGGGCCTGAAGTGCTGCCCAATTGCTTACTCTACGGTCATTGTGGAAACACTTACTTAAAGGTTAGGAAAGTGGAGTGGCTGACCTCCTGATGGACCTTGATTGCCTCCTTATTGATGGAACTGTAAATCAACAGAGAAGGGAATGGCACAGGCAATGGTAATATGAAGCAAAGGGAACTTGCTGCACCTTGTAACGTTATGCAAGTGAGCAGCTGAAGCTGCAGTGTAAGAAACGTGCATATTAAAATCATTAGTATTATCTGGCTCTGTGAGGCAGGCAGGTTAGCAAAGTAGGTACTGGTTCATCACCTCTCCCGGTACCCAGAGGAAGATTTCCCCTTGACTTGTCTGTGACATCTACCTCCTTCCACTCTGTTTGAGGCTGGCCTGAAACCTGCTGCATGGATTCCCATGAATTTGGAACATTAGCTGTTCTAGGGCATCCTTATCTCTCATCACAAGGTAATGAAGATTTGCAATTTGTTCTGCCATACTTGTGATCCACTGACCTAATCAAAGGGCCCTAATGTGATATTCATGTTTCTGACAGGCTGCTTCACATATGGTTTTCCAAAGTCTATAACCTTCCTCAGCTAAGTTCATGGAACATTTTAATTTCTTAATTTAAAACATTAACTATTTTTGCAAGGCAGTTTTTATAAGTAGTAGGTGTACTGTGTCTGTACTGTGTCCCATATGTGACAGTAGTAACCTAGCAGCTGAAAGAGGGGTCAGATTTTCATCATCAGAGAAACAAGTCAAACTCTGAGCTATTGGTTTTAGCTGAGTTCTTCATATGTCTAACTAGCAACCAATTTATCAAAGAACTCCATCCGTATTTAACTGATTCAACATGTTACCCTATACATGTATACTCCCAACAGATTTATAATTAATACTGTTCTGTGTTTCACACTGTTACTGATCACCAGTATATCTGTGTTGGAAAGCAGGCATTTTCTGTCTTCTGTATATATGAGTTCAGCTATGAAAAGAGAAAAGCATCTTTATTATGCTCCTTGCAGAGGTATTTGCTTGGAGACCTAAGTTCTTTTTCTTTCAGTGTCTTTGCATCTTCTGGAACAAACAAAAGGAAACTGAAGATAAACAGAAGAGAATTACAGAACAGCAGTAGTTTCTTTAACTGCAAGCAACGTACAAATTGTTCCATCTGGCTACGTTGACACCTTTTTATAGTTTATTGCTTGTTTGGAAATGAGCTTTACAATTCCCTGGTACAAAATGCTCTCATCTTTCTTGACAGAATAGCTGACAAGGAAGCCTGGATCTCCCAGGGCTTCAGGACAGCTTCAGGGCTGTACCAGGGTGGTGCATCCCTTCCCTGCAGCTGGGAGAGCAACGTGCCCAGGGCTGGGCTGGCTCAGTGTCTCCCTCAGAATCATCGGTGGGATCAAATCAAACATGTTGTGTAGATTGGAATGGATTTTGATGGATTTACCTCACATAATTGTTGTCAACGGGTATTATAAATGAGGAAAATTGCTTTTGCCTGAAATGATCTTTCTGTTTTGAGTGATAAGTTACTAAAGTAGATGAACTGGAAATCCCAATGATCTTAATCTAGGTTAACAAAATATTTCGTATCGTTTCAAAATAATTTCTTTCAAAATTGGTCTTCTGGTTGGCACAGAACCTTTAGCTTTTAATCATTGCACTGATACATTTTTGGGAAACTCGTGAAATCTTCTTCAGAGATCTCTATCGCAGTTTTCTCTGCCAACAGTGAGTCCCAGTAGGCAGTTGTGAAGAGAAGTGCAGGCTGTTTCAGATGCAAGAGGATGCTCCAGTGTCTATCTGTAGAGTTTAAAATATGACTCTCCAGCTTTTTGAAGGACCTTGGAGGACGCTGCTATCTTTTGCCTCAAAACTGGCATTGGGAGCAGTGCTGGTTGGTGGCTTGTACAGAGGATCGAGGCAGTCTGGTGAAGTGTACTGCAACACAACACCTCAGAGATCCCTGTCCCTTCCGTAGTGCCAAGCTGAGTTGTTGCAGACTCTGGACTATGACAGCTGTCAGTCAAACTCAGATGAATGTCAGCTAGCAAAATACCATTGTGCTTTGCTGTGTGTCACTGTATTGAATTTTGCCCAGTCGTCATAATAGACAGCACATTTGGGATCTGACAGCGTCACAGCATAATTTTGTATGGGAGCAGTTGGAGGACAGTATGCAAAGCTTCCAAGGCTGTGTCATTGCCTCTAACTTTTGGATTTGTGCACCACTGAAATCATAATGGACTTCTTTATGTAATTGCAGGGAAAATCCCACCCACACCTTGCTTGATGTTGCCTAATCCAGTCATAAAACACCAACCCAGCCTGTCTCAAAGCATTAAAAAGACGAATACAATGTTAATTAGATTAATTTCCAAGCCCTAATTTGCAGGTTATTGAAGTCTTTAAGCCAGCATCATCTCTAGCCTTCTCTTCTTGTGCTCAGCAAGCTACTGGGTGCTTGAACCTCTTTGTTGTTGCGCTGAGCGTGAGAAGAGCTGTGAAAGGCCTATCAGCTGACATCTGAGTAGCAGTGGGATCTCTTCCATAAGTGTCATCCAACGGCTGAGAACTGCTTCTGCCTTGTGCTAGCAAGGCAGCACAGTACAAGGTCACCTGTGTGCACTGACGTGAAGGAAAACCAGTGTTCCCATTGTCCGTAGGGAGAGGAAGGTAGTCTAAGGCTTGGCTTGAACGTTGTCTCTTGACTCTTTCCTGCTGACTTGTCCCAGAGTGTTTTTATTTGGGTCAGGTCTGCTAGCCACAGGGCTTTGCCAGCTTGACTTCTCTGGGAAGAGAATAACTATAACTGGCTTTTGTTGGGAACTCTTTAGATTTCTTTAGTTGTAGGCTCTGCTAAATGCGGGGCCTTCTGAAATGCTCCCTTCTGGAAGGGGAAAGGAGGGGAGGAGGGGGCAGGAGGGGAAGTGAATTTGAACATTCCCAGAAAGGCTGTAACTCCATATCCCAGCTTTGGAGCTGAACATGGGAGCGCTGAATGCAAGTCCTTGCTCTGCCCCAGAAGGAGGGGCTGAGTACTCCTGCGCTCAAGCCTGAGCCCAGGCTGCTTGGAAAGACAGACTGAATGGGGACAGTCTGCAGGAAAGCTTCCTGAGAGGTCTGAAGTGTGTCAGGGCAGAATGACTTAGTCAAAGTTGTATTTTCACTGAAAGTTTTGGTTCCAACAAGTTGACATTTCCCCACTGGGTTGGAAAATTTCCAAACAGCTCTAGTGCCAAAACAATGTGATTAAATTGCAGAACTGCTTTAAAACCACGAGATGAGGGAAATGCTCACGGAGAGAAGCAAGCAGGCACATGGATTTGCTTTAAAAGTGGAGTTAAAGAAGGGACTCATTTGACAACTACTTATTAAAGCCATAACTGCAGGATCTTGAATTGTGAAATTAGCCCCCCTGCTTCAGTAGCAGTGTCTTTCTCAGTGTTTTATTGCCTGATTTCTTACGTTTGCACTGAACCGGTGTTGTGCAGGAATTTCTGAGCAGCGCCTTTTTTATTTTATTATTTTTTTCCCAGCTATTTTTTATATATATGTTGTGGGCAAATCGGACTTTAGCCTAGGGATCAGATGATTTACAGTGAAAAAATATTACTTGATAATAAAAGGAGGATATTGAATAAAACCCAGACTTAATACCCAACCTAACAGAACACCCTGATGAATGTAATTGCATTTTAAGCATTCTGATTGAATTTTTGATCCATATTGCATTTGTTTTGCTTGTGAATCTTTTATGGGGAAAAAAAAAAAAAGTGTCTGGAGATTAAAGGATTACCGAGTTCTTAAGAAGCCCCGGCAGCCGCTAAAGCATCTGAATATTCTTACCTAAATTTGGTAGGAAAACTATATTAATCTCGTCTGTTCTAGCAAGTGATACGTCTTAAGCCAAAATAGCCCAGGGGATAGGGGACAAGGGAGAAGAGATCTAAGGGACAATTGCTTCTGCAGGTGAACAAGCTGCAGAGTATTAGCGGAGCTGGTACAGCACTGAAACAAGAGTTCATCTGCAAGGCTTATGGGGGAGGACAGACGTTTTCCTTTGGTGTTTTTTTTTTTCCCTCTCTCAGTTTTCTGATGAGGCTGAAAGTGTGAGCAGTGACTTGGATGCACTTGTACCTGGAGAGTCACTTGTTTCTGTTCTCCTTAGCAGTGAGATGCATCTCTCTGGAGCCTTTTGACTCCTTACAGTGGAGCTTGTGCAGGAGCCAGGGAGACAGCAACTCTGCTTGCAACCCAGGTTTCAGCGGGGACTTCAGTAAGTGCATTCTGTGCAGTGCAGAGAGGAAGTGCTGCATTTAGCCAAGGAGGGGACCACCATCAATTAGGATCAGGGTGCACGTCTGTCTGGGGACAGCCTGGCCTGGGGGTGGACATGGCAGCCTCCAGCACTGCCAGCTTAATTAGCTCCTCCTTCCCCGTGAGTAGGTGGTAATTGATTGTAATTGATTTCCATTTCCTATCCACACATACTGCTGACGCTGCCCTTCCCTGCACTCCCACCTGAGCCGCTGAATAGCTGGGGCCCAGCTGTCTTGCCCGTTGCTGGTGTCAGGCAGCAGCAAGCAGCTGTGCATTGTGCATACGCAAACACAGCAGTGAAACTCTGGGAATGTTTGTGCCAAACATACATTACTGTGTCCAAATCACTCTTGTATCTACGTACTGTAAAGGGAAAGTAAATTTTGTAAAGTCAGAGGTGCAAAGCTTTTCAGCCCTGAAGGACAGCAGGTCAAGGCAGGTCTTTCAGGCTTTAATGGGCTGTCTCAGACCTGTGGATGTTTTGCCCGGTGCTGTCTGCCTCTCAGCACCTTATCCTAGCTTAAAAAAGAATCTAACAAATGACTTCCAGTCTGATCAGAGTGAATGAGAGCAAAAAGTTTTGGCTAATATCGTTTGATCTGAATAAGCAGCAGCTCATCATGCGTAGTTATGGCTGAAACGTGTGACTCAACCATTTGCAAAATAAAGTGGTAATTGTTTTGTTGTTCCGAAATGATACAGACTGCTTATTTCCAGTGTTCAAAAACTGTAAATAGAATATTTTATAGGTAACACCACTTTAAAGTGTGCTTAGCGTGATTTCTATGCTACTCAAAGCTTCACAAACCACTGAAAGTGAGAGCAGAACTAAAGAGCTCAGCAACAAAAGCAGCACTGGAAAAGAATGCCCAGGGAAAGGACTTCCAGATTTCTTTTATTTCTATCTAGTGATTTTGCTTAGACACACAATGCGAGGTGGGAAGGAGGCTCTTTTTTTCAAGTCCGAGTAGGTGAACATAGCTTTCTGCTATGTCTAAGCAGCAGCCTTCTCCAAATGCATAGCAGGCAGGTGAGTTCCTCCTGGAATGCTGCTGTGTCCAAAGGGGTTTTGCTCAGGATAAAGAATCCCTAAAGACCACAGGATGTGGGGGTGGAAATCCACTGCGTTAGGTGTAGACAGATTCCCATTGCAGGGGGCGAACTGATGCCCGTGCAAAACCTCCAGCTTAGACCTAAACCAAGTTAGAATGAAACATTTGTAACCGGCTGTAAGGCACAAGTTAGGCGGAAGACCAAGTTGCAGCTCTGTAGCTGTTGCTCATTTATTTCTTACAGATCCTGTGAGGTGCTTAGATTTGTATTGAAATCTGAGTTTTCCTTTTTAATAGAGGCATCCAAACTAGTTGCTGCATATACACTTGACTTAAGGGAAGTCTCATGCCCTAGGCTATGCTGTTTGGGCCTGTTTGTTGGTTTCTAGCAGCAGAATAACAAATACAGCCTGGAAAAAGGGACTCCTTTGGTTGTATTCAGAATCTCACATACCGCAGTCACGTGAAGGTCTTTCTGTGGACTTCCCAAGCGAGCCGGGGGAGTTTAAAATGGATTTCTGTGTGGCCTCTTAGTCTTGAGGCTGGGTTTTTTTCATCCGTCATTATATCTGGTCAGATACCTTCTGTTTGATAAAGTGCACTGTCACTTGGAATCTTTCTTTGTTCTTTTTATTCATGTACAGTAGGATGTGGTGGATGCCTTTGAAACTGTTCACATGGAGCGTTGCATGAAAGGAAAGGGATAAAAAGGCCTGAGTCCATCTGCCAGTCTCATGCCAGCACTTACAGCCTGGCTTCAGAGCTGCCATCTTCACTAAGCACACAGCCCACTTTGGGCTCATAGGGATCCTCGTTGGAGGCACTCATAGGTGCAGTGATGATCTTCACTTTAGAGTGCAAGAATGTGCCATGCTGTCAAGCCAGTGCTAGCACCTGGACAAGCCCTCTTTCTAGACTCCTTCACAGGGAAGACCCTGTGACCAAATGATAACATCTTTCATCACTTCTTTCCCCACACCGCTATATATTCTCCTTCCACCACAGGGCTGAAACTGTGACCCGTGTGCAGGGGTAGGGCAGTGTGGGATCAAAGCTCTACAAGCCTCTGAGAATGCATTTGTGGGCAGCCATGCTTCACTCCTGGGCTCTAATAATTCATCTTTGGATTTGCTTGTGTCTGTCATTGCTCTGCTTACAGTAATAGTGCTTATGGAGATGGAGCTTAGCAATATCTTTCGGTAAAAAGAAAAAGATCCTTAAGCCTCTTGTATTTAAATGAACTCGTGTAATTCACAGGAGCTAAAGAATGGAGAAAAGTATAGGATCATAATTATATTTGCCCAGAAAAAAATCCATTAATCCTGCCATCCCTTCCTTGCTAGCAGCATTCACTAGAGCAAATCACTGAGGTCCTTGGGCAGTAATTTCCAGACTTTTTGCATTTTCTTGACCACTTTTCCACTGTGATGGGAAAGAGTGGGCAGAAACAGGAGCTAAGTGCAAGTTTTGCTCCATGCTGTGCGGTCAGTGTGTGTGATGGGCCATCATGGGGCTCAGCCCAGAGCCACCCAGTGGTGCCCTGCTTTTGGGGCTGGACAGGCGGCCCGCTCTCAAGCTTCACTCTGCTTGCAGCAGCTGCTTGTAGCAAACAACATCAGCTAATTGCCTGATTCTGATGGGTCAGATAGGTTTGCGTTTGAAACAGCCAATTCCCTTAGTGTCAATTTGCTGGTAATAAGCAGTTTACCGTATATGGTGGTCAAATGTTAAAACTGTGCTACTTTTCAGTGTGTTCAGGATAATACAGCAGATCCTGCTGCAGATATTAATGCTGTGTGAAATAATCATTAATAGGGTCAGAATGCACAGCTGGCACCGTGACATGCATTAAAAATTAAGATTTGCCCGGGCTAATGTTAAACTTTTCCCAAATATAATTAGATGCTTGCATTAAACCAACAAATAAACCCAGTGAATAACTCGGAGTTGCAGATCGTTGAAGTCAGTGGGTGCATTTTATTAATTTTGTATGGAAATTTGAAGCGGGGGGGGGGGGGGGATGTGTGAAGACAAAAGAGAAGAAAGCAAAACCCTCCTAAATTTTGAACCATTTCTGGGAGCTCGGGGGCCTTTTTCTGCTGAAGAGTCAAGCTCAGCCTTGCTAACCCTGCTAATGGATATTGTTGCTCCCTGGGCTTATCTCGTTTAGCAGGAATGGAGGAAATGAAGCGGGCCAGGGGAGAATAGCTCTCTCCAGGGAGAAGCGAAGGGAGCTGCAGTCTCACTGGGAAGGCAGGAAGTAGTGGTGCCTATCAGTTCTCTGCAGATCCCATGCCTAGCCTCAAATTTACTCTGAAATCTTCAGAACATCACCTTGGCAAAACAGCCTTTCTCCAACTCGCCTTCTCCTCAGCTGTGACGGGTGATGTGGTATTTGTCCTTTTCATGACTTTTTATTTCACCATTTGTAATACAGTTAGGGTGAAAAGAAGGAAGAACATTTAATTACTGGGAAATGATGAATTTTCAGGAATTAGAGTGCTTTCAGGGTTCTGGAGGCTGTTTTACAGGAACCCAGTTTCTCTTTGAAAGCTTTTGTCGGTGCAATAGATCTGATTAATCAGACATCTTACTTACGTGCGGGTTCCTTTTGCTTCTATTATTTGCTTCAGTAAAAAAATACAACAGCTCTGCAGGTAGCATATTTCAGTCCTAAATGCAGGTTGGTTTGCCAGAAGGATAAAAACCTGCTGCTGGGAGAGGAGGCGTTGGCGCTGAGCCCATGTTGCTGAGGGGCCAGCCTTGATCCCCTAAAAGGGTTCATTGCAAACTGCTGAAATGCCTTTACATGTGGGAAGAGAGGAATGTGAGTTGTTTGTTTACCCCTGCTATTGAAAGAGAATCACACCGTGTGAAAGTACAGCAATCCCTTCGGACAGAGGGCGGTTGGGAGGGGAGTGGGCAGTAATTCTGGGTTAAGGAAACGTGCTGGGGGTTGGGCTTCGTGGTGGGTTCATTTGCCTGGGCCTCTCTTTCCAAATCATACCAAGATACTTTTCAGATAGCTCCGCACACTGACCTGCTTTGGGCTCCTGTTTCCATAGGTCCTTCTGGCTTTGTAGGTACGAGCTGGCACTCCTCCAAGTAACCTGTTGCTCCACCAGCACTGGTGATGTTCCCTGCTAAAACCCATTCCCCGCTCAGTACGTCAGCTTGCCCCTTCCCTTACCATCCTCTGAGTCTTGGCCCAGTAGCACAAACAAGAATCCTTGCAAAACCTTGGTTTTTATTAGGGGTACTGAACAATACCAGAAATTTTGCTTTAAGCAACTCTGATTTCAAAAGGATTTCAGGGAAACCAATTAACCAGGCAAATAGTAACTAATGTAAATTTGAATGAGTTTGAGGAAGGAAAAAAAACCAAACATTACTACACGTGGCTTTAAAAAGTACTTTTACATCAGGAGCTCATTACAGTCCCCTTTCTATTCAGTGACTTGTTGGAAGTCTCTGACAAAGCACCTATGAAGATCTGTTTTAGTTATACATGTATTGCCTTTCCTTGGCAGTTTATTTTGTTATTTGCAAATACAGAAGACTCAAAATGGAACATCTGTCTTTGCCTTTCTTCCCTCTGCAGTAGCCTATTTCTCTGTGTCTGATCATCAAGAGAGATTATTCTCTTCCTCTGTACAGGCTTACAGGGAGATAGATTTCTGATGATAGATTTCTTTATCATCATCTTCAGTCACCTTTTCCTCAGTCTAAACAGGCCCCTTCCTACCTACCCTTGTAGGGCTCCATTCATTTGTTTCTGTGTTCTCTTGATGAGCCCACCTTGTTCTGAAGTGCAGACTCAGCCTTTGAGCTGCAGCCTTGCTGGGGCCGAGCAGCACAGGATGGTCTCAGAACACTGCAGGCCCTGTGCCTCTCTGCACTGCAGCCTGGTGTATGCCATTCCTTTTAGTGAAGAACTTTCTGTCCACTTTTCTCACCCAGTATTTGTACAGTGGACCACTGCTCTCTCAGCAGTCTCTGGCAGTTGTCCCTCTAAGTTTCATTCTTTCCAGCCCATTTTTTCAATTTGTTAAGAGCATTCAAATTCTAATTTGATTCCCCCATTTATTTGAAGTCCCTCACAGCTTGATATTTGAAAACATTAGCAGGCATTCTTGTCCATCACTCAGGCTGAAATTGTAGGGAATCAGACAGACTCCAGACATCACTCCCTGTATCACTGTTTTGTCCTGACACCACTGGCACTAACCAGCTTTCACCCACCTCCAGACGTTCCCAAGACTGCATTTCTCTAGCTTGCTTATGAGAAGATTACACAGAAAAACTTATGTTCCACCTTGGGTAAAGCAGTGTATGCTTTGTAAAAAAGATACTCATGTTTTATAAAGCTTCAGCCTTGCAAAAGGAGGCAGTGACTCCTGAGTTGAGCACCTCGGTGGTGTTCTGCTCCATGCTGGCTGGTGGAGGCAGCACTCCGGGCACACGGCCCTTCTCCTGTGTACTTGCAGAGATCAGAAAGCTTTCATCAAGGCGGAGGGAAGGAGTGCATTGGTGCAGTGCTGGCCTGGAATCAGACCACAGAGCAGCGATCCTAATTGAGGTAGTGAGCCTGATTTGACAGACCTAATGGCGCTCAGCAGCTTTGATCTGTGTAAGAAGTCTGTGTAAGGTGTCTGTGCAGGGAAGACGGTGTTGACAACGATCTGTTCCAAGTGATTTTTGTTGAGAATTTGACGTATTTCTTCCCACAATCAACAGAACTACAGATTGGAGCAGCCAGGGCACCATGAGCAGATCTGATTTTGTCCCAGCGAGGGACATGGTGGCTCCTTCTCTTTAGTAAATTTGTGTCATAAAGACTTTTGCACGGTAAGAAACAAAAGATGAGAAACTAGCCAGCCTCACAGTCAGTGTGAAGCCTGCTATCCCATAGTTCCATAGAATAATAGAATCCTTAAGGTTGGAAAAGGCCACAGGGATCATCTAGTCCGATCATCAGCCTGGCACCACTGTGCTCACTAAACCACATGCCAGATCTGCGCATTTCTTGAACACCTGCTGGGACAGTGACCCACCACCTCCTTGGGTACCTGTGCCAGTGCCTCACCACTCTTTCTGAGAAGTTTTTCTTCATATCCAACCTGAGCCTCCCCTGGCGCAATGTAAGGCCATTACCTCTTGTCCTGTTGCTGTTACATGGGAGCAGAGGCCGACCCCCACCTCACCACATCCTCCTTCCAGGCAGCTGTAGAGAGCGATAAGGTCTTCCCTGAGCCTCCTCTTCACCAGACCGAGCCACTCCAGCTCCCTCAGCCACTCCCCGCAAGATTTGTGCTCCGGATCATCACAGCTTCACTGCCCTTCTCTGGACATGTTCCAGGTCCTCCGTGTCTTTCTTGTAGTGAGGTGCCCAACGCTGAGCACAGTACTCAAGGTTCGGCCTCACCAGAGCTGAGTACAGAAGATCGAGGTACCGGGACTGCTTAGATATTGTACCGCAAGCTTTGTAAGCAATAGGAAAGTAGACCTCATTTAGCCTTTGCGGGACAAGTGGACCTTGTGAAGTACAGTCCTGCTATACCAGCTGGGTACAAGTGTTTGAAGAAGACATGGTTAGTTGAAAATGTTAGGTCTGTGACATCCCTACTTCTGTTTGCTTACTTTGATGGTGAATTATAGTTATTGATGCTGAAATCCTTTGGGAAGGAAAAATATTTCCCCGCTTCAGAACTCTGTTGAGAGGACTTTGTGTTCTGCCATCTGAAGCAGGTTTCTAAATTGATGTTGTCTTTTTCCAGTCCATCCAGGCTGAAGTACACTCATAAATAGTTACATAGGATTTCTGGTTCTTTATGTATCTGTATGCTGTGATCCTTTGTCTTGCTGACATGGAAGCATACCTCCTAATACCTATTGGTTTGCAGCTTTCTATAATTTCTGTGCTTCTTGGGATGCAGTGTTTCCACAGACACTGTAGATATGTGTATTTCTGCTGCATGCATCACGCTTCCCTCCTCAGTTTCATTCTATACATGATTTCAGTCCCACAGCCTGATGTCCTGGGCTCGGTTCTGCTCCATCGCAGCATGGTCGCAGCTCAGGCACCCAGCCTTGTGCCGAGTGGCCCGGGAGAAGTGGTGCCACTTCCACTTGAGATGGTCAGGGTGCTGTAAGGAAGAAACAGCCCATTCCAGAAGCAGTGGGTTTTTCTTCCTGTGTATGGAAAGTGTCTTTTGTCAACAACAGGTTAAGGAAGCAGAGTTCTTTGGCAGCTGCTGAGCACGGAAGAAGCAGAAAACAAGTGAGACAGACCAGCTGCTATCCAGTGTTTACTGCCCAAAGTGGTTCTTTGCTCTGCTACTGCCACTGTAAAATGGTTTGTTTGCACAGAATGCTGTAATTCTTTGCATTTTTAATCCTTGGGCCAGTAATTCCACAACCTGTGATGTCACGTCCCTGACCTGAGAAGCAGTAGCTGTGCTTCCAGCCAGATGTTGCTGAAGCCCTTGCGGCTGGATTTGTGCAGCTGTGTGGAGTGGGGCGTGCAGCAGTCACCATGCAGAGCTGGACCTCCTGGAGCACAGAGCCTTTAGCCAGCCGGATTTATTGTCCTGCTGTATCCATTTCTGACTGTGACATTCAAATGTGTATACCTGACGATGTAACAACTGCAGGCGCTTTTTCCTTTGGAGGGTCACCCTCTGGATCTTGCTTATGGGGGTTGGTTAGAGGTGGTGAAAAACAGAGCCTGTGGCTGTGCAGTCTCCGGCTCTTCTCAGCATCCAGACCTTCTCCTCAGTACTTGAGCTGCTGTTTCAGCTGTTTCTGGTGTGTATGCTGTCATGGCACGTACAGTGCTTCATGAATGTGGCTAGGAAGGAGAGAAATAGTGGGATTTTGTATTTGGATGGGACTTGACTTCCCCTACCATCTTGCATTACCAAGCAGTGTTGGTAAATACGGGGAATGCTACAGGAGCAGATTTCTGAAGCACCAGGCTTTTACTAATGCAGCTGATGTATTGAGCTACAGCAGCCAGACTGCAGACGTTTAGCTTTGGGGTTTTGTATGGGAAATATCTTTCTTTTAATTTGTGTAGCTTTTCGTCCTTCTAGGGGTTTTTTTTTGTTTTGTTTTGTTTTTTTTTTGTGTGTGTATTTTATTTTATTGTTTGCTACTGATTATTCTTGATCTCATGTTAAAACAGCAGGGGATTCCTTGTGTACAGCACCGAAGTGAAAGCAATCAAAACACTTAGTAAGGTTTAATTTCAGGTTGGCCAGTCAATGATGTAATAGGTAACACACATACAGTATGAGCAGCGATTTTTATTTATTCACATATATTCTTTGTCCACCTGTCTGGAAAGATATTCCTGTTTCCAAGTTCCATATTAGCCCAGTGATTGCAAACCTCACTGCTTTGAATTGAAGATTATACCTCTGTAGTAGCCTCTTTCTCTCTTTCTTTCTTTCTTTCTTTCTTTTTATATAGGCTTGATTATAATACTAATAAAAACATTTTGGATTTACAGTGTTAGAAGCGTTGGTTCATTTCTCCTGTGAGAAGCAGGAAAAGAAAGACAGAAGCATTAATTTCAAACTGTAGCCTGAAGGGTAGATACAGAATATTGTCTTCAAATAAAGAAGAAAAAGTTGTGAAATTCCCAAGGGGAGTTGCTTTACTTTTGGACTGAATCACTGAATTGGGATACTGAGAGCTATGAATCAGTCATCGATCTTCAAAAAAGCAAAACAAACACACAGCAAAGAGCCGAAAGCCTCCAACTACATGAAAAAGCTGCTAAGTGTGGAAAGGAGTAGGGCATCCCACGAAACACAATAGTGCTAATTTAAATCCTTCTTTATAAAAGCAGTAATTTCTGATGTATTTTTATTTTGTTACCTCTTGCTACAATAAATAAGTGCATTTCCACACTTCTTGGAAGGACGTCTTCACAAATGGAGTGCCTATGCATGTGCCAGGCTGCAGCTGCTTTGAGGTGGAAATCAGCCTTTGAGCAAAGCCGTGCAAAACGCCGGGTGCTTATATGGCAGGGAACAGTGCTTGTTAGCTGGAAGTGCAAGAGGTGCGTTAGTTCTCCTTTTTGGGGAACAACTAGCTGGTATGCTGCTTTTGAAAGGCACTGGCTGCTTTTTGTGCTTTGGTAGTTAAAATTCGATAAGCCCTGTAACTGAGAGTAAATAGAAGTTTCTAAAATACCTCTCTGTGGCACCCTTTATAGGTTGTGTGCTCAGACAAGTCATCAGCTGGGTTTAAAAAAAAAAAAAAAAAGCAGTGATTTTCCTGTGATGGTAGTTAGCTTTAATCAAAACTTCATAACGCTAATGTTATATTAAAAGCAATCACATTTGCCTTTCCAGAACAATGCGGGGACGAATAAAGCAGTTTCTTAGGGAACTGAAGAAAGCAAGAACCCTTTGGGGGGGGAAGGAGCCAAGGTGCACATTAGTTGTTTAGCCAGTCAGCTGGCTTGCAAGTTAATCAGATCACTTAATAATTCTGTTTTAGTGCTGAACCTCTGTTGCACTTGTGGGAGCTTTGAGGTCTCAAGACGCTGCGGTACTAAAGCCCCTGTCCTCAGAGGAATATACAGCACTGAAGATGAAAGATCTTCCCCAGAGCCACTGTGACGTGCACGTCCAGAATGGAAACAATAAATAATTAGTAGGTGCTTGGTGTACAGATAGGCAAGGGTTTCATGAAGAACTGCAGACAGATTTTGTTCCCCCTGCCTGTCACGTACACAGTGAAGCATATTTCTTCTTCCAGATCTTCAGCAGCCTGTGGTGCAGCCTGTCTGCATCCAGAATGCATGGGAGTGCTCTGTGCTTTGAGGTTAGGGTGATGCTCCTTGTTCTCCTTGGTCCCAGGGAGAAGCCCTGCACATCTGACAAAAGGTATAAGATGGGAGCCTCCCAGGCAGGAGGTCACGCCTTGCTTCTCAGATAGAGTGGCTGCTATATTTTTATTTTTTATGTACTTGTATGGTTTTGGGAGATGGAGGATATCACAGTTGTTAATGTCTGTAGCTTTACAGTATCCTGTAAAGGGGAATTTGCTGCTCTCTCCATTGTACCAGACAGGGGGTCTTGGTCAGGCTCATGGACAGCAGGCGTGTGGACAGGCAGACAGAGGCCTGGTGTCCCACAGACAGCTGCCATGGCTGCTGGGTACTGGAGGAGAGGACAGGCCACCTCCTTTCCATAGACACCAGCCCTTTAGTGTGCTGAGAGGCAGACCAGGCTGGTTTGGGTGTCTGGTAGACATGTTGGCATCCTCCTGCAAGTGTCCAATTCATGTGGAGTATCACGCATACGCACACCACTTTGCATTGCATTTTCTGCAGGAGGCTGTATTATTGCTTTGACACTGGGAAGGGTACAGATGCTGTTCATGAATTCTGAAGGTGTCATGATTTTCTGTGTGGTTTTTTCACTCTAGAATTCACCCAGGAAGTATGCTACCCATTAGCCTCCTTTGGTGGAAGAGTTCAGTCACCCACTCGGGGAGCAGGAATTGCTGGTGGGGCTCTCAGGTGACTAAGCTGTCTGGTGCGGGGGCTGCAGCTCCTCTTCTCCTGCTAACATGGAGATGAATTTACTGGTGGGGAGAACAAGTCGCTCTGCAATTTATTAGGGCCCAAAAGGCATCGTCACACTGGGAACTCTTCTCAGGTGTCTTGACAGCTATTTTGGCTTTTCTCCTCGCTTCAGGGATAATGAAGACATAGTAATGTTCTGAAAATGGTGTCTTCTTGAAAACGTGAAACCTTGCTGAGCCAAATTGTTGTGTATTATCTGTAACTAGTGGCTTGGAATTTACCTTGAGTGAACATGCCTAACCTTATGAAGATGAAAAAGTTTCAGGTAAATACCCAGAACAACATCTTGAAAATAAGAATTTCTCACTCAGTACCGTCAGCCCTTTTCTTAAAGGCTTTGGAAAGCTCTTTCATGACCTTTCTTGGGAAGGTGATGAGGCAAACATTTCTGGGCATTTTATGTATTTACAATTGATTCAGTAATGTGAAAAAGGAGTTGTCTCCCTTACAATATGATTTACTTCAGTCATCTTTGCTATTCCTGTGCATCTGCTAATATCCCGTTCATCATCACATTCCGTTGTCAGGATTTCAAGGCAGGAGGGAGCTCTCTGACAGCGCAACTTTACTATTGCCTGGGGAGGTTTATTTTTAGTTTCCCTAGATAATGCATGTTTTCTTCTTAGATTCTGCGTATCCGGAGACAAGACATTAATTAGAATTAGTTCTGGACATGATGAAAATGTACAACCTATTCATTTCAGATGTCATGCACTGCAGCATAATGCAAGGCATTTTGAATAGTGAAAAACTAGTAACAAATAGTAGGAAATCCTTCTCTAGTTAAGTAATATATTTAGTACTTAGTTTACAGCAATACAGTTTAGATCTCTTTTGTTTGGTCTTACCTGGGAGCGTATTCGTCTGTTCCTCATTATGCTCTGGAGGATGTTTTTAGTCTAGCTGATGGAAGGACAAACTCTCAGAGGATGTCCCACCGACTTATTGCTTGGACGTGTCTAACTGAGACCTGGTTGGCAGAGCTGCAGGTGAACCACGGTCAGGGGCAGGAGGAGCCTCCATCAGAGCCTAAGCGATCTGATGAAGGAGGATGCCTCAGCAGAAGTAACTTCTGGGATCTCCCGACTCTCCTGAGATGGTTTTGATGATGTACTGTTTCAGCTTCGCATTTTAAAAATACATTTAGCTTTGAATCTTTTCGTTCATTATATATATTACATTTTTCTGAGGGCAAATCAAAAAGAAACATTTACATTTTCTGAAGTGAAAAGCTTTAAGTACTGTAAGAAAGAGATCTTTCTGCCAGAGGAATTTGAATTTTTGACTTTCGTCTTAAAAGGCAATGAAGTCAGACTTCAGAATTCCAACCCCTCTGAAAACAGGTCTCATAGTTTTCACATAATATGGTTACAAAAAGACTGATTTTGCATGTTTTGTCTCTTGCAGCTCCACAGCTGGGTTGTTTGCTGATCTGAAACAGCGTATCTTCCCTTAACGGCTCAGGAAACTAGGCCAGATAATGCTGATGATTTAATTCCAAATCAAAATATCACTGAAAGATTTATCTCGATCCTGCAGCATTTCAGTCCTGTGCAGTGGAAATATTTCATTAGCCAAATGAGTTAGCGTAGAAAACAGTAACAGGCAAGTAGAATTAACAGAGTATTTTGGGCATGGTGTGAGTGCAGTGGGATTTGTCAGATAAGCTTGTAAATATGCAATGATAGTGATGCAATGATAAATAATCTCCCTTTCTGTGGAGCTCTGGACCTCATACTGTACCACTGGAGTTTGCTGTGACTTTGACCAAGGCTGCATCTACTAGGGTTTTCAAGTCAGTTGTACCTTATGTGATTACACAGTGTTGGTAGTAGGAGAACTGGTAGAAGATTCTTAGTGCCTGCTAGGATGTCCAGTCAGGATATTCCAGGAATGCCATCAGATACATTTCCTGCACTGGTTGAAGTCTTGGGCCAGATCCTCGGAAGTGTTTGTATGTATGTCCCTGCTGTCTGGTCCTGTGCTGAGGGATCCAGCAGTCAGTGCTGAGCGGTGCCTGGCTGTACAGATGTACGGAGGTATAGATCTTTTGTTAGAACTTTGCTGGTTTTGCTGCAAAGCATCTGGAAAAATATGGTGATTTCTTTATTTGTACTGCGGTAGTACTGGAGATTTGCCTCACAGTGAATATTGGTACACTGCTGATGAACTGCTGGGCTGGTGGGTAATTAACATACCAGTTATCAGCTATGCTTATTTCAGAATTCACTTGTGTAGTGGCAGTGCTCAGTCATGGTCTGAAGCAGTGATTGAGCACCTGGTGGGAAGGGAGGGCGAACCCAGGGGAGCTCAGGTGTGCGCAATGCTGCTGAGTGACCGGAAGGGGTGGAATCGGGATCCAACCCTTCCCTGACCTCATTTAAGGGTTGGCAGTGGAGGTAAGGGGGATTTTGCTGGAGATCCCTGCATAAGTGAAGCTTTCTGAAGGTAAGCAGCTTCTTTCTTCTGTTTCTGTGCCCACATCTGTTGCCTTTGAGCAAATCCTCACTTGCTGCAGCCTAGGACTTTGTTACTCTGCTGTCATTGCTGTGCTTTCCGTTGTATTATAGTGTTATGACTTTTCCACTACAAATGAGCCCAACCTACTTTGCGGTGAGAGAATAAGTCCAGCAAGAGCAGTGTGTCTGGCCTGGTGGTCTCGTGTTATGGTTTTACGATTTTTGGTTATCGATATTCCACATCATAACATCACGTAGTGCATTGGGACTTAACAGCCTGTAAACCGTTGATGTCTTGGTGGGTTTTTTTTTTGTCATACCAGTTTCATACTGCATTGATCTGCCAGTGTTTTGGTCCGATATTTCTGAGACAGAATCTAGGCCTCTGTGCTTCTCCCCAAACATCTAAGCTCATAGGTATAGGTGTTATTATGCCTCTCCCTTGGGCTGTTTCTGCTTTTCTCACCTGTTGTTCTTGTAAGCATTTTGCATTTACCTCCATTATTTCTTAGTTTAGGAGAGGCATTCTTTTTTACGAGTTGTCCTTTTTTACTCCCTAGTAGCATAATTGATTTCAGGAATTAGTCATCTCAAGGGTGGTTTGTCACGTCCGTGACTTGTTGGATTGAGTATTATGTGATATAATACCGAAGAAGTTAATGAGGAGTTCATCACAGGTGATCTCCTTTCTGCCATGAGAAGTGAGCGTGCAGACTGTGTGGTGATGGAAATACCTCCTTTCCTTGGGGTCCTGCAGCATATGGCACACCGCTGGAGCCCGGGGCCTCAGACAGGCCATTAGGGCCAAGCCTGTGTCTCTTTTTTTGTCAGGATTCTGCTAAATTCCCCAGGCATTCAGAAAACTTACTTTCATATCACTGGGGCCTTGGCTTTTACCACAGCACCCCCTTTTCCCCCGACTCACTTTCCTAGAGAAAGCTGCAGTTAGGCACAGTACACACTTAATATTTTCAATGGAAGTTCACCAGCTTCTTGACTGGCAGGGAGCTGCAGTTCTGACACTCTGCGTGCGCTCTATCTGCAGGCAACCTCAGCTCACCTTAGATATCACCTTTGTCGTCTTGAACTTTGCAGGGGCACACTCCAGTGGCACAGCTTTCACTCCAGTTGGTCCGTGGACTTGTTAGAGCTGAAACATCCCACAGCACTACAATTAGGTATTTGTGATTACTTGACAGGAGCAATCTCTCTGCTGGTTTATTTCTGACACCATGTCATCAAAGCTCTTCTGAAACAGTAGGCACTCGTGTGGGAACAGCGGCATGTTTTCAGTACATGGGCATCACTTCTAGTCCTGATGTGCTGTGTTTTTGTTCTGGCTTGTTACAAAGAAACTACAAAGGAAGGAAGCCTGCCATTGCAGAAATGGGATGGCAGCGGGGAATATTACAAAATGCTTCATGTTGGTAGAACTTTCCCAGCTCAAAAAGAGTTCATGTTTGGAAGGTCTTCAATTTTGCATGAATCACTGTGGAGGGCTGAGTGCTGCGGCAATGAAAGCTTAGCTTGTATCTTTGCTTACATTCAGAAGGGTAAAGCCTGGGCACAGCTGTAACTAGAATTCATAGAATCAACTGGCCACAGAAGAAATACAGGAGGAAGAATTTCCCAGTCCTGAAGCCTGTTAGGCCATGATAGAGACTTCACAAGTGTCAATTCTTTGTCCTGATGTACTTGAAGTTAACCTAGAGAAAGCTCTTAGGGAATGAGTTGATAGGAATGGGTTTCCAGTGGTAGCGTGCTGCAGTATCCAGCTTCTGAAACAGCCTTTCTGTGAAGCCCAGTGGATGGAGCCTGCAGGCATGCAGAGCAGGAGCTCCTCGCTTTCAGTCGTGATGAACCACAAACGTTCCTTCTCTAGAAAAGTGATTTTATGAACCATTAGGTTGGCACGTATTCAGCATAGCCCATTGAATTGTGAAGGGAACAGAAGTCAAAAGCACTGTTCAAAGCATATCATACTGGAAAAGGTAACAGTAAAATGTGTTCAGAGCCGCTTCTGATGTGAGCGGGTATCGTGTAATGCTGAGCTGAGTCAGAGACCACTTCTGGAACGGATATGGGGAACAGCCAGCAGGAAAGTTGCCTTATTACAAACATCTCTAAGGGGCAGTTCACATTTATCCTCACTGAGCATCATCTTCCTCAATAGTAGCGTGTGAGCTGTCACAGAGAAGGGCACTGGAAGGCAAAAATGTGCTTGAAAGGCACAGAAAAAGCTGTAAGGCAGGATATGGTAAATCATTTTGCAAATCACTGTGGCTCCTCAGACTGCAGTGTGACCCTCAGCCGCTCAAAGGCTCCAGCACCAAGAAAGGAAAGGCACACAGGTCCCCCTGCTTTCCGAGGTGCTCTGATTAAGGCTGTGTGCTGATGACCTCCAGGGAGTCGGTGGTAGCCCCAGCAGCCTCCCTGTGCCTGGTGCTCATCCTCAGCCCCAGCACAGAGGTATGGGGCAGTGCTGCCCCGGGCTGTTACGTTCCATGAGGAGTCCCTGGGAAAGAGGAATCTGGTAGGAGATAACAGTCTCCAACCCTGGCAGCCCACAAGTGCTTGTGGGTGTCCTGGACACAGAGCAGGAAGCCTTAAAATAACCCTCCAGGCTTTGTGTGTGCCTAAGTGCTGCACTTTCCAGCTCCAGTGTGGCAAACCTGCAAACTGTCAACTGTAAGTGCAGAGCAAAGCATGGGGCGAGGTTTGGAGAAAAAGCCTTTCTGTTACTGCCCCTGAACTGTCTCCATCCAGTTCCACCAGTGGTACCAGCTCTGGGGCAGGCAGGGGTAGAGACTGTGACAGAGGTCTTTGTGTTATTTTCTTTATGTTTTACATTAGAAAGTGTCAGTACCGAATGAGGGCATCATTTCTGGAAGAAACTTAAGACCCCAAGACCCTCAGAGGAGCAGAAACTTCAATTAGAAGCAGTGATATCAAGAGAGGAAATTGAGAATTCAAAATCACATCTTCCAAGTGGCAAAGCACTGAGAGCAGATGGCTTCAGCTCAGTCTTATAAGTACTTTCAAGAACATCTGGTTCCTTGAATGCATCAGCTGCTTCATCTCTTCCTGTGCTGCAGGAAGTTTCTTGCTTCTCGCGTTGCCACCTTTCCTATGCCGAGTGCTCCAGAAGGAGCAAAATCAGCGTGCTAGCCGTAATTACTTATGCCTCTGATTAATCAAGAAATTAAAACTGTGCCAATTACAACCAGCTTTATTTATGGTAGTCAGCCATGGCTTTAGGAAGTGCTTTATGTCACGTACAGGTTAAACTTGCCAAGATGGCTTTGTTTTGAGTCTGGATGGTGAGGAGAAGGGCTTCCTTGCTCTGCGCCCATCGATACTCGTGGCGCTCGTGATGCGTCAGGAGGGTACTGTAATTGCTTCAGAGTTTCAAGTTGTCTGAATTTTAGAGGAAGAAGGAAATCCCACATGGAAACTACTTAGGTTTTTCAGTGTCATCTCAAACCTGCAGCTGTAACTTCTTCAGGTGTTCATCGCTGTGTACGATGAAAGGCAACAGCACTGAAAAGAGGCAGCGACGTTAGAAGTTGCTTTTCGGTGGTTATTTTCACTGAAAGTTGCTCTCTGGCCTTTGCACCATACCTATCACAAGGAAGGCCACAACAACCCCAGGCAGCGCTATAGGCTTGGGGCGGAGTGGCTGGAGGACTGCGTTGAGGAAACAGACCTGGGGGTACTGATTGATGCTCGGCTGAACATGAGCCGACAGTGTGCCCGGGTGGCCAAGAAGGCCAACGGCATCCTTGCTTGCATCAAAAACAGTGTTACTAGCAGGAACAGGGAGGTAATTGTCCCCCTGTACTCGGCATTGGTGCGGCCGCACCTCGAGTACCGTGTTCAGTTTTGGGCCCCTCACTGCAAAAAAGACATTGAGGCCCTGGAACGTGTTCAGAGGAGGGCTACGAAGCTGGTGAGGGGTCTGGAGCACAGGCCTTATGAGGAGCGGTTGAGGGAGCTGGGATTGTTCAGCCTGGAGAAGAGGAGGCTCAGGGGAGACCTTATAGCTCTCTATAACTTCCTGAAGGGAGGTTGTGGTGAGCTGGGGGTCGGCCTCTTCTCTCGTGTAATCAGTGATAGAACTAGAGGGAATGGTTTCAAGCTGCGCCAGGGGAGGTTCAGGCTGGACGTTAGGAAGTATTACTACTCGGAAAGGGTAGTCAGGCATTGGAACGCACTGCCCAGGGAGGTGGTGGAATCGCCGACCATGGGAGTGTTCAAGACACGTTTGGATGTTGCGTTGAGGGGTATGATTTAGCTGGGAAGTATTGGTAATGGTTGGACTGGATGATCTTCTAGGTCTTTTCCAACCTCGATAATTCTGTGATTCTGTGAAATGGCCCCTCGTTTTGTTTTCTGGACTAGACACTTTGAAAATGTGCCCAAAGTAGTCTTAAGAAAAAGCCTTGGACTGCCGAATACTGTAGCTTTCCTGTTTTAAATGTACTGGCTTAGGTGGTGCTTGGGGGATGGATTTTAGGGCTCTCTGGGCTGTTTTCTAAGTGTGTGTGTATAAGGGAGAAGGAGAAAAGAGGACATTTTGTGTTTTTTTTTTTTTTTTTTTTTTTTGAGTTTTGTTTTGCTTCACTTTATTACCCCAAAATCTTTGGTCATACATAAGTAGGTACAGTGTTTGATCCAGCAGCCCATAGGAATCAATGGGAGCTTAGTTCTTGCAGCGCATCTGTGAGGAGAAGCGGCAGCACCTGCCCAGAGAGGTGAGAGTGCTGCTGTTGGGAAGGGGAGCTGCTTCTCTCCTTATTGATTGTGTTATTGATTCCAGCCTCTGTGATGTGCTTTGGGTGGGTCAGATTTTATCTCAGCCTTTTGAAGCTAATGCTCTGCACCTGTAGAGGGAATGGGAGCTTCTGCAAAGTATGGAGCCTGCACACAGCAGTGCTACTGCACTAGATTGTTCCACCTGGGTGCAGGCATTGGGGTGTTTGCTCCTGCTGCTGGAAGTAGGGGGCAGAGGCAGGATGTGAGCTACTGGGCAAAAGTAACGGGATTCTGTGGTTCTTAGCTGGCCTCTGGTAGCTGAGGGATGGCAGGAGAAAAGGCAAGATGGATCATACAGTTAATGAGACTGTGTTACAGTGCGTCGGTCGTATCATCTGCCTGGATTCCAGGGGTGGAGAATGGTGGAGTTTGAAACCTTAGTGTTTCTTCTGTCTGTGTAATGCAAAAGCAGAATATTTCCAAGCTCTGAATGCCTGCACGACTACTCTTTTCTAGTTTCTTTTTTGGGAAATGTGTTGCTGGTTATGCTTTTGGATACAAATAAAATAACAAGAAGTGTGACATTTGATTTTAAAAGCTTACGTGGTATGCTTGGTTTACATGCTTTTGATGAAGGTATGAATTTGCCTCCTTTGAACTTTTAGTGGGGATTGTGAAGCATAGGGGGAAGTTGAGCAGTAACATTCAATCTGGAAATGCAGCAGAGATGATTAGTTTATTAGCAGGTTTATAGCAAAACCAGGAACTGATCTAACAGCTTATGGAGGCAGCAAGACTGGAATGTCTAAGTATTTCATCTGGTCCTTTTGTTACAGCAGTAGCAGCATCTTCAAGTGGAGAGCTCTTGGCTGAGGTTCCCAGCAGTAGGTGCTTTGTGGTGTTGTGGTTTCTCCATTTGTCTTTCATGACAACCCCTGGCACTCTGACAGGCGCCTTGTGTTTGCTGCTGTGCGCCCCTCGAGAGCTCGGCAAGGCAAGAAAGTGGAGTTGTGACAGGTACTAGAGCAAAGGACATCATATCTATAACAAGGTTATCTCTATTATGTGAATCCTAGGCAGGAGCAAAGCTTTGGAAAAGGACACTTGCCTTGCATGCACCAAAGATGGGCACTTAAGCGCGCACAATAGGCTGCTGTCCTAAATGAACCGAGGCCTGTGTCTTCTTGTGTCATTTTACGCTTTCAACAGCTTTTAAATTAAAGCTAATCCATTTATCTTTTTTACTTGCTGAGACTTTGTAAAAGAATGGCTTTTCATTGTTCTCTGATAGCTCAGCTGGAAATGGACTTTTGAAGGATGATGGTCCTGCGAGTGATGGAGAAATATGAAGTGACGGGGCCTGGTGACTTATCTTCCAGTTAGCCCTGTGTTCCCTGTGGGAAGCTGGCAAAAGGCCAGTTGCAGTAAGTGCTGAAATATTCCCCAGCAAGAGCCCATGGCTCTGCCAGCATGAAGTGCAAGTTCCCATCCCTGAGAAGAGTGGGGTCACCAGGCGTGGCTTTAAAATTCTCCATTAATGAAAACACTGCGTGCTTACAGAGATTGGCGGGTGTACTTAGTTGTCAGAAACACTTGAGAACAGAATTTGAAGTCACTGAGGAAAGGGAACAGGTTCTAGGGGAATCAATCAGTTCATTTTCTGCCTACAGCAGATCGGAGCGTCTCTGAAATTCTGGTCCGTGAGCGTACTGCCCTCAGATAGCCAGCAATGGCCTTGAGGGTGTGAGGCAGCTGAAAGTTTCTGCAGGCTTCACACCCCATAAGCTTGCAGTCTATCTGGGATTTATCGTTAACTAAGTTGGCATTGTAATGGAAAGCGCTGTGTGTGTAAAGAGATGGAAGTCCCTCTAAAATGAAGCACATTTAGTAAACATACTGAGGCACAGCTGAAATGAAAACAAATCAACTCTTTTGTGGTGTAATAACATGCTACCTACACCCTTTCTAGGTTTTTCTCCTTGATTATAGGCGTTATCTGCTTCATTAATTTAAGTGCTGCTATTGTATCAATCAAGTGCTTTGCCAATTTCTAATTGCCAGTCTGGGAGCTGAGTCACTGAGTTGTCTTGGCTAGGAAACAGTTGAGGAATGACAGTTTGGGTATTAATTTGTTTTCCTGAAAGCCTTGATTATTTAAAAAACCGACACGGGATCCTTGTATTTTAATTGGCCATGGTGTATTTTAACGGCCTTTAAATGAGTTGCCTCATTTATTAGCCTTCAGGTGCATTTGGTATTAAGTAACTTGCGAGTGAAAAGTACAGTCAGCGACACACTGCAGAACGTCAAGTCTTCATTAGTGGCAGAAATGTCTTGAAGTTACCCGGGATTTTTTTTTTTTGAAGCATTTTTTTCAGTTCAAAATACGAAGGGCTTTTAAAATGGTGAGAGTGGTGGTTGGTGGAAGGGTCAGAAGGCCTGGCAGTAGAGATAGGCAGCCAGAGATGTTTCAAGTCAGCTGTGTGGATTTCTCTGGTTTAAACTGATAGGTAAGCTCTTCTGTGTGTGTCTCTGTGAGAGTTTGTAGTTTCCTCTCTAGCGCAGTCACAGCAAGTGAATGGAAGTGTTTGGGAGCTACAGCTAAACATGTTTGTAGCCTTTCACAAATCTTCTTTGTATGGGGAGTGGAGGAACTCTCAGCCTGAAAGCTGACTTTCCTTTCAAGAGGATGGGTAGGGTTCATTACGAGTGCTTTCCACCACTTAGTGCCACGTAAGTGCTATACGCGGTCCTAAATATTTATTGTAATAATTCATATAGTTAGGCCAGGCTTTGGATTCCACAACTGCTCATACGGTAGCATTTAAGAACACTGAATGTGTTTTAGTTCCAAGGGCACTGACATATATGCTGGACTTGTTTGCAGTTCAGTGATTTGCAAGCAGATGAATTACACGACGGATGAACAAGCAGAAAGTTCTTAAGCTGGCACCTCCTTCTGTGAGATTATAAGTTACATTCCTCTTTCTTATGTATTTTCCAAGCAGCAAGGGAGGAGCATAGGAGAAATACTTGTTAGCATCGCATCCCATTTCTGCCTTGCCTCCTGCCTAGCTCACAGTGCTCTTCCAAAGAGCTCCTCCTTGGCAGGTCCTCGCTGTAGCCCCTTAGCATCATGAAGCTCAGGACAGGTCTGCACTGTTTCGCTTCAGGGTTTCTTTTAGTTCAGCCCCTTACTTGCTCAGGCAAAGAGCGTTGGTTATTTAAGGAACAATTCAAGATTACTGAAAAAAATTCAGAGGTAAAGAAAGTGTTTTGGTATCCCTTATGTATAGAGTGCTATCTACTCCCCTTTTCATGCGTCAGGGGTGCTTGCATTGAATTAATTTCAGAGATAGTTGTTACTGGAATAACAATACAGCGTAGGAAGAGGACCTGAGAGAAAAAAAGATCTCATCCTCAAGTTTGCCTGCCTGGAGCATGGTTCTGTACTACATGGCAATGATGACACGTGCTGCTGATAAGCAAAACTTTCTTCCATCAGCAGGGTGGTTTTTATCATTTTCTGATAGGCACAGTCAGTTTGTGTGTCTGCGCTCATTGCAAATTGATAGACTTCTGGAACAGTTACACCAAGGGAAATGCTTTTGCCTATCGTGGCTTATTCTTTATTGGATTTTTAAGTTACAAATTTATTAAATCTCATTTTTAATTAACAAAGTAAATATAAAACTGAGCTGTGTGTTTAAAGGGAAAATGTGCAAGAACCCCGTGGCTGAACAAAAGCATCTGATCTTTTTTTTTTTTTTTTTTAAGCCTTGAGACACATTCAGTCTCCTGCTTATTCTTGACTGTCAAGAAGCATTTCATATGCTGGGAAAGGTTAATCGCTCCTGAAAGGGAATCAAAATCACAACAGTCAGAAAGTTGTAAATTTGTACTTAAAGGTGGTTGTTTTATCAGCGTCAGTTATTCTCCTGTGTATATGATGTGTGGCTGTATTTTCCTTCTGCCTTCTCGTAAATGAGTGCACTAAGTACCTGTACATATTTACTGGGCTGTGCTTGCTTTAAGCTCCTTCCAAGTATCCATGTGCCATATGGTAGGTTTCATTTGCAGGATGGGGTGCAGCCTGCTGGCACTGCCCTTTCGAAGGAGATGAGTTTAAGTCCCAGCAGGGCATGCTGTGAATGAGATGCTGCCAGCACTTCGATGTCTGCCTGCTCAGCCACAGAGGTAGAATGGGGTGGGGTTTGGCTCCTGAATAAGAGGTAGCTACCAATGCGCCGTGCGGTGCACAACAAGCTGGGCAGTGCTCTGGAGAGGTCAGCCTGTTGGATTAAGTGGTATGGCATGCACTGGACTTGGGAGGAGCAGCCAGTGCTTGAGCAGCTGTTTCTCTGTTGAACCAGATCTCATCTCTTGTCAGATTTAGGGAAATGCAAACAAAGTTCAGGTTCAGGCTCATTTGGACTTCAGTCCCTTTTTCCATAACTCAGAACCAGAGTAAGAACAGCAGTCCCAAGGAGAGGTGTCAGTGCTGCTGCTGCAGGTCCTGGTGATGCTGGCACCTGCTTGGAGTGGTAGTTGGGTTTTACAACCCAGAGCAGTAGATGTGTCAGTGCAGAGATCTCAGAGTGCCTGCTGGACCCCTGGGTACTTTATCCTCTTCTGACAAGTGTTGGCGGGCAGTCAAGGGTGCTGTCTCCTATCTCTTGGCATCATGGGAAGGAGTGAGGTTTGAGACAGCTCTGGCTATGCTAACACTCAGGTGGGGTGCTTTACAGGCCAGAGAAGGGACAAAGCTGGGCTGAGATTGTTATCCGAATTCCCATTTTGGTTAACTCATGCTTTGCCAGCTGCCCAGCCTATCCCCTCAAGAGACAGCTTTACACGAGGCAGTCTTGTGGGAGTCATGGCTGCCCTAGGGATGCTGTTCTTCTTCTGCATGTTCTCTGCTTTGGTTCTGACCTGCACAGCGATGCTGTGCTAACCCTGAGCTGCAGTGTAAAGAATGCAATTCTCATCAGATCATGTCAAGTCCTTGGGAAGGAGGGGTGGAGAAATATTGGTTCTTGCTTTCAGGAATTCCTTTTACTGTTCCGAGCAATCCTGAACTCCCCTGGAAAGCACCAGGCAGCTTCTGAGTGAGAAAACAACCTAACATTAAAAACTGTAGAGCAGTGATGGCACTGCAGATGTATCCCACTGAGTCCAGAATGCCGCTATGGTTGTAAGCAGATGTTGGTCTCATTCATCTGTGAGTAACCAGTCTTTGCAAAATGTGCATATACAGCAGTGTGCTTTCCAGAAGTCACTTGGATGTGCTCTTGCCTTTGTGCCTCTCGCTCTGGTACAACCCAAGAGGTTCCTGCATGTTACATGCTTTAGGAATTTCCCTTCTTACTGTTTGCAAGTTGGTTTTATGCAGACTGTGATTTGTGCTAATGGTTCAGCCCAGAACACCAAGTTTAAATCCTTTTGGAAACTTCTTTTCCCCGGCTGCCCCGCAGTGGGGATGCATTGCCCACACGTAAGGAGATGGCAGTGGTGCTGTGCCGTTGGTTTGCCATAGGCTTGGTTTCTCTGCGGGTGCTTGTGTCTGAAGAGATGTTGGGGCTCAGGGGAATTGTTGATCCACACAGGTCCCTCCGATGTGTGGATTGCTCATAGGAGCCTTTTCTGAGAGTTTAGTTCTCAAATGATGTAAAGCAGGGAGAAGGGAAGGATAAGGTCTTCCCACAAGCTAAAATATGAAAGCCAGTGACAGAATGATCAGGCATAAAGCCATGCAGTACATTTGCTGAGACCACAGTGTTCAGGCTCACTACTCCTGCTCATTCCTCCCCTGACTTTGGTCAGAGGTGTTTTGCAGTGCTGGGGTTTCAAAAGGCCCCTCACATGCAGGAGTGGGAACCCTCGCTAGAGAGTGTGCTGGGAAAACAGCAGCTCTTAGATAAGTGATAGCTTTTGCCCAACCCCTTTCGTGCCTGCGGTTGGGTTTTCACTGTCTTCCTCACCCAGTGGAATGTGACCTGAAAGATGATTTGGGATGGGAAGATGGATTTTTTTTTTTTTTTCCCTATGAGAATAGGAGCGCTCCAGGATGTAGTGTGTTGTAAGCACCAAAATTAGTTAGATTTAAAGGTGCACTAAAAGAGAAGGCCTTCTTTGGTAGGAGCCTAACAAGAGAGGTGATTTGGGAGGTACATCAGCACTGGGCATTCTGTGAGGCTCTGCCTGGCCACCCCAGACTGCCCAGCAAGGCAATCCCTGCCGTGGGTCTGAGGGGCTGGCTGGTAGCTTTGACAGCCTTTTTATTTTAGTTATTTTTCATTTAAACGTTTACATCACATCTCATTACCTTCTCTGAGCTGTAATTAGAAATCCTGTGGAATTAAGAACCATTAAATTCATTGAGATTTCAGCCTTGGGAATTTGCCCAGAGGCACACAGCTTACAGGCCTTCATGAGGCTTGACTTTCATGGAGTTGTCTCCCCCTCCTCTGCTTCATCCAAGCCTTTGTGAAAAGGAACCATATTTTCAGTTTCACTAATTAATTGCTCTTGCCAACCAACAGATGTTTTGTAGCCTTTGAAGGCCAGGAACAGCTAGGTATATCACTTCTGCAGCCTTACACTGACTTTGTATGCAATTTGAGCAAGAAGTTTTGAAGCTTGGGGGTGGGGGGGGGGAAGAGCTACAAAAGCCAAAGAAGGAGTTTCAAAACTCAGAATATCTTTTTCCCTCCCCAGTATTTCATCAAATCAACATCCATGTCCCTTTGCTAACATTTGTGTAGTTCTGGGCCACAGCACTCAGAGAAATAATCAGGGCATCACCTCTACTAATTTATTTATCAGTTGTGTTGATGATGATGGATTGACCTTAAAAGGCAGTGGAAAGAAAAGCCACAAAACTAAGCATGGGCAGTGTGGAGCGCGAGGAGTCAAGCTTGAAAGCAATGGAGCCCAGCCCTGACACTGGGAAGGCAGCTGCGTTGTTCTGCCCTCTGCTACCCTACACTCAGCACATCGTCTGTTTGTGCGCTGGGAAGCTCTGGGGCAAAAAAAATATTAGGACTTGTCCTTAATACTGAGGATAGCAGCTGTAACGACAGGATTGGTGGGTCTGGGTGCTTTCGCTTCCCTCCTGTTGTCTACGTTATTAAAAATGATCTCATTGAAATAGATGTCATTAATCAGTGCCAAACACACTTTAGCTAGAATGCAGACAAGGACAAACTGTGCACTATTGCTGCCTGCTGATAGAAAATGTTTGGGCTAGTTTAATGGCACAGTGGTGAAATGCTGGAGGCAAACCCATCCTCCTTCTTGAAGAGTGCTCTTCTACCAGCTATGACAATGGAGGTTAGCCTTGTTATTGCCCAGGCTGCCCAGGTACAGGGCAAAATCTGCCCACTGTGCAACGAGCAGAGATGTCCTCTGTGCATGGGCTGCAAATCTCACTGCAGTCTCAAGTCTGTGTCAATCCAGGCCAAGGGGACACTCCTGATCTACTGCGTTGTAATGGAGAGCAGATGGAGTTCTGGGCAGTTCATCTGCTGGGGAAAGGGAGGTGTGTGCTGGGAGTGTTTGCAGCCTTGTTGGTCACAGTATTGCTGGAAAGAAGGGATGTCTTCATGGCAGTTTTTAAGAAGGGAGATAGGATGAGGCCTTCATGGAATGAAGACTGGTGGGAGGTGAGAAGGACTCTTATTTAACAGCAAGCGGAGGAACTAGAGAACACTTGAGGAGAGAGATGGTGGTCCTAAAAATGTGAATAGAGCAACCCTGACCTGTGCCTTGTGCTTTTACTACTGTGTCACTGTTGCTGTAGTGCCCACTGACCCAAGTGGTTGTGTAGGCACGATTAAGGTGCTTATTTGCTCCTATGAATGTCTGGTTTGAGGTCAATATCTTAAAATTAACCTGAATTCTGCATTTAGAAACATTGTTTTTTGTAGTAGCCACAGTTCACTTGTTGACACTGTTTCTTATATTTTATTAGGTATGCAGAACTTGGGTGTAACTAAGGCCAAATGGTCTGTGGCCAGATGTGATGGTTGCAGAACATGTGAGTTTTGGGGCTGGGGAACAGTTAGCAGGCATGTGTTGGCTGCGTGCCCGTGGTGTCAGTGCTTGGCAGCGTGAGCCGACTCTCCAGCATCCCGTCAGATTCCAAGCCTGAATGTAGTGTGTGTGCAGAAGCATGAAGCAGGACTGACAGTGACTTCTTTGCAATTATAGAAGAAAAAAGGGAAAAAAAACTAACCAAGTTGGGATACTAGAGGCTCAGATCTTAGCAAACTTGTTAACTAACAAGAAAGGAGTGTTGATTAGGATAATCAGGTAGGCTGTTCCTCAGTTTATAGGCCCTCTTCTGGCTGTGTTCAGCTGCAGTGGTGAGAGGGCGAACAGTCCCCCAGGAGCTGTGCCAGAGCTGCTGGGCAGCCCGTGTGCAGGAGGTGGGCTGACAGTTTGTCGTGCACACACCTCAGCAGCAGCAAAGCCAGGGAAAGGCATGGGCACTTCCCACCTCGGACGGCTTTCCTTTCAAATTCTTCTTCAAAGAGTCGGTGTCATATCTCAGGACAGGTTGGCCGCATGGCCTGATAATGTGTGACTGTTCTTGAGCAGATCCCATATAGAGATTTTAAGCTTAGCACACAGAGACTCTTTCGGGCCCGGAAAAAAGATGAGCTGGGTTATGCAATTGCTGTATCTGGCATCCAACTAACTGCACGCCAATTACCAGCCCGTATGCAAATGCTTGTACTGAAGCGGAGGATGCAGCTGGACGCAGCTCTGGGCACCCTTCCCAGAGTATTCCAAGCCACATTATGACAGTTTTGAAAGAGAAGGGCTCTGTGGAGCCAGTAATTTTTTACAGCCTTTCAGAAAATGGTAGAAATTACCACTGCATCCAGATCTTAACTATTTTATTGAAGGGAGAAGGAATTTCTGCACGCTGATGCCAATCAGGATGTACTTGAGGCGCTCGCACTCCAAGACAGAAGGCCATCAGTCTGTTTGCCAAGTGCACGGCCTGAGTGCCAGATGTGCTTGGGATAGAAAGCAGGCTTCTTGAATTTGTCTGGCTGCGTGAAAAGAATAAAAAAATACACTGCCAAATAATGCCGGAGTTGAAGCTTCCAGGGGTGCTGCAGGGAAGCCCTGCTGCTGTCAGATGCCCCTGGCCCTGATGAGGTTTCTGTTCATGCTGCTGCTTGCCTTCCCACATGAAAGGAGCACTTGGGAAGGGTGCAGCAGTGGCATACAAACGGTCACGCAACATTGACTTGCACGATGCCTCCTGTAACGAGCTGATTCCAGGAGGACGGGGATATGGTAGTGTCACTGTTACGTATCGCTGCAGATGGGAAAGATAAATTGAGAGCTGCCATTAGCAGACATGAAACATTTCAGGTTTGATCAAAATATTATATATCAAGCGGCCTGCCAAGGAGAGGCGTTTAAATGCTTGTCTGACTGGAGAGCACAGAAGTGAATCAGTCGAGGTACGTGTCCTTATCCTGGGTGAAGAAATGAGCTTTTTATGAAGAGAATTTTGTAAAAAGTTTAGGGAAGAAAAATATAAAGAAGTGTTTTGAGTGCGGTTTCTCAAATGTGGTTCACACAGTTGATGCTAAATGAAAGATGATGCTCTAAGGCACCAGCTACAATGTTCTCTGTCATGAAATGGGAGGTTCTCATCACTGCCCCGCGTTTCTTCAGACTGCCTCTCAGGAGCAGAAGCCATCCATCTGGAGAAACACTTTGATGGCAGCGCAAGCTCTGAGGAAAAATGAACGTGGAACCAATGTAGTGAGCCAGAAGGAGTGGCCTGCCTGTGTGTTGTCGCTGCGCTGTTGCAGCATCTGATCGGTGTGACAGATGAGGGGGCCGATGCAGATGTACAACCTCTGGGCACGGGTAACATTTTCACAGGGCGGAAGAAGCAGCACTGGGATCTGTTCAGTCTTCACTGAGAGATTTGGAGGATGCCTGACACTGAAAGCAGAGTCTGTGTCGTGAAAGAGTGAAAGGCAAGCCTTGGGACAGCTGCTTTGGGTCATTCCATTAGATCATATCACATGATGCTCGCTGTTAAAGCTGATCAGACAGCAGAAATAAATGGCAGTACTGCGATATTTGTCAGAGCCTCTGGATGAGGCCGCTGGGATACTGGTCTGCTCTGTGCCCTGCAGGTGCACCCAGCACATTGTATATCATCTCCCCATCTGCTGGCTTTCTGCTGAGGAATAAAGACAGGGAAGAAGGAAGGATTATTTGGGATCAGTGGGTTTTGAGCCTTTTGAATCATTGCACGCCCGTGGCCGTTGCACTTGTTCACACATGTGGGTGACGTGCTTTTAGATAAATGGTTTATTCTGCATGGGTGTGTTGCATCATGAAAGTGCTTTTTCATCAGTTTGCATCTAGAACACAGTAATGACTGTGCAGTAGGTTGTTGGTCATCATGGAACGACAAAAAAATGCAGGTTGGAAGGGACATCCAGGAATCATCTGCTCCAGCCTCTGCTCTTGTTCATGCAGCATGCTGTGTGGTGACCCGTCAGCACTGCATGGGTGCACAGCAGGGATGTCCGTCTCGATGTCTGCAGTGCTTCTCTCCTAATTTGGTGACACTACAGGAAGCTGTATCATTACAGTGTTATGTTTTATACCTGTTAATCTACCTGTCCTCCCTGAAAATTAGATTGAGAAAGCAGTAAATCAAACAGTTGGCTGCTAACACCAGGACTAAAATTTGACTTCACAAAAAAAGTGGTGCAATTATCATGTCCTGAAAATTAATATCCCTGTAACAGAGTCTGTGTGTTACGGTATAGCTCCTCGCCTGCAAAGTCAACAGGGTCAAACAGCTTTCAGAAGCTAGTGATGTGAATGGAACCTAACAAACTAGGTGGGGAACATCGTAAACAGCTCCTGCTGCTTCTGCAGATAAGGTCTGAAGAGAAAGTGCCAGATCTAGGGCTGATCATACAGCTTGATGCTTCTCTCCTTGTTAATTAGAACCAAGGGTACTGTGCTGGTGATGGCAGGTACCTGGTTAGGGGAAGTTGTGCTGGTTGGAGTTAGTGCATCCTTTTATTCTCCTTTACCAAGGTGGAGTAATGACTGGAGTAGGAAAAATCCATCAGAATTGGAGGGGAAGGAGATGATATAAGTTTAAACCTGGGCTTAAACGTTTAGAGGGAATTGAGATCTGAGTAGGCCGAAGCTGCAGTGATCATTGCAAAATGCATTTAATTGGGCAGCCTCTGGTACAACTCGGTCTAGCTGGATTATGGAGACGTACTCCCTACTTTAGCACAAGCCAAGTATATTTGGTAAAGTATATTACACTGAAGAACAGGACTGTTTCTTGTGGAAAGAAGCACATGTTGAGTTTATATCTGTTTTCTTTCAGATAGATGGGATGTTTTTCCGTTACTTGTTTCATTTAGCTGTTTCTACCATCTTCCATTCTGGATGGCTTTCTCTATACATTGAAGCTCTTGGGGCCGTGTAGATGTGTTTTATGTGCCCTGTGGTCTCAGCTGCTTGGAGCACAAGGAAAAATGGGACCCATTAGCCTGATGCTGAGTTACATGCTGCTTGTGGTTCTCTGCAAATGGGGTAGGTGTGGAATGTGTATTGTAAATCTGGCACGTTTACCCCAAAGGGCTGGAAGTATTTGCAGCGCTATTTCTTTTTACAAAGTAAAATAAATATAATATTAAATGATATAATGCCTTAAAATTAATAAGGTAGTGCGAAGGAAGAACTCAGGGCATGCACAGAGTCAGGAATTATCTGAGCAGGTCCACGTGTCCTCTTTGAGTTAGTTTAATGTGACTTCAGCTGTTAATGAAACTGAAGCTCTCTTTGATGAGGTTGCTGAAGACAGCTTGGCCAGAGCCTGTTGTCCTTTAATGAAGTAGCTAAATGACTTTCAAGGACCATGCAGATCCATCCTCACGCACTACTGCAGTGAAATGGTGGAAAGGTAGCCCATCCAACTCAGTGAAAAGTAATGAAATTGCTCATCCTCATTTAAGGAGCAACACAGATTTTGAAGATTTATGCTCAGTTGCTGCTGCCGGCGTTCTTAGTTATTGAGCAATTGGACATACGGGCTCACAGTCTGCACATAACTTTGAGTGCTTGTGATAGAAATAAAGAATATTTTGCTGTTGCTGTCGAGCCTTGAAACTGACTTCCAGCTAATGACCCAAGTAATCTTTACTTGAAATTGTGTAATTGAGATCGAAGGCTGCGTGGGGCTTCTAGCTGGTACACAGATTCCACATCCGTGAGCTTCTCGGTATGGTCATTGAGCTGAAATGGAGAAGGTTAGAACTCTCATTTTCATTATCAAGCTCCCCCTATCTCCCGATACAAATGTGACATTTCAATTTTACACAGTCCAACTCTTCTTAAATCATCTGTATAAAAACTTCAAACCTTGATTGATGATGGATGAGCTATTGTCTCCTAAAGCACACAGTTCTCATTACCCTTAAGACATAGCTTATTAATGATGGACCTGAAGTGCTTTCCCAGTGGGTCGTGAGCAATCTACTGCGCTAAGAGATCAAAAGACTTGGTTTGGCATGAAATTTCCAGGCCAAAGCTATTTTCACAAACAGCATCTCAAGTGTTGACAGTGTTTTGAGGGTGATACGGTATCTGACAACAAATCCCCGTCATCTGGGTGATAGTAGCAAAGCTGCAGCACTGTCAGCGTGCAAAGATGCTTTGGCTCTAATGGAGGCTGACCTTGGAAAGTAAGTGTCATTAATGTGTGCTGTATGATATGTCTGTGTAGAGAACACTGGCATGTGGTGTAGTGTAAGAGGCAGCTGCTTCATTATAGTGGATAATCACCGTGCAAGGTATAAGGCATCTTCTGTTTGGCTTTTGAGGTTGTTAGTGGATGTTCCTAACAGTTATCTGAACTAAATCCTTTCTGTTTCTCTGCCCATCATAGAGCTAGATCTTTTCCCTCTCATTGTGCCTCCTTCCAGTTCAGCATGGCAGCTGGCTTCATGGGACCAGAAAGGAGCTTGTAATTTGTAACGCTCAGTAAAAGTAGCAGTTTTATAACCAATTTTGTAACTATTTTAAAACTAGATCCTACTGCAAAGTAATTGCCAGCAGCTCCCGGTGCGTATCAATGCACGAGTTATTTGCACTTAAGGGTACGGAGCAGGATGTGAGCATATTTTGGCAATTGAACTCACTTTAGGAGTTAGGTAACAGACCATGGTGGATTTTACTGTACACAAGAAAAAAGCAGCTGAAGAAAATGCCCTTTTGGCAGATGGATGAGAAGTTCTTTCCATCTCCAGTGTAACTGGATGATGTATGTGCAGAGCTACTGTCCATTTGTGTCTGAAGCTTCTGGCAGCTGGTAACGCATTTCCACTGACCCCACTCAAACTTAGAGCAAATGTTTTGAATTTAGCCCCTTTTTGAACATAGCAGACCAAGTATAGGTTTTACATGTTGTATCTCTCCATGCCTCTATGCAAGTAGAAAATGTTTGTGTTTCATGGCTGCCAGAGACCTGTACGTGTTGTTGCTCTGCTGTTGCCATCATAAGGTGGGTTACCGGAGTACATGGTAATCGTTCCGCTTCATCTCCTGGCTAATGGAAGCCAGAAAATAGCAGATAAAATGGATAATACATTTCTGATTCCAGTCCCTGGATAAATAGCCATTTAACAGAATTTTAATAATATGCAGATGTAAGTTCCCCACAATCATTTGGCAGCTCTCCACACAATAAGCAAAATAATGACAGAAGTCAGTGGTGAGTGCACGCTGCTTTATTTTCATATAACTTGGGTGACAGCATTATACTGCTTTTAAGCCAGAAGAGTAGCTCTAATAAGGAAGATCAGATTATTTTTTTTTTAATTCACTTCAGACTCGACTGGCAAAAGGCCCTGGAGCTGCTCCTTTGCTCAGAGCACCAGCTGCAGCCCTGGTGCCAAAAAGGAGGATGGTGAGACTCACACGTGGCTCTTGGCAGCTTGCAGGAAGGCTTGCAGGATCACCTGCCCCTCGTTTCCTGGAGAGAGCTGGCAGGGCACGTGCTTCCAAATCCCCTCTTGGAGCTCTGTGCCCTGGTGCTGTGTGGGAGCCCACAGGTGACGTTTGCAGCCCACGCAGTTCCATGCAGCTCCATTCCAGGCAGCAAGGCTTGGTTTGGATTAATCATGTTCTGGTGTCAAGAAAGTTGAGTTACAAGGCAGAAATACTCTCCTCTGTAAGATATTTTAAGTGGATGCTGCTCTAAGCTGTGCTTGTTCATGCATCTTCAGCAGTCCTCAGCTTCATTCTTTGCAGGAGAAATAAAGCCCGCGGGTGGATGTGTTGTTCTGGCCGCTGTCTGTTCTTGGCAGGGCCCAGCAGGAAGGCTCCTCGTGCCGCACGAGGGAGGAAAAAGCCCTCTTGTGCCTGCCTTCCTTCGCCTGCTCATCTGCATAGCTGGAGATCCCCGCCTTGCTCCTCCTGTTTATTGTTTAACTTTATCACCCACTTTCAGCGCTGTAAATTAAAAGGAGATGATGACTTTATGATGATGAGTTCATTATACAGTAACTCTTTTGTATATTGATTGTGTTTGTGCTTCATTTGCTTAACATGTACTGGGGTTTATTAGGTCTTTCCAGGCATTGTTCTTGCTAAGAGAGGGCACAGAAGCACAGGATGAATCTGAGTTTGTTAATTTAGTGTAGCCAATACATCTGTGCTGATTTACACAGGCCGAGGACTCTGCATAAAGAACCGTACAATAGCAAGTGGGGAACGGGAGCTAGAAGGGAACTGAGTTTAAATCCAACAGAACGGAAGGAGCTGAGCAAAAGCACATTAAGGGTTGTACTGAACTTGGAGTTTATGGCCGTTTAACAGCTGTAAGAGCCCACCTTTGATGCTATGACTCCGGTTTCTTAGCACCTTGCTGCTTGAGCAGACCTGTAGACTTGAATCCTGTCACCTATGAGAAATGCTATGGTTTGGGGCAAACGCATTTCACCCCATTTTGGGAGCCAGGCAGCAGGTACGACAGCCATTATGCAGTGGTGAGGGAAGTCGGGCCGCCTTCCATGTTTGCTCCTCATAAATCACAGGAAAAGCCTTCAGTAAAAGAAGGCCAGTTTCTGGTTACTTTGACACTGAAAAAAAAATGTGTTTCTCCACAAATTGAAACTATTAGAAGTATTTTAGAGTGAGGCGGTGCCTGATACACAAGAACACATCCAGGTTTCTTGGAGAAAGCAGAAAATTTGACGGGTATTGTCATGAGTGAATGCTCTAAAAAGCAGAAATGATGCCAGCAGCAGGTGTTCAGGGGCACCGGCTGACAGTGGCACTATTTGGAGTCATGTGCAAGTGTTTGAGAAGCTATCAGGGTAGATTTCTCCATTTTTCATGGCTTGTTAGATGTTACTTTTAATCAAACTCTGGGCCATTGTGGATTAGCTAATCCTGTGTAGCTGGGGTGACACAGAGAAATCAGCAGTAATCATGTTTTCAAGTGTGCTTCTGAGGCCCACTTTTCCCCAGAGCAGAATTGCTAGCAGATGCTGGATGGCTGTGGGTTTTTTTTTTTTCAGGGATCATAAGAATATCATACAGCCAGATCATCACTATAACTGTAACTCTAATCTGGGCTCTTTTTTTGTATAAGATTATTATTATTGTTGTTGGTTTTGTTTTTAAGCTTCTTTTCAATGAAAAGCTGAGCTTTTGAATCAGAGCTTTCTGAGAAATAGGTATCAATACTCTGAACTGATGAATATGGCAGAAGGATGTATTTGCAGGCAATCCTTGATTTAATACCTTCTTGCATTGGGAGCTGCCTGCCCTGCGTTCTTTGTCCTGTATGCTCTGAAATGTTAAAAGAAAAACACAGTAACTCCTGGTTGTTAGTCAACGTTAGTGTTCCCACTGAGGCTTGTAAGGGCTTCTGTGGGAGATGAGGGCTACCAGCACACCTAGTCTTTGCCACAGTGCTTGGGATTTCCTCTTAATGGCAGCGTAAGAGGTGTGACACTGGAGGCTGAATGGCACCACTTAATGTCATCGGGAGGTGCCATAAGTAACCAGCCTTCAACTATTCTTTGCTCCGCTGCAGTCTCTGTCACTAAGTGGGGCAGGAGGCTTTAGCCTCCTAAGTACGAATCCACCTTCCTTACTGACTCTAGGATGAGAGTATTCCTACCTCAGGGGGGCGCATCAGCTTATTCAGTGTTTTAAGCGTCGGTATGTGTTAATGAAATGCGGCATGTTGCGACTGCTTGTGTGTCTGGAAGTCACTGAAGTCTTGGGATTTGTTTTACCCACGAGTAACAGTACTCTTATACACTTGAATACACTGGAAGAGGACAGAAACTCAGTCAGTAACCTATCAGCTGTGTGCTTGTCTTTGTCAGGCTCCTTCTGCATATAAATAAATAGTTCCTGATTGCAAATGTTGTATGCTATTTACCGTCCTGTTTTTGGTGTTAGATGAGGTTACAGCGTCAATCTTGGTGTTTGAATTCTGTGCCCTCTGTCTCCCGTGCACGAAGCGGCAGTGAACTTAATTAGCTGTATGCCTGAAGAGCCTTACAACTATGTTCTCCTGTTCTTTTGTGCAGAAATACTGAATGGAGGGGTGTATGTTGGCCAGAACAAATTTCTGTGCTTCGCAGACACCATTCATTGGCAGGATATCGTGCGTAACCCCTGGGCCTCCAACTTCACTTTGGTTCCAACGAATGGCAGCTCAGGATGTAAGTACCAGTTTTATCCTTTGTCTTGTCATCAGCACAGCGTGGCGCACTATAAATATGACCACAAGTTTGTCCCTGATCCTTTGTCACAGAGAATTGTATTTGTTCCCCTTTCTCTACGTTCTTCCAAGTTCGTATGATACTTAGAAGAACACATCCTAATCTTAAGAACAAGGTATCCATAGAGAGCATTTGTGAACATCATGCGTTTTTGGAGTTTTTTTCTCATCTACTTTCTCTCTTCTGCATATTCTTTTATTTCTGTGTATTTCTAATACCACCATACTACTGTGGAAGCACAGACATTATTGTTTGTTTTGGAATTGTTCCTGCAGCTTAGTCTGGTCCTTAAGTCACAGTGTTCCGCCTATGGCATCATAATTAGCTGCTGGAGTAATTATGGTACAAGCTCACAGATATTCTGACTTGAAATAAGAAAGGAACCTGAAAGAAATAGCTCTTCTGTTATCTGGTGTGTATATGTGAAGAAACAATTTGCAAGGAGTGGGGTGCTCTTCACATCACCAGTATCTCTGGGTTTAGTATGCTCTCTGTTCTCATGTTCTCGTTTTCGAGTTGTCTGTATGTTGTCATTAATCTTCTTGACCTGTTTCTCCAGTTCCCTTCCCTAGAGTTATTTAGACGGTTCTTGGAGCAGTAATGAATTGTGGTGAATTCATCAGTGATGAAGTGAAATAATTCTTAATATAGGGAAGTGTTCTCAAAATGCATACTGTACTCTTAAGCAATACTCTTAGGATGTATTGGGATTGAAATTCAGGTATAGGCTGGGAGGAATCTATCTGAATTCAGGAATGACACCAGAGCAGACGTTGTTCTGGGCATTCCTGATACAAGGCCATTCTGGAGCACTTGCTGCATCCTTGGGTGTCCTGCATGGATGTATAAATCACTGATTGCCTTCTTAGCTTCTGCAGCACCCAAGTAAGACCTTAAATTCTTCAACTCTACGTTAAGCATTCAGGAAAAAAAAAAACAAAACAAAGCCAACCTCTGGCTAAAGACTATTTGATTGAGTTCCCTAATTTTAAGCACCAACTGGTTTCTAACCGAGTGCTTTGTGTTCCAATTGTTTTCTGTAAGGACAGCTTGCTTTTGTGTGTCTCACCTGCTGCCTTCAAAGAAAGAGCACAGCTACTTGAGACACAGCTTCCTGTGGGAGCCTGCCAAACTCCTCAGGTCCTCATCTGCCAGCTCCGGAGCTGAGGCTCAGCTCCTCTGCCTTCTGGCTGCAAACCCGACACAGTTGCAGTGCAGCCAGCTACCTTATTTGCATATTAAAAAGCTCATCACTGGCAATGATCGGTTCTGAGCAGAACTGATAAAACCTTAGAAGGTTAGGGAGTGCCTGTACCCTTCTATGAATCGTTACTTCAACACAAAAGAGACTTGGTTGTTATTCTGTTTTGTTCTGTTGGGCTTTCTTATAACCTTTGCCAGCTCTTCCAGAAAATGCTTTTGCAATACCAAGGCAATAAGCTCTTTTAAAAAAGCAACCAACATCAATACTATCCTTCTGAGCTAGCGAAAGTTCTGCTAGTGACTCCAGGGGAATCAGAACAAGGTCGGTGCTGAGTACTTTTGGAATCATCACCGGAAGATAATGAAGGTAAATGCTAGCTTGCCCAGCAGGATAAAAGAGTGTACATCTCTCTGTCCAGTTTACTGGGGAAAAAATAAAAATGGTTCATTTTGAGCTGCATTCAAACATAGGGAGCTTTTGCTATTTGTGCTTCATAAAACTGGTAAGTAGCATAATTTCAGGGGTGATTGAGAGCTGCGTAGTGAGGCGTCTCCATTAAGACGGCCACCCAAGTCTTGATTCTTTTCCCATCTTTGAAACAAAGTAGAGCCCAGTTGGATGGTTTTTAATTTAATAAACCTAAGTATCCTCCAAAAAACCAGCCAATCTCAATGCTATTCATAAGTCCTGTGAAATTTGGTTTGATGAACTAAATTATTTATTTCTCCACAACTTACGTAAGTGACAATCTGAAACCTGAAGGTCAAACAAATGGCTGAGGTGGTTTTAAAGTGTTGTTAAAGGCTTTGGGAAGCAAAGAAGTTGTACATAGAGATCACCATTTAAAAGCACCTAAAATTAAGTATCTGTCCGTGTGTGCATGTGTTTCTCACACATACACAATGTGTATGAGTATATATACACACGTGTATATATATATATATTTTTTTTGTTATAAGACTTCAGATCACTCAAAGAATGGTGGAACCTTATTACTGCAACCTGTCAAAAGGTAGGAGAAAGGGAGTATGTTATACTGGTAGTTTACAGGAGAATTAAGGCAACTCGTGTGTGCTGGTACAGAAAGCAAAACGAACACTGAATTATAACCCTGGAATGGAAATCTCTGTGCGGTATCATTATGTGAGGGTACATGCTTCTCATATTTGGCTCATATGTCGCTTTTCAGACTGCAAAGCAGCGTGGGTGCTTGCTGGGCTCACCTTTACTCTTTTTCTGCTGCTGCAAATGATACTCAGAGCATCACAAAGTCTTTGGTACTTTTCTACACAGACTATGAGTCATGCGTTTTGGATCCAGAATATATTTTTGCTGTTTATTTCACATGAATGCATTACATTGCCTGAAGTCTCAGGTGCCTCTATCAAATGCAAATCTCGACTAAGTCCACTGGAACTTAGTGAGTACATGTTGCTCAGCATTACTGAGAATACACTAAGTGCCAAAGGTATCAGGAAGGCCCTCTGGGACTCTCTGTCAGAATATCTTGGGGAAAAAAAAGTCATGTTTTCTACTGCTTATCTGAGAACTTTGACAGGAGAGGGAAAAGGTCTGTCAGAGCAGCTATGTCAGTGTGCAAATGTAAATCTGCCAAATGTGCTGTGTCAAGTTCAACAGAGGCAGTACTAGTAGGAATTCAGGGAGGTTTGTGTAAAGGTGTTTGTGTAAGACAGGGTAGATGGGTTGAGCTGTGTGACATGTGTGGCTCTGAGTTGCAGGAGGAGATGGAGAGCATCTGCCCCAGGAATGGTTAGGGCTGTTGCACTGTGACCGCCTCAGCGTGCTCCCTGGCAGAGAGGGTTGTGGGACCAAGAGAATGCTGACGGCATGAGCTTCAGCACCAGATACCCCATGTTTTGCCATCACTAGCTTTGCTTCCAAGCACTGGTAGTGGACATCATATCTCCCCTGAGGCCGTACGGAACATGGGCCCCCCTTCAGAAGTGCCCAGTGCACAGCACTTCCCAGGTTTTCGGCTGTGCCAGACTGTACTGCAGCAGGTATTGTGCGCCAGCCCTGGGCTCCTTCCATCCTTATCCTCAGTGCGGAGGCTTGTGTTGCAAGCTGCTGGTGCTGCTCTCCTCCCCAGCCACACACAGCAGCTTAGAGTGGTCCCGCTTCATGAAGGAGGGCGCAGGCCTCCCTGCTGCTCCACAGCAATCAGCGCATGAAGGAGATGAAAGGGTGGAGTAAAGTGAAAACGCTTTGAAATAGAACTAGTGCTTGTTCCGTACCTTAGATCTGCCGGCTCTGTGCATGCCTCCTCATTTACATCAGAGCTAGACAGAAGAGAATATGGCCGGTGCACTCCTGGGATGCTGCACTCCCTGGATGCTGCTCTTCTGATTCCCTTCATCGCAGGCTTTCATTGTCATTTCAGCATTAAGAAAGCAGTTGAAAAGGCCGTAGTGTCTTAACTACTGTAATAGTGCAGATGTATGAATCCTAAATGCTGCTTCTCCTTTTTCTTTAGCCTGGAATGTATTCTACCCGTTGCTTCATGCTCTGATCAAATGCATGCAGAAAAGCTCATGTTAGAAACCTTTGAATTACATGCTCATACTGCTAAGATGACTACGGGCAGTGGCTGTGGGTGTAGGGCTCTGTGTGTACTGCTGCCATGCAATCAACACGTGCACCAGGGACCCTGCATGCTTCAGCTGTATGAAGGCAGATACCTCTGTGCCTGGCGTTCTGATATATATGGTGAAATAATGCACTGTTGAATATTGGCACAGCATTTTCTTACTCGTATCTTGTAGATGAGGCTTTTACAATGATTTGTAATTGGAAGTAGTCTTCTCTTCCACGTACCTGAAATCTCAAAGGTGCTTAACTGAGGAACAAAGTTGTCCATTTAGGTGTTTGTTACTCAGTTGGTTACTCCCATGCTGAAAACCTGTCTTCTCTCCTTCTGAAAATAAGCCACAAATACAAGCGTTAGCTTAGCTAATGTGCGGCGTTAGCTAATGACACACTTGGCAGAACGTGTTCCCCTGTTGCCACATCCGTGTTGGATTTGGTCTCCATATTACGTAGGTAGAGGCCTGCCCTTTGGAGCTGGAAACCCAAGGTAAAGCTCCCAGCAAGAAATAAAGCAGGCAATAAGGATCAGACTTGTCTAAAATGACTCTATGTTGGTAGAACTCTTTCTCTCTGCTCAGCTGGAGACAAAGTGCATTGTGTCTGTAAGGCTGGCTGCTTTTCATCTGTGCCCTCTGTGTCCTTAGCCGCCCCTTGGAGTGATGGGAGCCCCCATGTGCCTGCCGCAGGTCGTTACAAGGCACTGTTCAATCAGACTTTTTGGTGGAGTTCTGCTTTGGAAGTTTTGTTTGGCAGGAAAGCCTTAAGGGTTTGAATGGCTGAGCTGAGGTCACCGTGTGCAGCAAACAGCATAGATTCGAATAATCAACAATGCATTGAAAAGTGCTGAGATCTATGGATGCATATTCATGATGGGGCTGGGAAATTTGGGTAATAAAGATTAAAAGAATACTTGCTATTTTCAAGGGTAAAAAATAAAAGCTGCTTTTTAACAAACGATTCAGAAGAAATACGAGATAGAAGTTAACGAGTGCCCAGCTCCAGCTGAACTCGGAGCGTTAAGCGCCTGTTCAAGTCTTGTCCTGTGCTGGAGTTTGTGCTCAGATCCTGTGGTGCACTGAGATCCACAGGTCTTTTTTCAAGCAGAACAGCTTTTGTTGCGTATCATTCTTAACGTAGTACTTCTCTGTCTAATTGCAGCTGATAATGTAAAGCTGCAGTTTCTGAGCCAGGCAGTAGTTCTACTTTCTTGCCGCGATGCATGGGAAGAAAAGGCTTAGTCTTCATCCGCGTACCTGTGCTTCAATAAATCCCGCAGTGCGTTTGAGGAGGATGCTTCTTCAGAGTTTCTTCCCTCTCTTTTACCTATTGATTCATAGGTTTCTTAAGGACGAAAGATACCTTGAAACGCCTCTAGCTCTGATGTCCTGCACTCCAGTGCCCCAAAGTACCGCCCGCTTGCCTGGCACTGAGTCAGTACCTTTCCGAAGCGCAGCTCGCTGCCCAGCCTGGCTCCTTGTGGAGGTGGTGGCCATCCCTCAAGAAGCCTGTTACCTCCCTGCTGCTAGAAGAAATAATGCGAGGTGCCTTTATTTCTGATTTGAACGCAGATGCTGTTGCCTGTTACATATTCTTCAGCTAGCTCCAAGAGCTCTCGAGTACCCTGCATTTTCTCCCTGCAGCAGTGGGATGCACAGTGTAATCAGCTCACCTCTTGGTGCGATTTTCATAAGCTAAATAGACAGAGGGTCTCGTGGCTCGCACTGTGAGGCTTTTCTTTGCAGCTCTTGAATAATTTCAATTGCTCTTCAGAGTAAAATATTTCTCAATGTTCTTTCAGAATGGGGAAAGTGAAGTGTTTTATCATAGATTTAGCCGTAACTCTATAGAAGTGAAAATTGTATCCTTTGTGTTGAAGCTTCACGTGAGGAACCTGGTAATCAATCTGTTCTGACATCCGTGTGTTTCAGACAGTCCCTGTTTTCCAGAAAATGAAGCCTGCACAACTGAATGGTGCAGTCCTACAGTTGGCTGTCAGAAAGATGCTTGGCGTGAGGGCTCAGCTCACAGCCAGCCCAGCTGTCCGTGTGTTGCCGCTGCCCTGTACTGTCATCTGCTGGGGTTTCAGGCTTCCTGTCACCTGCATATTCCATTGCCTGAGGTTTCAGAATGGTTTCTAAACTTTTGTTTGGCATGTTGACAAGCATCAGTCCTGGGATGACCCCTGGGGAACCACACCCCTGCTGCACTGTAATAGGTCTTACAGCTGCTTTTGGGGAGCCCTCAATTAGTTGGTTCTTAATACATTTTTCAAGTGTTCATTTCATGTTGAAACATACAGACAAACCTAATTAAATGTTTACCATTCAGAAGGAATAGAAGATGAACTAGCCAGTGTCACGGTGCCTTAGCAAGTCAGCTCTCAGTTGTCCAGCAGCAGTTTGGGCTGGGATTGGCTGTACCTGGATGCACATACTTGGATGGGATTGAGCTGTCTGACGTACTCATCTCTGTACAGTATGCATTTGGTTGATTTGAACCAGTGCTGACTCGGTACTTTTTATTTCTTCTTTCCTCTTTTACTCTGTTCCTCTCTTTGTGAGGTGCTACACACCTTACTGTCTCTACTACTTGCCTAGTACAGTTTGTAAAAGGGTACTTCTTAAAAATGTTGCAGGAATGGTAACAATTTGGCAAAAACTTAGCTTAGTAAAGCTGTTTTTTTGTCAGCCTACTTTAAGGCTTGAGGGTAGCCAGCCCTGGTTTAATACAAGCTCTGATTAAATTAATACAGCCCTGATTAAATACCACCTTAGTAGAGACCTTGTATTGTTCCCAGAGCACAGTAACTCGCTGGTGGTGTTGATAGGTGCAGTATTACGTGGAAATTTGTACTTAGGTTGTACCATGGGATATTTAATTCTGAAGTAACTATGTGATAGTTACGGCTACCTCAGATCCTTGCCATCTATCCCAAAGGTCTCACCTTCCACAAGTTCTCAGTGATGCTGTGGCCGAGTATGTCAAATGTTATGCATGTACACCAGTGTTTCCAAGCAGACTCTCCAAAACTCTCTTGTGCTGGGCCAGACCTCGTTCACTACCAGTGGGAAGTCACCCTGGTGACCCGGGGAACCAGGTAGCAGTGTGGTAGTAAGGATGGAGTCCTTTTGGGTGAGCAGCTGGCTGACGGGTTGGGCTCAGGGGGTTATAGTGAATGTGGTTATGTCAGGCTGGCAGCCGGTAGTTAGCAGGGTTCCCCAGGGCTTCATTTTAGGGCCAGTTCTCTTTAATGTTTTCATAAATGACTCGGATGCAGAACTAGAAGGTGTTTTGACCAGGTTTGCTGAAAATACTAAATTGGAAGGAGCTGTTGACTTGATCAAAATTGGGGAAGCCATGCAGAGTGATGTAGATGAATTAGTGAGCTGGGCAATCACCAACTACATCAAGGTTAACAAGAGCTAGAGCTGGACTCTACACCTGGAAAGGAGCAATTCTGGCTGTCTGTATTCACCCCAAACCGGGGGATGAGATGCTGGAAAGCAGGTGTGCTGAGAGGGATGTGGGGGTCATGGCCCCGAGCTGCTAGAGCTCAAGGAGCATTTGGACAGTGCTCTCAGACATAGCATTCTTATGGGTCCCTTCCAACTCAGGATACCCTGTGATTCTTTCCCTTGGGTGGTGTCTTGCTCCAATTAATAGGAGTGAGAGGAGATTCTTTTAATATACCCGGCGTGAGATTAAGAAACAACGGTTCAAATGTTGGTCCAACCAGTTTATTACAAATTCTAGCCTTTTAGGGAGATGGGGAAGGGGAAACGGGCGATAGAAAAGGTAAGAAGAAAAGCAAGAGCTGCGGTAAGCGGGGATAGTCACCAACTCGATGCAGCAGTGTCCTGTTATCCGTTGGTCCGGGGTCCAAGCAGGCAACGAAGAGCAGCGGGCTGGTGCCAAGCAGTACGGGTGGTGGTGGTGGAAGCAGCAGCGTCTCGTGCAGCAAGGCCGGGAGAGTCCGTAGACAGTAGGGCAGCAAAGCAGCAACGAGGGATCAGAGGGCAGTAAACCCTCTCTCTGTCTCTCTCTCTCTCGCCTTCTCCCTCAAGATGCTTCGTGATTTTTCCTGCGCCCTTTTATCCTGTCTTTTTCCTGCCTACATGACATTCCTGGGGGCTTGGGTAAGGGTCATGAGTATCCCCCTCCCCCCTCTTGAGATGGCTCTCTTCCTCGAGAAGATGAGTCCAGACAAAAGGTTTCCTCCTGGCCATCAAGGTGCTTATCCTTCTTTCGCTGCCTCCAGTTAGCAAATCTTTAGAGAAAGGGATTGCTCAATCCCTGGACAGGACTGGCATGGAATAGTCCATCTTCAGCAAATTTTTGAGACAAAAGTACAACAACATGACCTCTTACAGGTGGCACTGCAAAAAGTGCCATCAGTTAGCAAAGACTCATGAGAGCTGAATGTGGTGTGGATTTAAGAACACGGGAAGCTTTCCTTCAGACCAAAGGTTGCCTCCCGTTACAGGTGGAACAGTGAACATGTGTCAGTCAGAACCAGTGGTACCCAGACGCACGTGAGCTGACTGCCTTTTGTCCCATTATCTTGCAAGCTATTTTGTTCTTGGAAGCGCAGTGGTTCTGCCCTGAAAAAGGCCACAATAACAGCAATGTTTCTATATTCTAGCTGAAGAAAAGGAGGAAAGTAAGTGACTAATTCACTCTTGAAGCCACCTTTCAGAATAGCTGGTGTATCATTTTGGGTGTACGTCTAAATTGGAAACTACCTACAGAGAAAATGGCATTCCAGAAAGTATGCGCTGAAGACATTTGTTATTGCAGAGCTGGTTAAATTATAACCTTTCACTGAGGTGATGACTTGAAGTTCAATTAACATTTTAAATGCATGTTTGGAGAGCAGTGAGCAGGGCCTCTGTGCAGAGGTGGTCCTGAACACGTTCCCTGCATGGGTGTCACAGGGGCAAAGCCAGGAGCAGAAGCTGTTCTTTAGCATCGCCTGAAAGCTTCTTCCGTCAAGTGCTCGCAATGCGACGTTTCCAGCAGCAGTTGCAGATTCATGGATATCTCAGTTGGAAAGGAAATTTAAATCGGAGACATCCAGCAAGCCCTGCCGCTTCTTGTTCAGTTTGTGTGGAAACTGCTCGTCCTACCATTAAGGAATCTGTCATCAGGACAGATGTTTTTTACTTACCTGGAAATGCAAGACAAATACAGTAACAGAAGGAATTGATTTTAAAGGATAGTTTTTGCTGGGTTGTATAACTGAAGATGGAGGAATACATGAAATGCAGGGCTTGTTTTCTGTGTTGGTGTAGCAAACTGCTCTGTTTGAAGTGAAGGTGATGGAAATGCTTTTCCTCAACTCCGAGCAGTGTTTTGAATAAAGGGAATCAGTTTAGTTTCCTAATAAATAACTTCAGTCAGTGTTTTCAGAAGGGATTTGTCAATTGGTAAATGTCCTTGAGACAGATTTGAAAGGCGTGCAGACCTGGCTTCTAATGGAAATACGCTGCCTCTAACAGCTGAGTTCATGGCATAGAAAGTAAGAAGAGCAGGTATACCTGGCTAATGCCCGTAGATAATGCTGGGAGGACACAAGTCCTTAAGCTGCCGAAGCCTAATCCAGGGATCTAGCATAGGAACTGCTGCAAAGCCGGCGTTCTTAGGGTGTCATGGGCTCAGAGAGGATGGGATGGGGGAAGCCAGCACTGACGATCCCTGTAGAAGCTCTGACACGGGCATCTCTCTGCATTGAAAAATGCTTCAAAAAACAAACCACCCCATCTCTGATACAGTTCTGTCCTGTTTTCGTGTCTTCCTTTCTTCTGACGGCAGCTGTGGGCAGAGAGTCATCTCTCAGGTGAGCCAGTGTACCAGGCTCTTGTATAAAAATACCACAGCATGGTACTTGCTCTGTAGCTGCAAAATTGAAGCAGAGCTCCACGCTATAGTTTGTGTCAACTCCTGGTAAATGCTGATCTTTTAAAGGCAACCTGTGTGTGTATAATGTATTAGTGTGCACCACCTGTTTATAAGCAGATTGGTGTTTAAGCAGTATATTACACAAGGGGGAGACTTTCAGCGTAAGTGAAAGCATCCCTTTCCATTATAAGCAGCTTGCTTCATCACAAACACCGGTGTTTCTTGGAAGTAGGAAATAAAGCCCAAATACTCCAAATATTTAAAACGGTCTAATTGAACGGTAATTGGCAGATTTGTAGTGGGTGGGTGGGTGGAATGGCTCTTTCACAGCAAGCCGCAGCTGCTCTAGCTAGCTGCCTTTGAAGAGCTGCTTAGGGAAGGAAAAGGAAAAGAAAGACTGAAAAATCAGCTGCTTAATTGCATCTAGTAGTTCTTGAAGCTGCTGCGTGCCTCCACCCTTTGGAAGCTGGCTGCTGCTCGCCCTGCAGGGCGCGCATCCAGTCACGGCGTGGTCAGCTTTGTGCTGCTATGAGGGGTGCGGTGTGCTGAGGGGCGTCTGTGGGCAGGCTGCTCCAAAACACACAGACACGGGGTTTGCAAGTTGTTTAGTCCAAATGGGTGCATGCAGCGTTGGACTTCATTGCCAATTCGCTGCCTTATATCCATGTGACAGAATGGCCACGGGGTCACCTCTGTGCAGATCTCTGACAGCTGGAGATTATCCTGGAAATCGCGCTCTGAAATCTGTTTGCATGATTGTTTTCACTGGATGTTTGTGGGTTGCAAGCACTGAATGTAAATAGCAGAGTACATACCCAAGCATTGTTTTCCAACAGGGAAAGGGCCTCTATTGTCCAGTTATTGTTTTGTAATAATCACTTCTGTGATACATTTTTGAAGAAGCAGTTATACCTGAATGAGCGTATTATGACACTTACCCAGAGTTCGTTCAAAATTGGACTCTAAATTTCATGGGGATGAGGAAATTCTCTCTGGGATTTCCACTTAGTTGACTCAGGATTGGTTAAAATGTCAGCACACCCAGCCAGACTCTGAAAGCATTGCATGGCATCAGGAAAAAGTGCAATGAATTTTAAAAGCCGCTTAGATTCCAACTTTGCATTTCCTTTCTCTGTGGTTATTACTTTGTTTAAAAAATGAAAATGGTATGCCCCTCTGTTCAAACTTTATTACTGCTTTGGCAGCATTGCTAGAACATTAATAGAGGACGTTATTTTGATTTACGTGGTATTGACTTAGTTGATCTGTTTGAGGAGTGGAGGAGTTGGTATTAAACAAGCACTCGAGCACCTCTACATTTGGCATTTACTTTTCAACGTGTCTTTGAGTTGGCTGAGCACCTCCTTTGAACATTTCCTCTAACAGCTCACAGATTTCCCTCCTGGGCTTATACACAGTGCCCAGAAAAGACACCTGGACCGTGCTTTCTCCTCTGCCACAGAGGAAAGGCCTGGTAAGTAATAGCCATGTGTTCGTAGGGAGCTGGGGCTGTTGGTCTGCGTGCTTTTAGGCTGGCCCGGATGAGGCAGGGAGTTCCATTTCCATTCCACGTAGCCCCATTTAGCAGCACAGGTCCTGCTGCATGCGTGCAAGACCGTGCGGTTTTCTGTGGCTCGCAGAGCGCGATGCACTTTGTTAGGAGTAATGATTTCAGGGGGAGATTCCTGGGGGCTTGTTGCTCCTGATGAGCCTGCCAAGCAGCAGGTATAACTTGACCTATCCTTTTTGCTTTCTGGCTGTGTCTCCCAATTTGCTTGGGATCCCTACGTGTGTGTTCAGAAATGCATTTGATGCTGATTGGAACTAATTCACCACCACAGTGGGGGGAATTGGACAGCATTGCTATGTGCTAACAGCTATAAGCGGTGATAATTAATAGCTCCTAATTGCTTAATCAGTGTAAAGCTTTACGCTATATCATATGCAAAGGTTTTTATGTTATGTGGGTGAGCAAGCCCCCAATTAATGCATCAAGTCGTACAGCCTTAGCAGTGCTGTCAGTTCCAGGCAGAGAAAAATAGCTAGTGTCTTCATTACCCCCCTCAGGTCCCTTTCTGCAGTTGTTCCTGTGGCCTGAAGACATTTTTCTGTAGAGCTGAAGTAACATTACAGAGCGCTTGCTATCAGCTCGCAGCTGTCAGTGATAAATACGAATTCACTGGCCTGAGCCCGTTCAGTGCTGCTGACATGCTCTTCTTGGCTTCCCATTTATTCCTTTACCTCTGGTGGCCAATCTCTCTTAAAATCAAAAGTGTCTGCCACCAGCATGTCTGCTGATACTCTGTAATTTCAGAACGCTCAACAGATTCCCAGTCCCCTACATGCGCGAGCACCGTCTCCATCACACATTACTCACAGAAATGCATCCCCTTTGGCTGTTAGTTTTTGTTTGCTCTGGTGCTGGTTGGTGTTCATCTCTACTCCCTCTGCCCTGCCACTCCCTCGCTCTGTCCCCAGGTTTCTCCCTTTGCTTTCAGTGCCTATCTCTTCATTTTGTAGACCTATCTCCCATGCCAGGTTCTTTTCAGCTGCCTGTGTCCTGGTACCTCTCCATTTGTGTCTCTCTTTCTATCCCCTAGGAAGGTAAGGGAAGATAAGGGTGCTGGATGGCAGACTTGGAAGTCCTGGTTGGAAACAATAGTTAGCAGAAGTTTGCTTTCAATTCAGCTGTTTTCCACAGCGGCAGTAATAATTTCGAGTGCCACATACAACTTGTTAGAAAAAAAGTTGGATTTGACTGGATTTTATTATCCCACGTTGGAAAACTGTTTGGTGGTAACATCCTGAGGTGCTAAAGCAGCACAGTTGGATGGCAGTAGACGATTGGGCCCTTAGATTTCTATACCCTATAACACTTAAATGGGGAGAAGGAGGAAATGAGCACTAGGTCTTCTATCAACGCTCTCTTCTCTTACAGGAAGTTATACTTTCTCTTGCAAGGCAAATCTCTTCTGTTATAAAGTAAGGAAATGGTGAAAAGTGTGAGGGTCTGTTAGGTAGTCAACTTTGAAATCAACAGAAGAGATCTGATGGCTAGCACAGGGCTGGTAGAAAATGGAAAATTATTTCAGCTTAACAAGCGTGAATGAATGAGTGTGTGATGATAGGAATTGTCATACAAGGGCACAGAAAGCATTACAGCCTGATAAAGGCAGAACGATCCATCACAACAGTGGTAGCTTTAATTCCCATTAACACTGTGCTGTGGTGTTTGAATTATATTTTGATTGTGTTTTATTTTCCTGGACCATAAAGTTAAGTCTTGAGCATCCTTTTGGCATTGCTAGCGTTATTGGAGGAGAAAAGTTTTTTAGGTTGAGGATGAGTTTAAACGAAGAAGCTAATAAATGATTTATAGATGTTTTGATAGTTAATCAATTATTTTAGACTGTTAGACAAGTAAAGAGCTTCCTTATTACTGTGCCTTGTAACCATCAAAGCCACTGTTTTTGGCTGTGTTTATTTGTGCTTTGGTATCGGTATGCTACAGATATGCTAGCATTTATTAATGATTTATTAACCTGGTGGAAGCCGTCCATAAATGCAAGCTTTGTACAAAGGGAGACAGTTTCTTCTCTTATTTCTGCTTTCCTTCCCCTACTGAGAGGGGTCTGCTTAAGGCAGCTGGGATAGCTGATGGGGAAGAAGCAGCATTCTCCGTACTACACTGAGCTTAGAGCTAAGAGGAGGACTTCATTTTTCTTGTCTTGTCAGTAACTTAATCCTCTGCGGTTTTACTGTTCCTGAAATAATAAAGTCAGTGTGGAGACAAAGAAAAGCCCTTCTCAATTCTCAGAAAAGCGCAAGGATAAAGTAACCTTGGTCTTCGCCAGCCTAGCGAGCTAGCTCTTCCTGCCTGTGACTTTCTCCATTCAGCAGAGCAGAGGCATCTTCCACAAAGAAAAACCTTCCCTGGGAGCTATGACAGTAGTACTCTGCACCAGGCTCCATAACAAAGATAAGTGGTATTAGTATTGGCCAAGGGAGAGGAGCCCAGGAGACAAGACATTGGTTTTCCACGTGGAGTTTGCCAAAGCGAAGCTAATTTTTATCCTCCTGTGGAAATCTGCCCTTTCTGAGTTTGGATTTCATAACAAACTCTAAAAATTACGTAAGCCTCCTTTTAACTCCTTCCCTCCTCCACTGCGTTCTAATGAATTAAATGTCATCATCTATTCAAAACAGTGCTACTATTCCAGAGCAGGAATGCACTGTAACATCACTTCTGCAGAGAGGGCAGGATTCTGTTCCAGGTTCTTCCTTTCCGTATGTCACTTACAAAGAAAATCAATCCTTTTGCTGATGTGTCTTCACTAACGTGCAAGAATTCAGCAAGAGGACAAGGTTGCGTTTATAGAGCCCACTGGAAATCTTTCTCTGGGCATATCTCTTCTAATTCTTAAATCACTGTTTGATTGTAATAAGAATATACATTAAAGCATCATTGCAGGTGGACTTTTGCTCCCTTGGGGAAGTTTGGGCTGGTCTAGTTGTGCTGGGTGTTCCTACGTTCCTCTGGTTATCGTTTAGACTTCATTTTGCTCTTTGTATCTTGATGCCAGAGACCAGAGCTGGTGATCACAAGAAGGAATTACCTCTTTTTATTGGCTGTTGCCTCAGAACAAAAGGCAGAACACTTCTGCAGTGTCATGGTTTGCCTTTTCTTTATTACTTACTTCTTTTAGACCTTGCTGCTATGTGTCAGTAGATTTTGGTGTACTTCAGAGATGCAAGGAATAAGAAAAATCTCTCATGCTAAGAATTATTTGTTAAGTTTTTCTCAAATCGAAGTTGGTTCACGGCAATCTAAAATAAGTTTGTATGGAAAGAACTGTGAGAAGCAGCGCAGTAGTAGGACTTCATCAATCTCTTGGCCAATTGATTTGTAATTGTGTAAGGCTGGCGTACAGATCTGATCATGCAAACGGTTCCTCCCATAAATGTTCCTTACGCTCTGGGTTGCTTATATTGACTTCTACGGAACTGTTTTTGTGTTTAGATTTACAGAGCTTTAATGGGGAGCAATCTGTTCTTATTACAGAGGGAAAACCGGGTGGAATACTGAGTTACGGGAGGGCAGAATCTTGACCAGTTCGTACTGAGAGCAAACAAACTCGTTTTTCTTTTTAAACCTGGAAATCAAGAAAGACACACACTGTTTGGAGGAAGTTTGGTTCTTGTTTTTAATTCTCAGTCTATTTGACCTTCAAAGGACACGTAATAATGTGATTCAGAAGCGTGCTGCCTACCAGCTCGGCTGCTAGTTTTAGTCTGTGCAGTTGAGAAAGGTGAAAACAATGAAGCAGAGACTTTGAGTTCCCAATGAGAAAACAGAAAACTGGCAGCCTTTTCTTGCTATTTTGTTAAATATCTCTATTTAAATGCAAATGATCATCTGACACTGTCAAACAAAGTCATGTACCAGGAAGCAGGCATGCAAGTTATGAAAAAAAATTAAATGATTTTTGAAGATGCTGGATCATTTTTATTTCCAGGAGAAGCAGTATTGGCTGAGTGTGTTTTCAGTTGCATAGCAAGGGTCAGCTCAGCGTCTAGGAGTCTCAAATCTGAAGGTTTTTGTTTTAAGTGTAGCTTGTGCAGAAGTGTGGGAGGACCCTCTACCTAGAGGGCACTTGGAGGGATGATTGAAGTATCTTCTGTGCTATCTCCCCACCCATATTGCGGCGGAAAGTCCTGTGCATGCAGTACGATTCCGAAGGGGGCTGAAGTCAGGAATGGAATGGGGCAGAAATGGCCAAACTGGTTCCTTCTTCTGCCTCAGATAGGGAGCTGTGAGCAGGCTGTGCCATGCTTTATGCTTTATCCAAGACCTGCAGCTTTCCCCCTGAACTCCAGACCCCTGGAGCCAGATTGACGTGAGCTTTGACCGGAGGTAAGGATTAGGCAGAAAAATAGAGGCGGCTCTCCTGTCCTTGGGTTTCAGTTCCTCCTTTGCTTCCTCTGTCAGTGATGCTCCGGCAAGGACTGAGCTAAGGCAGGTGCGGAAAGGTTATCAGAACATGCATCCATCCTTCTGCCCGTTTGTCCTATTGGTCAGTCTTTATGAAACCTGTTTTGTTTTTTTTTCCAGCAAGGTGAGTGCCAAAGCCAGGAAACAAACTGTATCTTACCAACTGCCTGTTGAACGTTCTTCCTTGGACTTGATGTTTACCTTACCTATTCTTTAAGTTTCTCTTCTAATAAATCAATATGGACGCATTAGCTTTCTGCACAGGGCTCTGGTAGCCTCTTAATAATCATAATAATTGTTATTACTGATTAAAGTTGCATTATTCATGCCAGATGGAGTCCCCTCCCTGCCAGCCAGAACGAGTTTGCATTATGTAGTTATAGTATACTTCTGATCTAAATAAACAGATGGCAGAATGTGACAGCAAATGATGTGCTGGTGATGTCAGCAACAACGCTCCCCCCGTATAATTGCTTTAAATGAATATGAGTGCAGCAAGGAGCTGGTAGCTTTAACAAGGTAGTTGGCATACAGTGTGTTATTACTGCACAGCATAATCAATAGATCATCAGCGAGATGTAAAAGCACTGGTGCTAGAAAAGCAGCGACAAGACTGACGTGATGCAGCTCTGACAGCGGTTTTACTCAACGATGGAACATCCTGTGTGTACTGTGTGTACACTGTCGGCAGAGGAGTGGTGTTTTCTTTTGGGTTGACCCAGCCTTAGCTGAGAGACACTGCATTTTCTCCAACGTTGGTTCCCAAGTCAGAGCACGTGGAAAGCACTTGATGTAGTGCAGGGTGTAATAGAGCAGCAATAGCAGCAAGTGCCATTAGCACAGCAGCAAAAGGTTCCTGAAGGCTTTGGTAAGCTTGTGAATGAAGTTCAAGGTGGGAATTCACTTCATAGGTTTTTGTCAATATTCAGTGATGAGTACAAGTTTAATTGAAGGTGAGGCTGTGTTACTGCAGTCAGAAGAGCAGTGGGAAGGCTCCTGCCCTTCAGGAGGCAGGAGTTGACCATTCCCTGGCTATGTCCAGATGGGAGCTGTGTGATGAGGTGTCCCTTCACTTGCCGTCAGAGCTGGCATGGGACTGTCGGAGTGCTGACTCAGGTAACAAAACCTACAGCTAGAGAATGTGCCAGTCCTTCTGCCTGCTTTCTGTTTCTTTGCACAGCGGGTAGTAGTTAGCCATGAAGGAGAAGGCATGAATTCAGCGCCCTCCTCAGTGCAGGATTTCAGTCCTGAATTACCGTGTAATGTTTGTGAAGACTCCGTAAGCTTTCAGGAGGGAGGTTTGGCTTTTGGTCGCTTGTCTTCAAAGTTTACTGCCTCACTGTTCAGGTGAAATTGAACGCAAGATGAGATGGGTTTTTGCTCAGCCATCCCTGGTACCACGGAGGAATGAGCGAGTCTTACATAGAGTGCACAGAGAACAGCTCTGGGTGATGAAATGGTTCCTCATCTTTTGCGTCTTTTTTGGTTTTGAAATGTCTCCATCATATTTAGCAGACCTAGTGATTTAGAGTATAAAATACCCATACAGGTCTGATGCCGATTCTGGCTTTTTAAGGGCACTGTTTAAACCTTTGTAAAGCACAAAAACCCTCCAAAGGCAAGGTGGACCCTTCTATTTAACTGTTGCTGAAGCTTCATTTCTAATCTCTCTCCATTTCTTTCTCTCCCAAAGGTGGTCGATGCCACAAGTCCTGCACGGGCCGATGCTGGGGACCCACAGAGAATCACTGCCAGACCTGTAAGTAAGCATGACCCTGAGGGCTGAAACATGAAAGGGATCCTACTTTTTTTAGTTGTGGAGAGATGCTGTATGTTCTTAGTGCAGCTCTAAAATATTTCAAGGTTTTTTCTGTGGGCTTTTACCAACCGATGTTCTTGTTTTCCTTCCCATGTGAATTTGTGTTTTTCTTTCCTCTCTTGTGCTTTCCAAAAATGCTTAAGCTAACATGAATTCTCTTTTCACTTCCTGATGGCAACACGGAGCGTGGCTCCTGGGAATATTGATGGGTATTTTGGAATGCACTGAAATGAATGTTGCAGGAACAGGAGAATCTACTCGGTGGATTCAGAGATCTTTAATGATGGCCTGACACTGAGAAGTTCCTAATGCCAGAATACTGTTAATTTCCCTGGGAGCCTTAGTTATCTTGCAGAATTGTTCTCTTTATAATAACTCAAAATGTAGTTGAGTTACACTGAAAGAGAATAATGATTTTCTTTTTTTTTTTGTAAAGGAAGTAATAAGCGAAGGGCTGTTCACAACGTCTGTCCTCTTGAATTTAGAGAGCATTAAAATGAGTAAGAACGAAGAACGTGTTGAGAGAGTTTCTTCCTTGTATGCTTTCAGTTCCCTCAGAAAGGCACTGAGGAGCGAGAAGTGCAGTCAAAATATTAGCAAATAGAAAAGAGGAGAAAATAGAGAGCTTTTCCTACAAGTTCTTCCTTTTTTTTTTTTTTTTTTTTTTCCTCTTGTGGGAATAGAACTGTTCTTTACATTTTCTTTCTATCAAATTTAGGATGATAGAAATCGGGTGGGTTTACTGGAGTTGCTCTTCCCAGAAAATGAAGTGGTTGCCAATACATCCCCACGTGAGCACAGCTCTGGCCTGTGTTCGCTTCCTTGGCTTTATCGTAGGAGGGATTAACTGCAAGTGCACCAGCTATCTCTTTGATCTTAGGATAGCGCAGTGTCATCTGTCCTTTTTGTTGGAACTATTAGAAACACTGCAACCATACTTCTTTTTTTTTCTTTTTTCTTTTTTTTCCTCGGTAGTTAAAGCAAGAAACTGTAGCAAGCTCAAAATGACAAATAGTTGGGCGTGAATGGTTTAGGGGTGAGCGCAGTCAGGAAATCCGATCCAACCTGTCCATGGCAACTCAAAGGGTGCAGACAGCAGAGCTGCATGCACATAGATGTTCTGCCACCCTGGAGGGTGCTTCTTCAGCCACATCACTTGATGCTGCTGGCCAAGTTGATGGCAGTTCTCCTAAAGCTGACGTGTTCATTTGTTACTATTTCATATTGAATTTCATTTGCGGGTGTGAATATATTTGTTTTGGGACAGGTTGCAGGAGCAGCTGTTTAATGAAGCATGTTCTTGTTTGTCCACATCGAGCTAGCGCATTTCCTTTCTGCGCTGGCAGCCTTTGTGAATGCTGCAAAGAAGTTGCTGCAGAAAAAACTTCTTCACATCAGGGTTATGTACTCAAGTACATAGAGGAAAGGGACAGAACCCTAGCTGACCACAAGGATTTGATACCACGGCAGCTTAGAATTAATTGACGATGCTTCTTTAGGCCTGTTTATCTGTCTCTGTCATTCTACTCGACAGAGCTAGACTTATTTGGGCCTCGTTTGGTTATCCCATCAGAGGATACTGCAAAAACTTGGCACTTACACTGCATAAGGACGACCAGATCCTGGCTCAGGCCTTGGTTCCTGCCAGCGGAGGCTCCAGCCTCCTTGACGCTGGGCAGGCCAGCTGGACTCTGTGGCTGTTCAAGTCCCTGTGGCAGGATCGGCTCCCATGATCTCAACCTGCACAAAGCAGTGCTCTCAGATGAGTGTGCTGATTTGGTGGATTAATGTAGTAATACCAGGGAGAGCGAAACTTATCTGCAGTGTTGTGGAGTCTGGAGCTTAGCAGAGAGAGTTGCATGGCAGGTTTGCTCCTGGAATGACAGCTCTCTCTTCCTTCACAGTGACTGCCCTCTCAAATCTGAACAGTAAGGATAGGCTAAGGCAAGACCATGGATTCAAAATAATTAACTACTGGGAGATGTATGTTCCAGGCAGATGCACAGATCACACGTTTCTAATTTGAAAGGGCTACTTTACATCCTCTTACTTTGAAGCACAATGTCAGTGTAGTTCTCTGTGTTCTCCTGTTGTCAGAGAGAGGAGTTAATTTTTGGTTCTATGCGTTCTCTTTGCCTCCCTGACCTTAGGCTCTAAGTGAAAAGCAGGGCTGAACAGAAAGGCTGACTGTTGGGCTGGCAGTGAGCAGTTCTTTTCAGTTATGCAAAGCTTGTTCTTCTAAAAAAAACACCTCTGAAACAAAGAATATGAATAGGAACTCGAAGCACAAAAACCCAAGTGGTGTTAAGCTTTTGCTGCCTTCATTTCTGACTTCAGAAGACATGCCTGGCTTTCAGTTTCATTAACGATACAAGCTGGAGATGGGATGAGTGGTATCAAACATTGCATATACCTTCATCTGGTCACCTTGGGGATGGGCATCTTTCAAATGCACGCGGGACAGCATTCAGCAGTACTACTTCCCAGTGTCAAACTGTTTTGTTCATCTGTGGCAACTTGTCTGCATTTAATAATTTCACTTTTTTATGCACTCACTGAAGCAAAAAACTCTAACGAGCCCCCTTCCCAAGATAAGATTTAAATTACTCTCCTGGGAAAAGAAGAAAAAAATGGAAGATCTCAATCCCTGTCTTTCATTTCAAATTACATATGGGGGGGGGGGGGGGGGAAAGATCCTTTTGTTTTTGTGTATCATATACCTGTCTTCTTCTTATGTTGCCTTCCAGCTATGTCTCTCTATATGTATGTCTCTCTACCTGAAACACCACCTGCATCTAACTCTGTCCTCGTGTCTAAATGTGACAGGAAAATGTATGTATTTAAGAAGGCCATTAATGGGAAATTTTAAATGAGCTGTTCCATCAGGAGTTAGAACTGAGATAATTTCGGGGTAGTGTTTTATGCAGTTAACAATCTGTTTTTCTTTTCTAATTAAAAAGGAGTAAATATTAATCTGAAACAAAAAACTGGAGAGTGTTCTTTCTCTCCGTGTCATGAAAGGCTAATGTGGAGTAGCAATAACAAGCATTTGGTTTTCGCATAGTATTGGGCGTTTGCTTTAAAGAATACAAACCACTCTTAAAACAAACAGAAGAACGAAAGCATTTGGAAGTTACGGATCAATTTTTCTAATCTGTGCTTGGACTGTTACTGTTTTTGCTGCTGATTTCTGTTTGGAGTTGTTGTTTCATTTCCATATGAAAAGAAATCGCAACTTTTATAAATGGAATATATTATTTTATTAAAAGGGCAGATCATGCATTTTGTCCTAGAGGAGTGAAACCGAAGGAGAGGAACTCCAATTAAAATACAAGTCCACTGAGGGAATGCAAAGAAGGGGGAAAAGCCTTTCAATCAAACTCTAAGCGCAAACATTCGGCAAATGTACAACTCTGTGTGACTGTGTGTGTACAGGAGCTTGGCCTGAGCATAATTGTATTTATACAGTCTTTGTGCAGCTGACGTTGCTGAGAAAAAAGAAGGTGCAGATGCAGTAAGTACCCAATTAGAGCAGCAAAAGGCAGGCGGGAGCCTGGTGGGGGAGAAGGAAAGAGCTGAATCGGCAGCTTAGATCAATCAGGGTAACGTAGCATTTTTGCTTGGAGACAGCATCTTTAATTAAAATCCTTGTATTTCAGTAATAACTTTGCATGTTCGTAGGACTTTTTCATTGATTTCACTTTCTTCCCCTTTTTCCCTTCATAGATTTATAGTGCCCTGACATAATTAAAGATGAAGGGAAACAATAAAAGAGACCGATTAATTGCTCGCACACACACGAGGTGCCCGTTCCACCCCATGCCGCACACAGTGTTTTGCTATTAGAGTGAAACACCAGTGGAGATTGACAGTCAGCATTCTGCTCACCCCCCAGAAACCAGTTCCAGTGCGTGGCACGTGTTGTCGAGACCGTGAGCATTATTGCACCGTTAGGACAACTGCAGGAATTGAACTGTTGAGCAGTTTATTGCAATCTGAACAGCCGGATGGTTTCTGGACTTCTAACGATACATGGCATTGCTGTTTGTTTTGTCCTGGGGAAGCACCGTTGCTGTGAGCTGCCTTGAGTGAGTCCTTCAGAAAATTCAGACCCTTTTGCTAAGGCATCTCCTGTCTGCCTGTGTGGTGCCACTGAGGTTCTGACAGCTCCTCTTCAGAGCTGGGCCCTCAGCAGCAGCTGTAATGCAGTATGCAGGGGATAAATACGGTATGCTGTGGCCTTTTCCTAGAATGAAATGTTGGCATTTCTTTTGGCACTCTTTGCTTTCCCAGTGAAAGAAACATAACAGAAACAATTAGGGAAGAACAGCAACAAGGCTTGGCTGCAACTGTAGATTTTGCAAGCTGCTTTATAACTTTCTAGTCCTCAGGGGAGCTCAAACCGTGCCCTAACCTGAGCAGCTCCACAGAGGCTACATTCAACCAGTGCCGTATCAGAAGCAGGGAAGCACTTTCTGAAGTCACTGTGCTGAAAGGGGGGCTGTGCTCCTCCACCAGACCCGGTGCTCCTGCATGTCATTGCTTTTTGAGAGGAAGCATACTCTGGAATGGCTTGCAGCTGGGGTTCTTCTTTTTTTTGCTCTTTGAACACCCTGCCAGGAGCCTTCTCCACAGGGAAGCATGGCTGTGCGTCCTGGTGGGCACCATGGGTTCCCAGCAGCAGCTGGCACTCGGGGGATGAAGTTATAATTGAGCTCATTAGGTAGCTCGGACTCATTTTTTGCACAGAGGTGCTGTGCACCAAGACTTCCCAGATTGAAGCGAGGCATTAAATTGCGGTGGAGCGGCGGCAGCGATGGATGCTTTTTATCAGCGTCCTGCTGGTAAGCGGCAGAGCTGTGCCACCATGTCCCTTCCTGTTCAGTTGAAACTGTTAATTATATCTGCCTGAAATTTGCCTCCTAAGCTCTGGGCCTCTAGTGCAATCAAAGAAAAAGCAAAAAATCTGTAAGCCTGTAAGGTGGGATAGGTGGGTGCTGCTGAGGGAAGCAAGTTCTGCATTCTCTGTCCTCTTGAAAACTGTTTTCAATAGAAAAGTAATGAAATGCTTTTAGCAAAATAATTAGCAGAGGTTAATTACAGAAGTGCAACAATCTCTGTTGCTGACAGCTGACAGCACATCTTCCTGATGTTCTGTCGGCAGTGATTAGTATAATCCTGCAGAAAACTTCCGTTTTTCTGCAAAATAAAGTCTGAGGCTATGGCTGAGGAGAGGGAGAGATTCCGCTTGTTGACCACTGTTTGTCCAAGGAAGAATTTCATACAGTGTTGTGTTCTTGAAGATACCATAAAGATATCCCGGAAGAAAACAGCTACTTGTTGAAAAATATACCTTTCACCTTAGTTTAGTGGGTTTTTTTTCTCTATAGTATGTTGTTGTTGTTGTTCAGCCTGTTTTCCTCAGCGTGCAGCTGAAGAGCTGTCTCCTCAGTTCTGATTCTGACACGATTGTTTTTCCTTCCTTCTCCTAGTAACAAAGACAGTGTGTGCAGAGCAGTGTGATGGACGGTGCTACGGGCCCTACGTCAGCGACTGCTGCCACCGGGAGTGCGCTGGAGGCTGTTCTGGACCCAAAGACACTGATTGCTTTGTATGTGTGAGACTTGTCATTTTTCTTCTGCCTGGCAGTCACAGTACATGGTTTTAGCGCTTTAACCCATGAAACTCACAGTTTTGCTCCTCTGAATGTTTTGCATGCACGCACAGATTTTGATTGCGAACTCTAACATTGAATGTTTTTCACTTCATACTGGCATCACTTATCTGCCTAATATTACCTGTTGACAGGTTTGAGATTTGTAAATACGGATTGAGAAACGTTAATGTGGTGATCTCTGTGATTTTTATCTTTTGCTTCTTTAAAATTATCCGTTAGAGGTGATAGGGAATTTTCAGATGTATTTATCATTACACTCAAGTATGGCTTTTATTACTGCACAATGCGCTTTTTATTTGGAAGTCAGGATTACAGTTTAGCTTCTTCATGAAAGATGTCCCCTACTACGGCCAGGCTGGATTCAAACACCGCTTTTTTACTAGCCATACTAGAAAGGTGGAACTAGGTTCCCAAAATATTCTACCTCAAATGTATTCTACTACATATTCGTTTAGGATGAAAGGACAAAAGAAGAGGGGTTTTTTTCTGTACATACAGACCTTTAGCAAAATTTGTCTCGATCGTACTTCGTATTAGTAACAGTGTGAACAACTTCAGCAACCGACGCTGATCTCAAAAAACACGTGGCTCATTGCTCTGTGTTGCAGAGGCAAGTTTTGCTGATGTTTTCAAGGGCAGCAAACCTGGGCCAAAGGGAAGCTTAGAATTAGAATGTGCACGGAGAAGCAATCTTCAGAGGTACCCAAGTGATGGAGGGGACGAACACCAGCCAACTTGAGTGAGCTCCTTTTAAAATCTGCCAGGCAGTATTGGAAGGAGACATCTATGCTATGGTAAAGCATGTGCAAGTTGAGGAGGTGATGTGAGTCATCCAAGCACGGCTTCACCAAGGGCAGATCGTGCCTGACCAGTCTGATGGCCTTCTGTGATGGAGTGATAGCACTGATGGATAAAAGAAGGGCAGCTGATGTCATGTACTTGAACTTGTGCAGGGCATTTGATGTGGTCCTACACTGTATCCTTATCTTTAAATTGGGGTGACATGGGTTTGGAGGCTGGACTATTTGGTGGATGAAAAATTCATCGTATGGTCATAGCCAGAGAGCTGTTGTCGATGGCTCTGTGTCCAGGTGGAGGCCTGTGATGAATGGTGTCTCCTAGGGGTCTGTCTTGAGACTGACACTCTTCAACATTTCTTTATCAACGACCTAGACAGTGTGATCAATTGCACCCTCAGGAAATTTGTGGAAAACACCAAGCTGAGTAGTGCAGTTAATTCAGAGAAGGAAGGGGTGCCATCCAGAGTAGCATGGGCAGGCTTGAGGAGCGGGCCCCTGTGAACCAAATGAGATCCAACAAGGCCAAGTGCAAGGTGTTGCACTTGGGTCAGGACAATCCCAGATACATGTACAGACTGGGAGAAGAACTGATTGAGAGCAGCTCTGTGGTGTCGAACATGGGGGTCCTAAATGAATGAGAAGCTTGACGTGAGCCAGTAGCGTTTTCTTACAGCTTAGAAGTCCAACTGTATCTTGGGCTGTTTTGAGAGATAGATGGCCAGCAGGGCAACAGAGGTGGTTGTTCCTCTCTTCTCTTCTTTCATGAGACCCCATTCTGAAGTGTTGTGTCCAGGCCTTGGGGTCACCAGCACAAGAAAGTTGTGGAGCTGTTGGAGTAGGTCCGGAGGAAGGCTGTAAAGATGATCAGAGAGCTGGAGCACCTCTCCTATGAAGACAGGCTTAGGCGCTTGACTTGTCCAGTCTGGAGGAGAGAAGGTTCTGGGGAGACTTCCTTGCAGCCTTCCAGTACTTGACGGGAGCTTATAAACAGGAGGGAGACTGCCTTTTTACGTGGTCTGATACTGATAGACCAAGGAGAAATGGCTTTAATCTAAAATATATTAGGTTTAGGTTAGATGTTAGGAGCAAATTCTTTACTCAGAGAGTGGTAAGGCACTGGCACGAGCTGCCCAAAGAATTTGTGGATGCCCCATCTCTGGTAGTTTTTAAGGCCGGGTTGCATGGGGCTCTGGGTATACTGACCTGGTGAGTGGCAGCACTGCTCACAGCAGGGTTTGGAACTGGATGGTCTTTAAGACCCCTTCCAACCTAAGGACAATTGCGAATGTGTTGGTATTCCAGGTGAGTGGCTCGTGGTGATCTTAGTGTTGTTCAACATCTTCCTCAGCGACCTGGATGAAGGGGTAGAGTGCACCTTCAGCAAGTCTGGTGATGGTACTCAGCTGGAAGGAGCGGTTCACATGACAGCAAGACCTGGACTGGCTGGAGACTTGGGCGGAGAGCAACCATGTGAGGCTCAACGTAGAGTCCTGCACCTGGGGAGGAATAACTGTGTGCATCGGGACAGTTTACTGATGGAAAGGAGCTGTGTGGGGGAGGACCTGTATGTCCTGGTGCAGAACAGGTTGACCATGATCCATCATCTCGCTTTTGTGGAAAGTGTGGGAGTCCTGGGGGGCTGTTCAGACTGGAGAACAGAAGACTGAGAGGGGAATCTTATCAGTGTTTATAAAAATCTAAATAGCAGATATAGAGTGGATGGGACTGGGCTCCTTCGTGCCCAGGGACAGGACAAAAGGGCAGTGAGCACAAACTGGAACACAGGATATTCCATATGAATACGAGCAGAAACTTATTTACTATGAGGGTTACAGAGCCCTGGAATAAGCTCCCAGAGAAGCTGTAGAATGTCCTCTGGAGATACTCAAAACCCAGCTGGACACTTTCCTGTGTAAGAGGCTGTAGGGAACCTGCTTTAGCAGGTGGGTTGGACTAGGTGATCTCCAAAGGTCCCTTCCAACTCCTATGATGATGGTTCTGGGATCCAAAGCTTGCTGGAACTTCTTTGTTGGTTTGGACTAGAGTTGTGGAAACAGCATTCCTTCCTGTGATGTCATACAATCTGGGTGTGTAAAGAAAAGAGTTATTGGTCTCATACAATAGTGGAGGAGCATCCTCAGTGCTGAAGTGCTGAACCCACGTCTTGTTTGTCCATGTTCTATAGTACTGCAGCCTGAAAGAAAAAACAGGTAGATTTTCTGAATAATGGCAGCTGTAGGAATATGTATATTAAAAGTCATGATAGTATGTTTCTTCAGATCCAGCAGGGAAGTACCCAGGGCGTTGCTTTCATTCACTTCTGGCCCCCAAGCAGTGTAACCGAAATTCAGCGGGGGTCAGATGATTTTCAAGGCTAGTCATTACTTGCTTGTGTCGCACTGTGTGAAAAGTGTAACCCTTTAGGCAATGACCAACTGTGCTTAGTTCTCAACTGACAGATACAACTCAGTTTTTCCTGGTGTACATTCTTGTGCTTTCGTTCCCGTAATAGCAATGTTTAGCGTCAAATCCTAAAGTTCGCTTGCGTTATCGAAGCAATTACAAATGCATACAAAGTATTACAGTCATGAAGTACAAGTTCCCAAGTCTTCTTTTCCTGATAAGTTCCATCTTGGAAGAGCACTGGCATGTTTTACTTTATGCGTTTGCTAAGAGGATTGTTGTATGCATAATAGAGTACTTCCTAAATTGACAGGGAATATAAAAAATGAACTAAAATAGAATTTATTAATAAGTAAAGCAAAGCTTATGAAGCCTTAACAAATCTTCAGCATATTATGGCAGCTTGTAACAGCACCCTGCTTTAAATATGGTGTTACTTCTCGATTAAAATTATCTAGCCTCCTCCTCCATATGCTGCCATACAATCATTTGGATACTCAGTTATAAAAGCAAGACAGTACTCATCGTCTAAAATGACTGCATGCAAGCATGCTAAAATAAAGTTTATTGTATCTCGTATGCAAAATCAAACTGGATCTGAAACTTGAAATGCACAACAGGGCCAGGCCGAATACTCTGAAATCAGCAAAATGACACAACTCTGTTCACAGAGTGAGCTTTCTATCCGGTTCCTGGCAAGGAAGGATAGGTGAGCAAATTCCGGTAACAGTAGTTGCTTATGATGCTAGGAGGATTCAAGCCAGGCTACAGCTTTCATAGTCATGTGAGATTTGACACTAGGCATTGGTGGTGTGCTTTGTGACTGCTACTCCAGCAGTTTTCCGTAAGCTGTGATTAAAACCGTAGACAAGAGGTATGGTGATAAAGAACGCCACTATTTTTGTCATTTTATTTTTTTTAAGCTTGCTAATTATCATCTCTGCATTGCCAATTATTCTTCCTGCATATTATTGCTCTCTTTATCTGCACGCTTGCCTCTTCGTTTGTCAGAGCCCTGTCCTCTGGCAGCTGTGGGTGGCTGAGCTTGAATGCTAAGTAATACAAAGTCCTATTTTCTTTACCCAGTGTGTGAAGCAACTGACCTTGTTAAACTTACACTTAAGGAAATGACCCCCTCCTGTGCTAGCTCAAAAGAAGTTCTTATCCCTCTTGCTTTATAATTGGGAATTTCAGTTTTCAGCTGGACTGTGGACTCATGCTGTAAGAAGTGAAAATGTTGGACCTCTAAAGAAAAGTCATTAGCATTTGTTTAGATTGACTATGATAAATAACTGTTCACTCCTGGCGGCTTTAGAACGTCCTATCGAGTTGTGAATTAGTTGATTACTAGTAGTAACAATAATTATGAAACAAATTGGAGTTCTGTTATGTTTTTGTAGGAAATGCTGTAACTGTCAGCTGTGTTTCAGATTAACAGGTCTCTGTCAGAATTCCTTTCACGTGCCATGTATTTGCCAAGGTCCTAGCAAGAATTCTGTGTAGACAAAATGGAGGTTAGAAGGCTATGCATCGCATTCGCCACTGTTGCAGCACCTCTAAACAGTTGTCAGGACTGCTAGACTAAAAACCAAAACAGCTACACAACCAACTATATGATTTAATCAAGCTTATTTTTCTCTTTCCTCCCCTGTTTTGCAGGCCTGCATGAATTTCAATGATAGTGGAGCATGTGTCACACAGTGCCCCCAGACATTCGTGTACAATCCTACTACCTTCCAACTGGAACATAATCACAATGCCAAGTACACGTACGGGGCTTTTTGCGTCAAGAAGTGCCCACGTAAGTGCTGCGTTGGCTCTCTTTTCCTGCAGCGATGGGAAGTTTTGAGTTGCACTTCAGGAGCCCTGTGAAACAGCGAGAGAGAAGGAGAGTCAAGTGAATAGTGCAGAGTCTCAAATCGCACTGTGTGCGCCTGCATCTTGCAAGAGCTTAGTCATGTGCTCAGGAGAAAGAGAGTTCTGGGTTGCTGACGCTTTCCAAGTGTTGTATACTGGAGTGATTTTACTTTTACAGGAAGGGAATTCACTAAGTTTCTGTCACCACAGTGACCGCTTGGTACATTCATGCTTTTGAACAGCCCATGTAAATTTAGAAATGAACTGTTAAGATCATGCCAAAATGCTGTATTAATTCATGGGGTTGTACAAATTGTGTGTAATTAACAGAATTAACAGTCTACCACCGGTAGTATCTGGCACCAAACGCTTTCACGATGCGGATGCTCTTTTCTTGGAATCATGATGGCTTGACATAAAGTTACCATAAACATTTTCCTTAGCCGTTTTCCTAGTGGGGAAAAAAACTTGCCATACTGATAATACCATGTGTGAGATTACAGTAGCTGGGGTGAGATTAAAAGCAGTAATCCCGTGCATGTGAAGAGCACGTGCTTCTAAAATGCCAGCTGGATGACAAAGAAGAAAATGCTTACTTAGAGGTTGTCATTGATGCAGTCTTTGATACAGACATTTTAGTTAGGAAAGAGAGACCATGTTCTTGTTCTCCCCTTTAATCCCACCAAAGTTTCCAGCTGTGTTGTCTATGATATTAAACCTAATTTGCCTGTGAGATAAAATGGGTGATCTGTAATAAACTGAACCATAACTCAACTCTAAGCTAAATCCAAATTTTGAGTCTCCATGATGAAGTTCAGATCGACAGTAGGCTGAGGTTGGGACTGTCACGGCTCGGTTGTCTCTGATGAGTGGTGAATTATCTAAGAAGGTTAAATTTTTGTTTAATTTAAACAAAACTGGTATACCGCGCACTGCTTTAGGGATGTGATCCTTTGTCTAAATACTTCATTGAGCTTTCTGATTTATTTTTTTCCTCTTGACGTTATTAAGCTTTCAATCAAGTAGAATCAGTCTAAATCTCCTTTGGCACTTGTTTTACAAGGCAAAATTGTAATAATGGTCATTGTCCCATGCAGTGCATTATCTCACGTGAATACAGTTCTGCGTGTGTGAGGGAGAACTAGTTTTGTGACATGAGTCACCAAGTGCAGGTCTAAACTGCTCGTTGTTTTCAGATGTGTCTCGGTAAGCATGAAGGTAAATAACATGTACTGACATACTACGATCATAAAACACGTTCTTCCAGTATCGTGTAGTCCGGTGGTTCACTTTGTCCCAATATCTTCTTTTTCAGACAACTTTGTGGTAGATTCCAGCTCTTGTGTCCGTGCGTGTCCAAGCTCCAAGATGGAGGTTGAGGAAAATGGTATTAAGATGTGTAAGCCCTGCACTGACATTTGTCCTAAAGGTAGGCAGTAATTTAGTATAAATGTTCTTGAATGTAGTCTGCACTTCAGTAGAGCAAAGCAGTGTGTTATTTTGGCACGAAATATGTATGAGTATGCTGTAGAATACTTGATATTAATAGCCTTTGGATATCCACAGAACTTTGAACTATGTAGGCTGTGTGTGAAGCGTGTTCCTAAATACAACATAATGAAAATTTATTCAGTTATAATGGTAGTATAACTAAACCAATTCCTTTTGCTTAGATAAAAATGAGGGCGATTTCTTCATTGGTTTTAGAGAAATCTGAAAGAATTCTTTATTATAGCATTTTAATGACTCGTATTTCCTGGAGGTGTTTCAGAGCTCTCCTTTTGTCATTCCAAAGGAGGCTGCACTAAAACCCAGACTTCAATATGTGGTACGTTTCACACTCAGTGTAGCTTTAAGTTCCCATTATTTTGACTGTTCTCTGAAAATACCTATTTTCCCAGTAACCTCCTTTTTAAGTGTCTTAATGGTAGAGTAGAAGTTTTTCGGTGAGAATGCTGATGAGAAGGCTGATATCTATAGGTTAATTTGGTCCTGAGCTCCATTGGGGAGACTTTATGCTCCCTACTTAAGTGTCTCAGGAGCAAAGCACCATCGCTTTTCCCATATGGACTCGTGTCTTTTTTCAGTACTAGTGGAGGGAACTAGAACTAATTCTGTAGTAGTCTGAAAAGGAATTCACCACCAAGCTACTGCAAAACCTGTAAGTCAAGAGTCACACCGCCTGGCTTAAACAGTTAAACAGAAACTTATGCCAAGGCTGGGAAATCGTGTACTTAAACCTATTTACAGTTGAAAACATCCAATTGGGTGCATGTGAATACATATGTATTGTTCTTGACAAGCTCTTAGCTTCACATAATGGGATGGAGGGAAGCTGTGGGTCTGCTAAACGTTGGGGTGTGCTGATAATAGTTGCCATCTGAGGAGTCTATTAGGGAGACTGATGTGTTATCTGATGGAAACCGGGAGGGTTTTGTTCTTGGATGCATCAGAAAATGCAGCTGAGTTGCATTTAAATGCAGCTTAGGGAAGATTCATTTGTATTCATACCAAGGTTTCTTAAGGGTCCTGTCAATTTATTTAATGAGATGATGAAGAAATAATTTTCGTGCTTCCTTCCAAGAGGGCCTTCTGGCATATGAATGGTTAAGTTCACAGACTATAAGTTCACCAAAGCTAAGGGGACCTGTTGAGCTGGCAGTGTAGGACCCCTTCCTTTTGCAGTGAGTAGTGCACAAATACAGCATACAGCGAGTCTGCGGTAAATCATCAAGTACTGTACCGCCTTACAGATGGCTTGAGTGGGAGTCTGTGGGGTTCATTCTTCCTCGAGATCCAGCCTGAAACAGCATTTGTCAGGATGCCCCTCTGTGGTGGGTCCTTGAACTTACTGGTTTAAATTAGCACACGGTCCTTATACATGGGGAATATGTAATATGGGTAATATGGGTAATGAGTGCCATTTTAACACCTCTTTGCACCTTTTTCTCTGAAAGAAATGAAGACTTGCATTTAGAAGGATGACAGGCTCTGATTTAGTAATTGTTGTTCCCAGTTCTTCACATAAACTCCTTGTTTTGGCAGCATGCGATGGCATTGGAACGGGGAGCTTAGTGTCAGCTCAGACGGTGGATTCCAGCAACATCGACAAATTCATAAACTGCACTAAGATCAATGGCAACCTTATCTTCCTTGTTACTGGGATTCATGGGTAAGTGACAGAACGTTAGTATGTTGTGTCGTGGTGCGTGCTGGAACCATTAGTGCCCACCTCTTAATTACAGCTGCAGGCTTCTCTTACTCAACTGCAAACCTAGGCTAAATTAGTTTCCTACCTTCATTCGTGAAGGAAACTGTTCACCAGATTCTTAGGATTCAACCTGTAGGATAAGAGAGAACGAACCAGATGGCATTAGAAAGAGAAAAACCGACTGAGAGCTTAGGTTACTTAATAAGATTTTCAGCACTAGATTTCAATAACAGCTCGTAACAAGTAACCTTCCATTCATTTGTCTGAGTTGTGTTTAATTGGTGGTGAAATGTGCAGAATATGCTAAAAGTGCCTCGTGTAGTGAAAACTATCATAGCCTCGGTGGCTGTTGCTGCACATGTATGCATAAAACCTACCCTCTTGTCAACTCATTTTAATTATATCTATTCCAGTTTCAATGGGGGAGATGTGCAAAAATCAGTAATACTTAAATGTGGTGTTTTGCTTTTAATATGTCCATGTATTGAATAGGCCTTCATAACAGCAGGTGATGCGGAGGTACAGAACCAGTATTTGGAAGTCTCATTAATGTCTGTTTTTTGTAAAGAAAGACAGACCAGCCAAATAACCTCCTGCTGTTAATAGTTTGATGAGCCGTTGTATCAAAAGTGAACGCGTGGTGCAAATTCAGCAGGATAGGGTGTGTATGGAGAAAGCAGACGTAATCTGTTTTGGTGGTCAGGGGAGGCATGATGTCAATGACTGCTTTCTTGTTTTGTGCTCTCTGTCTCTGAGAGAGCAGACGTAGGATTGTGGTTTCTTACTAATTCAAGCTTTTTGTGGTGTAATCAGCCATGGTGAGTTGCATGTGATGCTTTGAGGTATTGCAGGACCTTTTACAATGAGTCCTCAAAACGGACTAGCAAGATGAAACTCTTTTTCTCCCTTTGTTGTAATAGATGTACATCAACAGTACCAAGTATTCGATTACTTCTGCTGCTGGGTAGTGTTCAAGTTTTAATATGCTCTTTTAGCTTAGAGTTTTCAGTATTGGTTGCGATTGGTTGCAATGTGAGGTATGGTTTCCAGCCTAACTCTGTGTTTGCAGTTCCATGGCATAGTGTGTGCTGACCTGAACTTCTGCAGATGGATCTGAAGTGGAATTCCGGCATGAGTGATAGCAGCAGATTTTTTGTTGGTCTTCCTTAGATTTAAATGTGTTAAGATAATGAAGTTGTTGACTCCGGGTTGCATGGCTCAAATTTTCCTATGAGGTGGGGTGGAGAGAGATGTCTTGTTTCCTTGATTATCTGGGGTGATTGGTTGTAATATTTCTTCACCTACAACTTGACTCCAGCCACGCAAAAGCTTAAGCCCATTTCAGTGGAGCCGTGCAGCTCACTGATGTTCAAAAGGCCAGCAAATGTGAGCTTTGGCAGTATAGTTGGCCTTCTCATCCCCTGCAGGGAGCACAGTGTGAAAGGTTAATGTAGCGCAGGGAGAAAGAAACTTAGGTTCAAGTGGTTTAAGGAAATGCAGCTTCAGGCTTGTGAAAGCCCTGCAAAGGTCACACAGGAGTCGTTGCTCGTACCTTAGCGCTTTCTCATCCAGACAGATGAATGTTCACAAGGCCAGTTGTAAATCTGTTACATCCCACATGACAGGAAGTACTCCAGCAAATGCAAGGCAAGCAGCTGGAGGAACTGAGCAGTTCTCTTTGCATGATTCCAGTTCATTGAGAGTAACAGTTCATTTCGAGGATCACATGGACATTTTTTGGTAAAAGTTGCAATAATAGTGAAGTTACAAGGTGAGTCTTGATAACAGGTCTATCAAATTTAAAGAGAACAAAACCAGCCTCGAATAAAACACTTTGGGGAAGAATACGATCTGTAACTGCTTTTTTGTTTAAAACTTTAATTACATTTTGCAAGTTTCTAATACACAAGGGAAGTAATAGATGATACTAGGTACACTGCTGGTTACGTAGATGGACAATATCAGGGACAACGATACATACCTCCACTTGAACTGCTAGTTACCTTCTGTTACAAATCTGTATTCTCTGTGAACTGTAACACTGAAGTCTGAATTTTCAGCGCTTCAGATGGTGGAGACTTGGAGTCTGGCGGTCTCTGAAGGATTGAAAGATGTTTTGTAGTCTCAGAACGACTATATTGCTTGAAAGATGTTAAGAGTGGATTTGCTTGTTTTGATTGGTAAAGGTGTGATTACAATTGATTCTGTCATTTTTGATCCTGTTATTTTGTAGCTTGCCTTTCTGTTGCTTCATCATTTGAACTTAGTCCCTGTGTATTTGTAACAATGTCTATTCAAACTGCATGGGTCGCTCCAAAAACGATGTTTCCTATTTATTTCCACGGCAACAACAATACATACAAGAAGCACAGTAACATTGTTTGTAGCTGAGAGTTTTCTCTATCAAAACTCTGTTTTTCAACATAGTCACCACCATTAGCTGTGCATTTGTGCCGGTGATGAGCAAGAGCCTGCATGCTGTGCTTGTAAAAAATCTGCACCGGTGCAGGTGACCCACTGTTCCAAGGCTGCTATGATGGCATCACTGCTAGGAAAACATTGCACATGAAGCCCATCTTTCACTGGCCTGAACAGATGGAAGTATTGATTCAGTAGGCCCTGACCAACTTACGTGCAGTGTTCTTTCTGTTCCTGTGTTATAATCTCTGTTAAGGGCAGACAGCCCTAACTATCAGCAAGAGCAACAACCCTCTATTATAGGCAGTGTTTTATCTCCCCTTTAGTTGTCTGTCTGCTTTTATGCAGTCAGTTAAATCTCTCATTCCTGAAGCTGTAAGGTTCATTGGTGCCTGTTCTACTGAGAAGTCTTGGCTCTGCTAGTAAGAGCGGTAGATGCCTGCATTACTCTACAAGTTTGCATGATGATAATGCGTGTCAGGCACTTGCCTGTTAAAGGGGTTTAAGTGTAGATTCACCACAGCATAGCACAGACTTGGGAGGCCTGTCTCAGGAGATAGCCTGGTTCCAATAGGCTCCAGTTCCAGTAGTGTCTCTTAGGAAGCAGGGCAAATGGAAATGCATGCTCCATCTTTTACTGAGGATGTTTCCTAGTCTTGGAAAGCCCACAAAAACACCATGACATGATGTTACAGAGGAATTTTTTCTGATTATTTCAAGTACTTTTTGGTAGAGTCAGGCTTCAGGTTAGCTTGTTACACAACGGGAGAATCACAGTATATTTCCTCCTAGGGATATTCTCTAAGCAGATTCACTTTACTTATTTTTTAACAACAAAAGAAAGTGCTAACTCATGGCACTCTCAAAATGAGTCAGTGACATCTTTTTATACTGCAGCATACCTGAGATTTTCATGTGTCATGGGGGCACTTCAGTACTCGGGTGGCCAACTTGCTTGACTGCTCGGCTTAGTATTCCCTGCTTTATACCTTCTAAACAGTGCATCCTTGTGAATCACATGTCAAGGACTGCCAGCATGCTCATAGTTCTCTTCTGCTTATAGCTTGTTGGTTGTTTCAGTAACTGTTTTCTTAGTCCAGGCAGTAGCACAGTACTTAAACTGTGCCATTTAAGCTAGTCTTCCTGGGAAAAAATGTTGAAAATGCGCACCTTTATCCTTAAGAAAGATCATCCATAGTTGATCAGAATCCATTTATTTTCCAACAGCATAAGTATTTGCTAAAATGTTCATGATTCAATCCTTCAAGATAGTGAGCACTGCTCTTTCCCTTTAAGATGACGTGGGAGAATTTAGATTCTGCAGAATCAGAAGTCTGAAAAAATTGGGAACAGTCTGGAGAAACCTGCAGCCCACACTGCCTGAAATCCAAGTATTGACCTCGTGTTATAAAAGAATGCTACTTTCTGTACGGCAGAGCTTTGTGAACACTGTGGTGGTTGGTTTGGTTTTTTTTAATTATTATTCATAACGTCGTGTTTTGTCTGTTTATTCTTCTAGGGATCCGTATCACACGATCGCTGCAATTAATCCTGAGAAATTAAATATCTTCCAAACAGTGAGAGAGATAACAGGTAACAAACACTTCTGATGTCCGAAGATCTGAATTTCTTTTCGTTTTGCATTTGCTGTTGTCATTTGTTGGGTTTTTGGAGGAGCACAGATGATGTTTTCTTAAAATTCACTCTGCTATAAATTTGATAGCTGACACTGGAGTTGTTCTTTATTAAAGTATTGTTCACAAATGTGCTGTCCTTTACGCATGAATACAGAATAAACATTGCTTTGGGTTACACGAGCATCAGAAAACCAGGACCTTACTGTTAAGTGAGCACTGTGCTGGCAGGGTGATACAGGCATTGCAGATGCTAATGGAAGTCTCTGCTTTACTAGTGGAATTATCCCTTTCCTTAAAGATTCATTGCATTCCAGTCCCGTACTGAAACAAACTCATAGTGCACTGTGCAGAGCAAAATAAGGAGTTGCACTAACTGTCTTTGCCAAGAATGCTTTCCATTGATGACTGGTCCTCACGCAGTCAGAAATGAATGCAAATTCTTTGTTTGAGGAAAGTCTTGTTATCTCTTAATGCATCATAATGGATCTCTTAATTTCTGTCTTGGAGCTCCAATACGTTTTAAGCTAAATGTTCATAATCGAGGCAAATCTTAATTTTGTCTGCTGTTGCTGAGAAATGGTACGTGGGCCTTTCGGATTGCAGCCTATGTTTAAGCTTACACTCAGCGTGGCTTCTGAAAGTGGATTTAGTGCTGCAACTTGTCTGCTGTGACATTGTTCATGTCTTCCTCTTCCTTGCTAGAGGAGACAGTACAGAGCAGGCTGGTGAATGCTGAGTGCTACTGTCTTTGTATTCATTACCTATTTATTTCTTTTTCTCAGACCGTCACTGTCTTTCACTTAAAGCCTAGGCCTGTCTTAATGCATGCAATAAAGAGACCTGTATGACCGGAATGATTGATGTTCACATTTGCTTTTTCTCCTTCAGGGTATTTGAACATACAGTCATGGCCTGAGAACATGACTGACTTCAGGGTGTTTTCTAACTTGGTTACAATTGGTGGAAGAGCTCTGTATAGGTAAGGTACTTTCTGTGTTCATGACACTGTTTTTCGTTAGCGTTTTAGTAGCATGGGATGCAGCACTTATTGGGAAGGATGTCATAACTTGGTACGTTTTTTCAGTTGGCAAGCTGTTCATTAACAGTATCTTTGCTATTCCATTCTTTACAATGGACAATAACTTTTGAATGTGAAGATGTCAAAGAAAAACAAACAGCATCAGATTATCCCGGTTAATTTCTGCAGCTGCCAACTTCCTGTTCATTTAATACTTTCTACGTTTTAAAGTATTTTACGAGTGTGAAATGTACCTTGAAAGATACTAGAACTTAGCCTTGTGGTCTGTATGCCCATACAGATGTGTATAGATTTGCAGTCTTATATGTCCAAGGAGCAATCTGGTCTTAAGAAGCAATAGAAGATGAATACGTTGTACTTAGAAGATGATATTGTTAGCTCTGTAGTGCCATTTTTACCGGAGATGTTTCCATTTGAGAACTGATAGGGAGGAATTAATTTTTGAAGAGAAGGAAGTGCAGTGAGAAATAATGGCAGAAGACAAGATATCTTGTAGAGTGATGTAAAGAGGAAGTTCTGGTTCCCAGTTGTGTAAATGCAGCGTTCTGCTGACACTTCTAACAGCAGACCAAGCAGATTATGAATAGCGGTGAAACCTTGGGATTGAATTACAGCCCAGCATTCTGTTCAGAAGCAGCAGTTTTTGTTTAGAACAGCTGGAAAACAATAATAAACATTAAAACACAACAACTTAAAGGATGTTGAGAAGCTGGATGTTGTTCGCTTGTCTTCAGTCATACCATGTGCACAGTCATTCCGGTGTTACGCAATCATTTACCATTCTTTTGATAGAGAAGATGACCACAGCTTACAATAGCAGAAAAATGAAATGTAGAAAGTGGGTGGAAAAATTTCCTTGAAAATAACAGTTTCTTCCTATATTACTATAAATGACATTGTCATGTTAATACTTTTCAGGATACATTTTACATGACTTTGTCAGTTTCTCCTTAGCGTATAAACCGTAATAGTATTCATTTTGATGTCTCGTGGGGGAAAAAGAAACAACAAATTTTCTTCAGTTTTCTTGACAGCGCTTGATTTAAAAAAGAAAGAGCTAATGATTGGTACAGAACTGTGGGTGACTTAGTCAATTAGTTTGATGGCTGTATTGACCTAACCTTGTGAGCCACGCTGTTTGTGGTATTACAATTCTGATAGGGCTCATAGTTTTCTGGGCAATAAAACCGCCTTTTGCCTCACCAAATGTTTGTCTCATTTCAAAATAGAAGTTTTCTGAGCAAATCTGCAAAAAATGGTCGTGCCATTAGAAACTAATTTCATTGGGAAGTTCTCTACCAGCTCCACTGTGTGCCACCTCTTGGGGCTCATCCCTGTTCTCTTTTGTATTTGTCACAGCGGTCTATCCTTACTCATCCTGAAGCAGCAAGGCATTACCTCTTTACAGTTCCAGTCCTTGAAGCAGATAAGCGCTGGTAACATCTACATAACAGACAACAGCAATTTATGCTACTACCACACGGTCAACTGGACCAGCCTTTTCAGCACACCCAGCCAAAAGACAGTGATTCATCGAAATAAGAAAGCAGAGAACTGCAGTAAGTACTGCTTCTCAATGCAGATCTTCTTGCCTGTGATTGGCTTACTTTGGGGGAAGTGATTTAAGTACTGACAGGTTACAGTGTGTGGACAGGCCAGAAATGCAGCTGGGGTCAAGAGCCCCACAAATAAGAGTGGAGTATTGATCATTTACAGGATCTGAAGATATGGCTCCAAGGAGATTTATAACCAAGTGAAGTGTTTTAAAGTATGAGCAATTGAAATGGAGAAGAGAGGAAGCACTGCTTCCTTACTGTGGTATGAACTTTGGAGATAAGAGATACGGTTTTATAAATACAAGTTCTGAAGGTTGTAAATGTGGAGTGAATGTAGTTTTTATGGACTTAGATTTGCAGCCCTCTACTTACGGAGTGAAACAGGCATCTTCTGCTTCTCCTGCTCTTCTTCGCCAGAGTGGCTCTCTGTTAATCTTGAACGGTCACTTTTAGAACTACTGTCTGATAACTGTGTTCTCCCTTTCTGTACTCAGCCTATCTGACAAGGAAGGTTGCTAGCAGACTTTCAGTTGGGGCTAATTGTCTTTCAGGAAAGCTTACATGACAATATCTGGACTAAGATAGTATTGAAAAACAAATGAACGTCGTGTAGCAGATTAAATGAGTTGGTTATACAGAAGTCACACAGCAACATGCCTAATATTGCAGGAGCAATATAGTTCATTTTAAGGATACGGTTACACTGCTAGAGAGGAAATTCATTGAATTGTGGTATGTGTAAGTGATGTATCTGTTTTTTCAGATTTGGCCAGGCAGAAATGTTTTTTTCAAGCTGTGATCCTACTTTCAAGTGTTTGTTTTGTTCCCTCTCTTTGAAGTGCTCTTCTGCATTGAAAGACATTGTGGCTGTGCTCATCACTGTGGTATGAGGGTAGATTCCAATATTAGGTGAAACATATCTATACATCCATCACCTCCACTTGGTTATTTTTTTTGATTCTTATGTCATGTGAGAGCTTCAAGAAGTGTAAAGCCTTGTTTGGTAGATCTCTACTTGAGGTTTCTTTTTTGGCTGTTATTTGGCTACTACCCTACAGGTAGAAGTGAAGGTTGACTCATCGTAGAATCATGGACTCACAGAACGGTCGGGGTTGGAAGGGATCTCAAGGATCATGAATCTCCACTTCCCCCAGACACAGGCAGGGCCACCAACCTCCTCATTTAATACCAGAGCAGGCTGCCCAGGGCCCCATCCAACCTGGCTTTGAACACCTCCAGGAATGGGGCATCCACTCTGGGCAGCAGTTCCAGCACCTCACCACTCTCTGTGAAGAACTTCCCCTGACATCCAATCTAAATCTTCCTTCCTTCAACTTAAAACCCAGAACCTTTCCCCTTGTCCTGCTGTTATCTACCCTTGTAAAGAGTTGACTCCCCTACTGTTTATAGGCTCCCTTTAGGTGCTGGAAGGCTGCAATGAGGTCACCCCACAGCCTTCTCTGCTCCAAGCTGAACAAGCCCAGCTCCCTCAGCCTGTCTTTGTAGGGGAGGTACTCCAGCCCTCTGATCCTCTTCTGGACCTTCTCCAATAGCTGTCTGTTTTTCTTGTACTAGGGGACCCAAAACTCTTGCTGCTGGACTGTATTCCAGTAGGATCCTAGTGGTCCAGCTTTGCTGTGAGATAAAAGAACCTACGAAATTTCCAGACAGCGCAGGATTCTGCCATATAAAGGACTGCGCGCTGTGGGAGAAACATACTGTTCTTGCTGATCTCCACTGTTTTTATGTCTTTGCTTTTTTACATCAAGGTTAGCTATAGCAATCTGATACTGATGCATCGTTTAAAGAGACAGCAAATAAATGAATCAACAAAAACAACTCTCTTCTGTCCAGAGAAATTTGGTACAAAAATAAAGTAATAGGATGCAACATAATCTCCCTAGCTCCAAAACAGAAGTAGTGCTTCCTTTTTGCTTCAAGAGACGCCTGACTTACAGACCACATGTTAGAAGACAGTAGGAAACTGCTCAGGTGAACTTGGTGGCCAGCTGGACACGGCGCTTGGGAAGGTAGTCCCATAGCAGGTGTTGGGACTGCTTTATCAAATACCTCTCTGCCCTTGACTGTGATTACTAAGTTGGGGTGTCTTTGAAATGGCTACAGCTGTTGAAACTCAGACTTCCTGAGCAAATGCAAACTAGAACATACTGACAAATTGCTCTCTGGCACTGTAAGTCTTGTCAGAGCATTTGCACACAAAGGGAAAATGTGAACTTTATTTGGCTTTCTCCATGTTGAGGATTTGCTGTAGCAGAAGATTTTACTTCCCAGGAAGACAAATGCTACTGGAGATGTTTTATGCAATTTTACACCGGGAGAATCTTTGTGAGAAAAACAGATCTCTTTTTCATTTCCCTTTGAAAAGTAACTATGTAAGATACACTACCAGGGCTTTAGTTCTAAAAATGAGTTCTGGGCTATGTTTATTAGATGGGCTGTATTTAATGAACATGGGCTTTGGGCTGGGTTACTCAGATCAGAATGCAATGTCTTGGACTGCTAAGTTCCTGCATCGTAAATGTAACAATGGTTTTCTCTCTATGCATGTCTTGTATGAATGAATTCAAAAAGTTTTGCGACCTTTAGAGAGTCAACATTAGATGAGAAAAGCTACCTTGCTGCTTCAGCTCTACCTGTCAGCACCTCTCTGGGGTTAACCGGGTTCTGCTGCAGGTTAGACGTCTAACTAAACTCCTCACTTTTACTTGGGGTAAGACAGAACTGATCTTTCGAGTCAGATGCGTTTGTCCAGCATGCTTCGAAGCATCTGTGATGTTCAGGAGATGACAGCAGACTGGGGTTTTGGAGAGCTTAAAATCTTCCATTGCCTGACTGTTTGTGATCTGAAGGCAAGCCACCAGGGTTTCAGTTTCTGCCTTTTGGTTCTTTCGCCTATTTCAGACCCACATTCTTCAGGCACTTGCGCATATGTGCGTGCCTGTCTGAGTGACAAACAGTCCTGATCAGAATGATGAAGGTTAAAGCGTACGTAAATATTTGCAGGATTGAAGTGTAGCGTCTGTGGTGGAAATACTATTTGTTTACATGGCAACTAGCAGAGTGTGAATTGTTAATAAAAATATCCATTAAAGATTTTTTTCGAACCATTTCCCACAAAGAAACCAGTCTAGACCATGTTAATTATAACAGCCACACTCTGGTGTGTTTATTATTAGTTCTTTGTGTATTTTGAGGCACTGTCAGCTTGTTACTGCTTTCCTTACTGCCTAGTGATTACGAATGGCTTAGAACAGGTTACAGCAGGCATTTAATACAAACGTAGCTTTATTTAAAATGCATGTGTGAGCTTCTAAGGTCATGTAATCAGCCTCTTATTGAGGTGATTTTTATTATAAATCACAAGATGGTGATGTATCTTACCCATGCCATTCAAAGTTGTCTTCAGCTGAACTTAAAAGTAATGAAATATTAAAAAAAAAAAAAAATTGTTGAGGGAGTTGAATATTCCTAGAAATGTTCAGTCTGTAGTAATGCTTATCTTTGAGATAACGCTGACGCAGCAGAATTCGATTAAAGTCTGTTCTTTAAGTGAAAATAATGACAATGGACCTCAGTCAGTGGAAAATGCTACAGTCCGTGATAACCGGTGAGATACTTGTGAACTGCACAAAGCCTGGAAGATTTGTAGGCTTGGAGGCATGTTAGAAGAGAAGAGGGAAGGACGAGCTGAGCCTTCAGCAGCTGCTGCACCTTTAGCACAGCCTGACAGTGTCTCCCAAATTTGTTTCACGTGCATTCACATGGCAAATGGATGTCTCCAAATGGATAACCCTAGTGGAAATCAACTGGAGATTATGTACCTAAAATGCAGGAGCTCTCACAGAGTCATAGAATGTCTTGAGTTGGAAGAGACCCACAAAGATCACTAAGTCCCACTCCTGGCCCTACACAGAGCTACCCAAAATCCAAACCGTATGTCTGAGAATGCTGCCCTGGGGAGCTGCTCCATGCCCACCACCCTCTGGCGCAGATCCTTTTCCTCACATTCACCCGACCCTCCCCTGATGCAGCTCCATGCTGTTTTCTCAGGGCCTCTCATCTATTGCATGCTTTCAATAGTCTCCTGCTGTAACCTGTAATACTAAACACAGTTTGTGCTTAAACCTTACTCTGTTATGAAGATGATCAATGCAGAGTGAATGATGATAGATTCACTTGCTACAAAATGTGCTCTGGTGGTTAGATTTTACCATTGCTCTGTGCTGAAGTAAAGAATTGGCTTTTTTTTTTTCCCCAGTGTGGGTATTTTATGGAACAAGTCAGAGACAACTCATGATAAATACGAGACCACACAAAATAAATCTAGAAGAAAGCAGCCTCTTATATGAAGCTATTTAAATAATTGCTGTCAACTCTATTGACACGTGCATTATACAGGGAAACCTTTTCAGGCAAGGGTTGTTATAAATGTTGTTCTGAATTATGTCAGTTTAGCCGCCAATTAAAAACTTGACTAAGTTGTCAGGTTTCATACGAAGCTAACTGAAATCTGCAGGAGTATTTCAGTTGAGTTCAAGGAGCTTTGGATGAAGGCCCTAAGAATAGAGCCATTTCTTCCTTTTTTTTTTTTTTTTAATCTAACTTTCTTGTGTTCTATCTAGTTTGGGGAAGTTCTAACCTACGTGACCCCATTGATAAATAATGAGCATTTGTTCTAATACTCCTAATGAAAATGAGTTCCTGTCAAAAGCTTTTTTGTTCTGTTCTTTCACATACGGCTGTAGGAAATGTTGGAGCTTCAGAATGTTGTCAGCCCCTGAAAATGTGCAGTAATACGTCTAAAACTCAAAACATCTCTTTAGACATCCTTGAAAAAGGAAGAAAAACGAACTTAATGGATTTTTTGTTTGGTTTGTGAAAGTGTTTCTATGACTTTGAAATAAGCAGAAGGAAATAGGGATTTCCTTGTTTTCCTTGTTTCTTTGCTCACGCTACAGGTGCTATGCTGGCTAGATTCCAGTAGGACGGTCTTGATTTTCTTTACCCAAAAGCTCTTTGTTTCATTTGTATATGGCTCTGCCTGTACCTAGAGAGATCTTGCAGTAGTGTCATTGCTATTTGAAGAAAGAAATTCTTAATTCAGAGTAGTCTAATAGTTGAGGGGGAAGAAGAGAGAATGACTGATAATAAAAGCATAATATCGAGTTAGGAAAAGATTGAGAAAAATAGGAAACTGCCTTTGGATGATGAGAGTGTGTAAAACTGTATCAGAACCTAAAGTGTTCTTGGGATCGAGAAGGAGCACAAAGGGATCTCTAAAGGAAGATTTTTTTTTTTTTTTTATTTTCCTTACGAGTTCTTGTTTTTCAGTCAACAATTGGATCTAAGACTACTGATGTAAAAGGTTTGATTGTTTAAAAATAGTTTCTCAGATGGTTATTCCTTTTTATTTCTTGATACAGTTGGAGCCTGAAAATGTCTGTTAAACCCAGATGCCCTTGTAGCAGGCACTGTGAGGCAGGGCCCATGCGTGGGTCTGGTCACCATCTGGTTATCACCACCAGACTGCATGAGGTGAAGGGACGAGGGCGGAGCAGGCATCAAGTGCTGGAGTCTGTTCTAAGGGAGCCTTCAAGCGTGCTCTGAATCCCACGGCATGTCTGGGGCTCCCCCAGAACCATCTGCATCACCCAGAGCTTCCACAGGCAATGACAAACCAGGCCAGAAGGGACCTTCAGTAGCACCAAGTTAGTTACCCTCTGGAATTTAAGTGTACAAAGCCAGCATTGCACCAAATGGTGTAAAAGGAGGTGAAAAAGGGAATGGTTGGCTGCACGTAGCCTTTGATAATACAAAACTTTTACCTAGCTTCTTCAGCTTCAGTGAAGTTTAGTCAGTAGCAGCATAGTGGAACTACTGGCTTCAGTTAGTTTCTATAAGAATGTTATCACGCTTTAAAAAAGAAAGAAAGTTAGGTTTAGAACTGAATTGAAAAGCTCTTTTTTTTGGTCTGTGGGGTTTGTGTGATGTTTGTGGCTCCTTGGACTTCAGCAGAATGACTCTTGATTTGCAGAAGAGTTCAAGGCAAGAGAATAAGGTGTCTTAAGGTAACAGTGCGCTAAAATAGCTCTGGTCTCTCATGCTGTGCTGGAATCTCTGGGAATTAATCATCCAACAGGAGTTAAATGACCACCTGCCATGACTCCTCATTGAATTATTTTCTTTTTGGCTGTAGCTGACTTGAGCTTTCATCCAAAAGAAGAACGAAATTGGAATGATTTCTGGGTGTAGCCATTAAAGCATTGGTTATGCTGTTGCCCCTCGGTGAAGGTGTGCTGTGTGTACGTAGTTGCTGTTCTGTAGGTGTTTTCTGTGTGTGGAAACACTGAAAAGCATGTGAGGGGAGTTGTCAGAACTCTACCAGCAAACTTACTTCTTAAAATATTCCTTGACGCTTTGCTCAAGCTGTTTCCAGTGGATCAGAGAAGCAAGTGTTGATGCATTTGTTATCTCTGATATTTAGGAGATCGTTGTTCTTTTTCATCTACTCACTGTACTGTATGAGTCATTTACATGAACTGTTTCATCATGGAAGAGTGAATTCAGAATACAAGCTCAGCACTTCCCGTGGTAGGGTTTGGTTAAATCAGTAGAAATGGACCTTCTTCAGATTCTGAGGATAGAGTATTGGTTTGCTTTTGCTCTTTGCTCATTTCTACCATCTATCATTTATGTACTGAAGAATTAGTATAAAATAGCAATACACAATTCTGTTGTTTGAAACCACCTTTCCCTCATCTTCTGTTAGTTTTATTTATTGAACTTGAGTTTTGGTTTTGAGGTTGACAGTGTTTTACTTTGTGGGCTGTTGGCTTTTGTGTGTTTAATACAAAAAGCTCTTTGCTCTCTTTTCAGGTGCTTTTGCACCGAAGAATTTAGAAATCAAAATTAATAGTAATACTTTCATACAACGATAGAATGGTTTGGGTTGGAAGGGACCTTTAATATCCTCTAGTTCCAACCCCCTGCTGTAGGCAGGGACACCTACCACTAAACCAGGTTACTCACAGCCCCATCTAGTCCAGCCTTGAATGTTTCCAGGGAGGGGGCATCCACAGCCTCACTGGGCAACCTGTTCCGGTATCTCACCACCCTCACAGCAAAGAATTTCTTCCCAATATCTAGTCTGAATCTCTTCGAGTTTAAAGCCATCTCCCTGTGCCAGGAAATTCTACAGCTTGATCTACACTTTCTAGGAAGAAAAAGCTGTTTTGAAGCCTGTTGGGTTCCCATCTCTTCGAATGCTCTCGAGGGACTTGGAAGAAGCCGTGAAAATTGCTTGGTGCTTTTCTTCTTGTTCACATTATCCTAGAAGTTTGTTGTATCCTTCCTCACCTGTGTCTAGGACTGTTTGTTCCTTCACTGTGATTGAGTCTGCGGCACTATTTTTCTCACTTAATCCTTTCCAAAAGGAACAAACCAGAACTGGGTGTAGTACTCAAACTGTGAGTGCATAGTGAGTTTCCGTGGTGGTAAGGTAATTGTTTCTGGTTTTTCTCTGTTGTGTTTCTAGAAAAAAATCAGAATGCTTGGTATGCTTTTCTGAGCATGGCATGTTGAACTGGTGTTTCCTAGAAATGCTGATGCTAATTCTTAATTCTTTGTTGAGGTTAAACCTGAACTCTTTGCTGAGCTTTAATAGTCAGCTCAGAGAAGAACATGTCATCCAGCATTGTTCAGTCTGGAAAATAAGCTTTTGCTTTTGGTTGTCTTTTTATATTTTTCCTTCTTCCTATCTGCATCAGATCACATTTACCACTCTGTATTAAACAGACCTTCCTTGTCTATACAACTGCCTCAGAGAGCAAGTTTTCTGTTTTGTGAGGCATGACTTCCCATTACCGAAGTTAGAGCCGTTTTTCTGCGATATACTGCATACAGCAGGATCCCTTCTAGAATCATCTCTAACAGTTGCTGTAGGGGAACTGTTAGGTCAGGGCTTGAAGTGGTGATGGAGCACCTGGTAAAGGGCTGTGGCCGGCCCAGGGGGCACAGGCAAAGTGTTTGCACCTGTGCTCCCCAGCTGACCAGAAGGGGCGGACCCAGGGGGCAGCCACCCTGAGCTCATATAAGGGCCAGCCATGGAAGGGAGGGCATCTCTTGGAGCTGGGGCTTTCTGAGGAGGAGTGCTGCATGGCCACAGAGCTCCTTCACCAGTGGGGTGAGTTCAGCTCTTCTTCTTCATGCAGCTCTTGGCCTACCTGCAAGTGTTTTACTTGGTTTTGCTAAGAACCTGGTGGAAGTGATTTTTCTTTTTCAAAAGCAAAATAGTTTTAGGGAAGCTTCTTTGGAAAAGTGAAAATTTGTTATCTCACTGTTGGTTCTTGAGGTGGAACAGCTGTTTTAGTAATGTTGAGGTTGGCTCCTCTGTTGTAAGGGTTCAGTGGTAAATAGTGCGAATTCTGTTCCTGGCTGGATGCAGGGTCTACCTGGGGGACAGTTGTGCTGTGTGGGGGATGTGTTCTCTTTTCAGAGTCTGGAATTCTGTAGCATCTTTAAGGCTATCGAGGGTGGAGGCCTTTTACCCCTCACAAACACTTGTAATTAGATTCTAAGTGGAATCTTGCCACATCATCTCTGTGTGTGTGGTTTCTGCTGTGAGCACGGAAGAGTTGGGCCTTGGTTTTTTATAACTGTAGGGGAATGTCGTCTTTTTTGGATGCTAGATGAAATGTTTTCCCTTGGAGTTCAGAGGACTATGTAATTTAATGATAGTATCTTCTTTTTCTGTAGCTGCTGATGGAATGGTGTGTAATGAGTTATGCTCAAGTGATGGCTGCTGGGGGCCAGGGCCAGACCAGTGTCTCTCCTGCAAGCGCTTCATCAGGGGGAGGACCTGCATTGAATCTTGTAACCTGTACGATGGGTAAGGTATTTCTGTGGTACTTCTTCCTAACAGTGCTGATCAGATCATTCAGGATTTAATGTGTAAGTTACCTTGTCTTTACATCAAGCAGCATCTGGTTCCATTGTCAATATTACTGCCTTTGGGTGATATATATTATTGGGTAACTAGTGGTTTTGCATTCTCAACTTGTGTGGAAAGATTTACCTATGATTTTTACATTATGTATGTGTACATGAGAGTAGAAATAATAAAACCTGCTGTGCATGTGAACCTTTTTTTTTCCTAGAGGGTAGATAGCCTAAATGCTGAACAGACACCGCTGGTCGAGGCTGCCTGATAATAGTAAAATAGAGCAAAGCTCCTCATGTTTCTTGCAGTAGGAGTCATTGATAATTAGGCTTTGGAGGTGGAATTCAGCATCCTGTATAACAGTATAACAAGGTCCTGAGAATTTATTTCATAATAAAGATAAAACAAACAAACAAAAAGAACAAAAAACCTCAGAATGATTTTAATTGCATTTTTCTCCTCAAGGTGCTAATTGAAAATAAAAGAGCTGCATGGTTTCTTTCTTTTCCTGCCTTGTATGTTAAATCACAGAACTGTTATGGAGAGAGGATTCGAAGTGGTATACGTGTGTGAAAATATTTTAAACGCTTCTGTCTGGACAATGTATGCAAAAAGAACACTGACAATTTGAAAATTGTGGTTTGGTATGCATCAGAACACATCTGACCACAAATCCTGCAGCATTTGATGGCTGGTTCTGCCATGATGCCTGTCTCAGTGAGATTGCAAAGAGGCTCTATTTGGGTGGCATAACCCACACTTGAGCTAGAATATTCTGAACTGTGTTGATTGGGTAATGGTATTTGCCCTAAACTTGGGGAGAAGGTTTTTTTTTTTTGAGTGACTTTGCTGATTGGGCTCAGTTTTCAGCTGTTGTAAAGCAGCCTAATGCATTTAAATGAAGTGATCTCAGCTGGTGTAGTCCACTGGCTTAACAAGGCTGAGATGATTACCACCAGGTGAAGAGGCAGCCATTTTTGCTCAGCTTCAGACTTGCTTTTGCTTGCTCCTAACCTGCCTGCAAATATTTTCCTAGGGAATTTCGAGAGTTTGCAAATGGTTCTGTTTGTGTGGAGTGTGATCCCCAGTGTGAGAAGATGGAAGACAACATGATCACGTGCTATGGGCCGGTAAGAGCAACACCGAGTACGCTGTGGGCTGGTTTGCTGTTAAAATGTGCTGAAGCACAGGTATCTTCTGTTTAGAAAATGTAAAGTAGCTGTTGAAAATGAACATTAAAATAGGCAGGAAATGTACTTACTCTACGTGTAAGAGCAGTACTCTACATGTATTAAGCAGATTCTAGGAGAGAACTTGGGTGAATTAGACTGCTTTAGAAGATGGTTTAAAAAAGGAGTCCTTTCCTGAGTTGTATTAATGCCTTAAATGTTATGTCTGAATCTTTAAATGTGGGATAGTACTCAGTTACAGTTTGAACATTCTCTTCTCTAACTGCTTTTATTCATTGTGTTCAGTTCTGTCCTATTCACTGTGGTTTCAGGTTCGTTTTTTTTTTTCCCCCCAAGAGGAAGGGGGAATTTGTCTCAGTTTTTCAGAAAGCTTGATCAACATCATCTTGTGGATTTTTTTCTACGTAGGCTAGCCTGTTCTGGTGCATTTTTTTTACACGCATCCTAAAAATGAATTTTAACTGCAACTGTCATCTTTATAATGCCAGTATTATCTTATATGAGCAGTGAGTCTTGTTTCCAAGATTACTGTTCTTCAGTTGGATAAGAATTTTTTCTTGTTTCGGTCGTTTGTATGTTGCCAAGATTAAAAGCATCTTGGATGCAAGGAGTTGTTTTTTAGGTTCTTCATTACTGAGAAAATTTAACCTGTAGCTTTTTTCCTTGGTTCTCTGACGTAACCTAATGACTGTAAAGAAAACAAACATATTACACTGCTCATCGCCCTCATAATTGTTTTTGCTGTACCACTCTGCTTTCTGCAGTGCTGCCACAAAGCTAGAAGCAACACTGCGAATTTCAGCCTGTGAGAGAAATTTGGGCTTGAAGGAGGACTCATGGATATGAAGTTGTAGACCAGTACACAAACAGAACGCAGTATTTGGCTTAATGTATTGCTTACATTGTTCAGGAGCCTTAGCTGATAGTCTGGACTGTTAAAAAAAAACTATGTATGTATCAAAAAGACTTTGTCACAGAAACACTGAAGGATTTCCAGATGCCACAGGGAAAAGGCAGTATGGGAAATGATGTGGGTTGTGGAGGTAGTGGATCACTCTACCTCTTTTTTTGTTTCTGTGGCTTTAGGGTTAAAACAGATGTGAAATCTGTTGTGTTAAGCATGCCGGTAATGTAGAGAAACCTATTTAGAAACTAGAATTTAGTCTTACGCTCTGCAGAATAAGTTTGTGATCAGAACCACCAAGATATACATGTATGCTGCTCTTTAATAGTGGCTGGAGCCATGGAGTTTGCTGGGAAAGAACCACCACTGCAGTTACTGCTGTCTGTGCTGCCATGCTAGGACCTACGATTCCAGTGCAGAAGTGAAATATGGAGTAACTTGAATGTACTGCTTCTTCCAGGGGCCTGACCACTGCACGAAGTGTTTCCATTTTAAGGATGGTCCGAACTGCGTGGAGAAATGTCCCGATGGCTTACAGGGGGCAAACAGTTTCATTTTCAAATATGCCGATGAGGATCGTGAGTGCCATCCGTGTCATCCAAATTGCACCCAAGGGTAAGTTCTGTGACATGAACCGTCCTAGTTAAGCTTTGTTATCCATTACAATCCAGGTGTAGTTTTGGCTCGGTAAAGTACTTGTCCTGCTTCTGAAAATGCAGAGTGTGCAGCAGTGGAATGCAACTTTATTTCCAGATTCTCATGGCGTTCAAGTTTCTGTCATAAACATCCAGCAGCGTATCAGAAAAACATCTTACACTCTTTATGAAAACCACTCTAAATGTCTTTTCACAGCTTTCCTGCTAGCTAGCACTGGTTTGTAACAAATGCTGCCCTTTACATTTGTGTGTCTAGGCCTGTACAATGACTTCATTTTACTTGTTGATGGACTTGTCATCTTTGCTCCTTAGCGTTGCTGAGGTAACCCTGTAGCGCTTCCATGAGACACAGAGGGACTAATGCAAAGGGTTCACCAGGAGCCGTATTCTGCAGGAGTCTGAATTTGAGGATCCTTTTCTCAAGTCCTGTCTTAAGTGTTATCCCCAGTCAAGCATTTGTTATGTGTGAAAATACACAGACTATGCGTCTGAGCCAAAATTAAGAGTCTGTGCAACAAAACAGCAGTAATCCAATCACAGAATTATCAAGGTTGGAAAAGACCTAGAAGATCATCCAGTCATGTCTTGCTTTGGCCACGTGGATTAGAAATACCTTTTTGATGAGGAGGTTAGCGCTGTCCAGGATACACAGAAAGGAAGAGACAGCCGAGGGAGGAAGAGAAAGCTTCAGCCAGAGAAATTATCTTCCACAAGAGGCCCTTTCTGTTTAGCAGCTGAAATTCAACTGGTAAATTATTCAATGTAATCTTGATGTCAACAGCTGTTACCGTTCAAAATGAGACCTTTTGCTGGTTTTGCAAATCGAGTTATAATAGAGCCATGGGGAAATGGAAGTAAGATCTCAGAAATGCAGCCAGGATCTGTTACAGATCATTCTTTTCCCTCAGACCCTCAATTTTGCAACAAGAAAGGGAAGAAGACAGTGTGCTAAGATGAGCTTGCTTCAGGAGCTCTGTTTCTGGCTTTAAGAGATGGTAGATGTGCTAGCTTGATTGTTAGTTATCCATTGCTGGATAACAGACTTACGGTCTGCCCTGCATAAGAGGCACCTTGTAGCTGCTCTGACCTCACAGAAGAGTGGGATGTCACCTTTCTTTCCGGACAGTCTTCTATTCTGGGGAGACTGAAATATTACTAATCTTCATAAAACAACTGCATTTCTCCAAAACTGGGGAAGGAACAAATAATTTTCCATTCCTCATCACTTCTTAATATGCATCAGTATTTTCCAGATGGTTGGTTGGTACTGTCTCCCTGGCTAGGAGGTTTTTCCACTTCCTGATGGCAATCTGACATTCTAGCTCCTAAACAAATAGGAAGGGCATTAGCCAGTTGTGACTACTTGGCAGCATTTGCTGGCAAGCATTGGTGACATGGGCTTCCTTTATGCTCAGTTACCGCATCATGTCTCCCTTGAGCTTTGTTTTCTCTTATCTTTCTGTGGATGTCTGGTCCAGCTTAGAAGTGAAAGAATGTCTCATCCAGCATAGTGTGCCAGTCCTCAGGGAACTGATGAAGTACCACTACTATAGAGCCAGTGACTTCTCCCACAAAGATGTCTTTCTTATGAGGAGCCATACCTTTGCCATGAGTTAAATACTGTTCTTCACAGAAATCCTCATCCTATTTTTGAAAGATAAATGTCTATTCTTAGGCAGTTTATTGCCTCTCATGGAAGCAACGTGCACAAGCCCCAGTCTAGATAAAAATAGATGTTATTTTCTAGTGTTTCTGGAGACTTCCCACAATGGTGTTATGTTAATCTGTTAATGAGTGTTCCAGATGTTTGGGGTTTATGGGTTTTCTATCTTGCCAACATTCTTGGGGCTGAATATTTTCACAGAGAAGAAGGGAATCGGTCTCTTTCCCTCGCTTCTCCTTCAATGCTTAATTCCCTAGTTTCATATCCTTCCTTCAACAATTAATACCCAAGTTCCCCTCAGTCATAATTCCTAGTGAAATCACTTCCGGAGGGAGCACATCTTGATATTTGACTTGCAACTGAGAGGTACAAAAAACCCAACTCTTTACTTCATCTGGCACGTCTCTTCTATCAGATCACTTGCTGGAATAAAAGCAGTGCCATAGATGTGGAGCTTAGCTACTTGTGAAGAGTCTTGAGCTGCTGCAGAGCACTGCTCTTGGTGTATGGCATTATCCCATTCTTTCAGAACTGCTCTGTTAATCAGGATCCTTGCTGAAATGTTTTAGTGCTCTTAATTGTCATTTGTAGTCTTCTCCAGCCATCATTGTCACAGGGGAACCAAGTTGAAACTATCTTGTTGCTCCACGTTTGTGTTTTCTGTGAGCGTTCTGTTGTAATTTCAGCCTGGTTCTTGCTGATGATCACTCACTTGAGTATGAGATTTGATAATGCCATTCTCTTCCTTTATATAGATATGACTGCTCCTGTAAATAGGTGTGTTATTATCCAGTCCTGTTAATGATCTTATGTTCACCAAGAGATGCATCAAGAAGTGACTTCCTTGGATGCAGCAACTGTGCTTTTCACTTTGCATCCTCGTGGTAAACATCAGCTACTTGAAGCCAATTTGAAGCAGGTCTGAGGCACATGGGACAGCTATCCCATTTAATTCAAGGGAGTCAGAAAACATTTGGCACTTTTTCTTTCCAGGCTAGCCGAAATGGAATGCTTTTGCAGAAATGAAATACTAATTCTATAACAGTGTCTGGCAGTCTGCTTCCTCCCTAAGCAACACACAAACAGGGCATCGCTTCTCATCACAGGTGTTTTCTTACTGCTTTTATTTGTTGTTTTTTTTTTTTTTGGATGAAATGTGTTACTCTTTACCAAAACTTCATTGTCCCTCTAAGCCGATAGGTCATGGCAGAAGGGATTTGAAGGCACAAGGGGACTGCCTTGGCCCTAAAGGCATTTTGAATTACAGTTGGCATCACAGTGTAAATTCAGTGGCAGCAAATGCTAAGTAGTTGGAGACCAATACTGTTTTGCTGATGGAAAAATTTCTCCCTGCCCCCAACACCAGTTCAGCTTTCTTGCCATCAGTATCAACACACGCTCCCTGTTACCTCTATAAACCCCTTGTTTTGATTCATCAGGCTTTATCCAGAGGAATAGTCAAGTGATAAGTAATTGCTGTAACAAATGTTTTCTTTTGTCCGGAGTTAATCCATTTATTTTATCTCATAATCTGTTTCGTTTTCAGCAACAAAGTTGTTGGAGAAATCATCTGACTGGAAGTGGCTATGAAAAGTTAAGGCCCCACTTCTTGGTTTCAAGGAAAATCGATATGAGATAATATTTGTGAAAGTAGGAGGGGAAATGGGTTATTTCAGGGGGAAAAAAAGGATCATTAATTCAATTTTCAAAGCTGTTTGAACTAATTTTCTTTCAGAAAACAATTATTTCTAAAGGTAAGGTGAAGAGCTCTACGTTTAGTTCTTTGTATAAGCTGTGTTGTAATGACTAAATGTCATTCATAAATTGTTATGTATGATTGTATTGATGTTACCCAGTTCCTATTGCAGAAAGAACATTCAAGTTCTTCCTCCAGACTCCAAGCAGAGGAAGGAAGCCTGGGGCTGAATTAAGTGCCACTGTGATGTATGATTGTGGTGTGCTTGTACTTGTGTGTCAAAAAAAAAAGCCTGACAGGAAGCAAATTATTTCCAGAGAAAAAATAACTGATGAATTAATGGTGAAAATCAACTTGTTAATAGTACTAAGTGTCTATTGCTGTTGCTCACACAGCATTTATCGCATGTCAATCAGGACAACCAAAGAGTATATAAGTACTCGTAGTCACGTTGAGCAGTTTAAAGTGCACCTAGACAGAGTTTTCTGTTTGAGGCTGGAAACCCACTGAAGATGATTATCGATTTTTAAACAAAGATCAGTACTACTTCAACTTGAAGTGGGTTAGGTCCAAACATCTCTCTCTTCTTGGATTCAAGTCTTATTCGCTCAGACCTCTAGAGAACAAATGTACAGTTATGAGATGACCGCAAGACGATTGGCTCTTCCTGTCTGCCAGTTACCTGAACTAGTAGTGGGCTCTCAGAACTCCAGTTTCAAGAGGACCCTTATCTATAGCAAGAGTCTGAACTCATCTTCTCTTGACATGCTAGAAGATGAAAGACGTGAACAACTTTTTTGAGCCGCCTTCGTTACTGCACCTGGTCTTCAGCAAACTGCTGAGAATGCCTTGAAAAGAAGAATGTTGGATTTGGCTGAAGATTGGATGAAACTCAGACTTGAGAAGCCCAGGATGGCAGAAATTTCGAGAAATATTTGTCAAAAGTTCTGCTTGAACTGTATTTAAATCAACCCTTTTCACTTCATGCGTGTTATGTCCGCTTGGGTATGCAATGAATCTGCTTCTATCTTCGCACCTAGTGAAGGAAACCACTGTTGAAGAAATACTGAAAATCTTTGTTTCCATGTCACAACTGTTTTGTAAAATATAATTTCAGGTGAACAGGAGGGAAAGTTCACCACAGATATTGTTAAACACTTGAAATAAGTGGCTTAGTTTCTTTCAAATTGAGAGCTACTTACTTGCCATGGATAAGGAGGGACTTGCTGGGCATTTAGCACTGCAGCATGTCAGGTTGTCTTAATCTCTGGAAGTTCACCTTCATCTGTCTGTCTCTGATAATCTTGACCCTTGAGCAAAAGGGCTAAGTGACTTTTTATTTGAATGCAGACAACTTAGGACGCTACTTTGGTTACTGTTCCTCGTGAGGGCAAGGAAACACCGAGGCACTTTCCCCATGGCGGTGTTTGAGTGGTGCTGCATAAAGTGATCCCCTGTACTTCCATCACTTTTGGTGAGCACCTGCTGAATATGCAGATAGAAGTCTTCTGGCAGCATCTACAGATACTAGGACTAAGTGCCTGAATCAGCAGACAGCGTTTTACTCAGTTTTTTTTTTTATGGCTATCTCATCTTTGAGCTTCCTTAATAAGAGTACAGTCAGCTTCCAAAATATATGCCCTAACTGGGCACTTAAAATAGAATGAACAATTGCATCGATTACAGGGGGTGCGTTGGGGGGGGGAAGTTCTGCATTGTGCTCCTGGAGGTCTCATGTGTTGCAAATGAACAGCTTCTGTGCGGTAATCACCAGTTCGATTATTCAAAAAACATCCAGAAAAGGCGAATCTGTTGTCAGGCCTCCCACACATGCAGGTGAAACCTGCTTGAAATACTGTCTGTGCCATGAACGGTTCAACTTTGGAATGCTGATTATGATGATATTTTTTGTTCCTTTCGCAGGTTTGTTTTTGTCCCAATCTATAATTTTGTGGTGACTTGAGTCTCTATTTAGAATTATAATTATGAGTGTGTCACAAAGAGGGGATTTGTGCCTCTTAGATCTGCAAATAACCATTTTGTCTCTTTCTCTTCTTGTTCTCAATTTGGATTTGCTGCAGGTGCATAGGTCCGCGTATCGAGGACTGCGTTGGCCTGATGGATAGGTACTTGCTGAGTGATCGTTCCCTGTGTGTCTTCCATCCTCCACGTGTGGACAAGGGCGCATGCGTGTGCATGTCCTTGTGAATGGCAAATGACGTCTTTTGTTCTGTAATTGCCTGCAGGTGTAGAGGTCCCGCTAGTCATGACTGCATTTACTATCCATGGACACGACAGTCCACTTTACCACAACATGCTAGGTAACATCCACCACTTCTCCATTTTTGTACACGAGGTTCTTCCCTGGTTACCATAGGAATGTCATACTATCCAGTTTGTCCAGAAATGCAGAATACGGGGAGAATATCACTTGATCTTAAGTAAGATATATCTCTGAACGCTCAAGTTTACTCACCATTTCAAAGCCAGTTAATTTCATGACATGTTCGACAGAAATACGTTTCTTGATGAAATTTGACTGGAAGTAAACACAGTGGAAACCTCTGGTTAAACTGAAATGTATTTGGTTTTTTTTTTCCAATTTAATGTTTTGGTTTTTATAAGACAGAGCATTAAAAAAAAAAAAAAAAATGAAGCTTTATCTTCCATACTTTCCTATGGGGGGCGGGGGGAAGCGTAAATGATTTGTTAAAACAGAATTTTTCCCTCAGTTCCTAAAAGTCTTAATTTGACCTTTTCCGTTTTCTGTTCAAAAAAAACAGCCCAAAACACTGTAGCCTTTCAGCAATTTTTTTTCCTAGTAAAGACAATCAAAACAAGTGAATGCAGGAGGAATCCCAAATCATTGCAATTATACTCTATATTCATTTCTGTGTAAGTCTTTTGTTGCTATGAAGTTGATTAAGATTCAAACTGGGTAGTATGACTTCCGGGCTCTGGGGTTACTGTCATGAGCTAGGGTTAGATAAGAAATGTATCCTTTCAATCAGCTTCATTATTAATTCATTTTAAGAGAAGATTTTGAAGTTCGGGACCTAACGTGAAGATCACGATTCTCTTGCTGTTGTGGGAGTACATGATTAGGCTTGAGGAGCGGTATAAATGCTATCGAATGGTATACCTGTGTGATTAAATGGGTGTCAGTTCTGACTAAATTCTTAGACCAATGATAAGACAGGAAGAAGACTGAACATTTTTCACATTTCAGTATTTTTGGGGATTTTTCTACTTTGAGATATCTCGTATGAAGCACTTCTATGTGGGATTCATTTTCAGAGATGCTCGCTATGTGTGAGTTACTGAAAAACAGCAATCTGCTAAAAGTAGCTACAATTTTAACTCAACTCTAAGCATGAAGAAAGAATGTTTTATGATTATTTCCCTATTTTGAAAGGGTCTACCAGACCACAGAGAATGAATGCCATGCTGATGTTCCTTGCTTTGGTAATCAATGTTAAAATAGCGTTTATTTCATCAACAGTGTTTCTAATCAGGTTTTGAAGGGATGTTAAGGGCTTTGTACTTGGAAGATGACACTGTTGGCAGCAGTTTAACTCTCAGTGTTGCAGTCTGCTCCCTCTAACTTCCTCTGTTTGTGCAAAAGTTGCTCAGACTGTGTCCACAGTTGAGTTCAAATGGTGCAACTCCAAAGCTTATATTTGTATGAGGAACATTCTGTTAGCAGTTAAGTCTCTGTGGGTACTGCCAAATACTCATTGAAACCACGGGGATGACTGCTGTTGGTCACTGTAAGTGACTGGACCCTGGGACCTTGGATGCGAGGCCACAACACTAAAGGAAATGATGTCTCACAACGTGTCAGGCTTAAGCCAGGGATTAGCAGGCAATATTCATGTCATATGTGGGTATCTTAGTTCATCTGAATCTACTATGCAGGTAGGAAAACAAATGGATCGGTGGACGTTAAAGCAGATAGATATTTTACCTTGCTCAGGCAATGCATTTCCTCCATGGTTCAGAAGTACGAGGGGAGAAAGGCCCTCAAATGTTGCTTTGAGCTCGTGGATTTTTTTTTCTCCTGTTTGTTTCAAATTTACTGAATTTATCTTAGGGAAAGCTATTGCACTGCAAATGTGATGAAATGGTGGCGTTCTTTTCGTTTTTAAACCAGGAAAGGAAATTGTAGTGCTTTTACACTTCTATATTTAGTAGATGTGTGAAATTTTGTATTTTGTTTGTGAACATGGTATGTTTTGTTTGGGCTAAAAATGGGCAAAACTGCACTGGCAAAAGCGATACTTCTCATTAAGAGAGCAAGCAGGAGTGTAAATAAGAAATGGATGTATTATATATTTCACATGGAACCTTCTTGTCCCTTTAGAAGTCATGGAGTATCCCTAGACCTACAGACTTGAATGATTACTTACTTTAGTTTCACCCTTATCTCATGGACTTGAATTTCTCCCATTTTTCTTTTAGTTCTTTGGTTTTGCAGTTTGCAGGTTGGTTCTGCTGTGATCCATTGACTTGGGGGCTTTTCTAAGAGTCTCGTAGAAGAGCAGGGGAATTTTAATGTCCAAATGTGCATCACGTGACTTGTTTCCAAAGGACAGGTGAAATATTAGTTTTTCTGCTTATGTTTGGTCCCCGATGCTTACATTTGGAAACCCCAAAAGTGAACTTCATTAGAGCGCTGCCCAAAGGATGAAAAAAACCCTTTTATTTCTTCATTTCCACTGATAAGGGCTGTTAGACAGTTTCCCCTAGACAGCATGATAGATTATTTATGTATTTTAGATTACTGTTAGATGACATGCTAGGTCTTGTGTCCCTGTCATTTTCCTGTGAGAACCTGCATTTATTTTCTATGTGAGTTTATAATCACAAAGTCTTTCATCATATTCTTAACTGACAGCCAAAGTGAGGTCTTTGAAGGAGTGAATATCACTCTAAGAGGACCAGTCCAAGTGGCTGGAAGTCATGGGAGAAACAAATGCCTCTCTTTGCCTGCTGCTAGTTACACATTCTGACTACTGTTGTAACAACTCTCGATTCACTACAGCAAAGAAAGACTTTTTCATGCTTGTGATATGTTTTGTCTTCATACTGTGCTCAGTGCATAGTGATCCCATCACGGTGTTGTCCTACTGCGAGCGGCTGCCTGAGTCAACTTGCTGAGCCAGCTTTCTGGCTGACCTCTGCAGGATATCTGGCTGGAGCAGGGTTCCAGAGGAGTGGGGCAGGCCTTGCTGCCTTTCCCATGCCAAGTGGAGCCCTTGGCTAGCCTGAAACTAGTGCTGCTGCTTTGCTTCCCTTTCTGCCTCCTTCCTGAGGGATCTCAGCACAGGGAATGCAGAGTATGCAAGGGCCCAGTGTTCTGCTTTGCTGCTCGTATCTCCTCCTCCTGCTGCTGTCTGTCCAAGAAGGTATGAGATTATTGCTACCAGATGTTAGTTTGGGGTACCCTTTCTTAGAAATCACCAGAGAGAGAGAGAAAGCTGAGGCTAGGGTTTCCCAGCATGTTAGCACTCCCCTTTTCCTACCCTCTTACTAGAGCAGTGCTCTGTTCCGTGCCTTCATGCTTGCAGCCAGCAGCTCCTCTGAGTGGAACAGCGTAGTTCTTAGAGGGTCTGGGTGGAGAAAAAAAAACATGCTGAGTGCAGCACAAAGAACTAGAAGAGAAGTATGTCTATTTCCAGGAGCTGGTAACCATTGCCTTAACTGAAGATAGATAAGTTGTTACAGTAGTGCTCCATCAACTATTAGGAAAATGACTTGTTGGTTGTGCGAGGCTGGATGTTCTGTGTGCCCCAACTCCAGACAAGTTTGGCTAACTCAGTTATTGAAGCTAGACTGTGGATAAAGTTTTTGACCTCAAGTGTGAATTCGAAATGATTTATTCTTCCTGTAATGCGTAGAACTTAGAACTAAAAAGAGATTGTTAAAGGGAGTGAATTTTGTGGTTTTCTGATGTCTTGGGAGATTACAGATCTGAAGATATAATTGGTAGCGTGAGGCTGTTACGATAGGGAACAACTACTCGGATCGGTGACATTAAGGCGCTAATCTGATGTCTCTGTTTATACCTTAAGAAAATGTTGCATTTTCCTTTTAACTAACAGAAACGAATTAGTCAGGACCGCCATTGTCAAGTGGCTACGTGCAATGAAGTGTAGATATTATATTGCAATCTTAGTGCTAGGTGTATATCAACCAAGCGCGTTCTCTCAACAAATCATCACCTCTTAAATGAAAGAAAAAGCCATTTTTATGTACTGTGTGTGTACGTGAGCTAATTAACAATAAAGCCTATGTAATGCAGGCAAATCCTTTCACAGCTGTCTCGTACCCTCTCATGGTATGGCTTCAGTAGAATTTCACAGCCATTCTGACTAGACGGTGGGGAAGGGAAACCACCTCTAATAAACTGTTAATGTTCATTGCTTTTATGGAGCTCTGTTCCATTGCTTGGAGGAAAGCATTCCATATGCTCTCTATTTTTATAGAACACTTATAGTCACTTCTGGAGGGGAGGAAGTGGAAAATTGCTGTCTGAAGTAAGAGAAGAGATAGGATCTATGGGTACAAACTAAGCAGCATTACTTAACTTGAATGGTAAAAGATGTTGCTCTTGAGAAACTTCTAATATGGAGCTCTCTGATGCTGTATCAGAACGAAGCTGAAGAAACATTTTAAATTCCTTTTTAATTTCATATGTATAAGTAAGACTTGGAAAGTGCTATTTCTTGTCCTGTCTCTGTGGGTTGAATTGAGCTTTCAAGTGATCCATTTGTGACAGACAGAGAAACCTCTAGTTTAGTGTAAGAATTGTTGCTAATGAACTGTTTTTAAACAGACCTTTGCTGTGGGCATGCTTACTGTCACAACACCATGTCACTGCTTGCAGCTTTGGGAGGAATACATGTGAATCCCCCTTTGTGTGGGGGAGAGTGAAGGAACCAGAGGCAGCTGTCATAATGCACTTCTTAAGATCCGTTCCGTGGCTCCAGTAGTTTAAGGATCCTGTTGAGAGTGCACAGGATTGAGTAAGGCAAGTTTTGTTGTTTGTTGTAATTGACTTTACAAACAGTATAACATGAGTGAAATGCTCTTGCTGTGTATCAAGATGGTTGCTGCCCACAGACCACGTTTCTCAGCAGCAGAGCTGTTGTTGGATGGGTTTAAGTAATTTATTATTGCCTAGCAGTGTATGTCAGACAGAGAAGTGTTACAGTGAAACTATACAAGGTGGCCTATCCTATTGATTTGTGGACATAGGAACAGTAGTCTTTACTGTACGGTATAGAGTGTCCCAGCCCTTGCACCTTATTCAGCTGGTGAGCTCTGAAAGAACTTCAGCTAAATGTTCAGTCTTAAAAGGCAAACGGGTTTCTTGTGGAAATGTGTGGTGATGTATGTTTGGTCTGTTCAGGAATGGGGGCGTCATGAAATTTATAGTCCCTCTTATCTCTATGCTTCATGACATGCATTCATTAAATCCTGCTCTGTGGCTTCAGTACACAGTCCAGCTTGGTGAGCTGTATGCATGTGGTCACCCCTACCTTAACAGCGGGATTAATGGAGGTATGGAAAATATGCATTATTAACTAAGTATGATCATTACCGAGCCTTGGAATTCTCTGAGGCATTTAGCTAAACTGGCAGCATCTTTGAGGACGCTCCTCAATAAAGGCTGTTTACTTCTTTTCTTTTTCTTTTGGCTATTATATTTTGCAGCTCACAGTAGTATTTTGAAATACATCTAAAACAAGAAAATTCTTTGTTCTGAAAACTGGGTAAATGATTGTTACTGCATCTTAGGAGCAGGGAAAATAAGAGGCAGGTAGAGTCTTACTTCTCAGGTACAACAGGTCTCTACGAAAAGGCAAGTGTTTGGGAAATTCCAAACTGAAAATGGATTGTTAGAACGGGAGCTAACACACGGTCCCATTGCAGAGGTCAGCACCTTTCTAAACGACCCACATTAACCTTGTGTTGTGTGTCTGTGCTGGTTTGGCTACACAAATAATATATGATGCAGTAGTAAAATGGTGTTGTGAAAAAGTGACCTTATTAAGAAGCAACAGTATATTTCACCACTCTCCTGTGGGTTTCTTTTACGTCTTGAAATGAGGATTTAATCTAGATTTAATGTTGTTATAAATTAATTATCTATTATTAAAAATACATTTATAGAGCTTGAGAAATATGCAAGACGTGGAGTTGTTTAAACCTCTCTGAATGGTTTCCTAATAATTCGTTAATAATTAATATATAATAAATTAGAACTAAAGCTCGTGGTCTTAGTTCCAATCTACCTGCATAATGCAGGATTTGTTGCTCTTTCATATTTAGACAGTTTACGTGACAGATGTATTTCAGTTCAGAGTCCAACCAAGGCTTAATTCTCTGCTTTCTGGCTTAAGCACAGTGACCCATCTGGTGATAAAGGAGCTGCAGTTCTTGCAGTAAATGGAAAGCTCTTGGTTGGAGTTCCTTTGAACATTACGTCAATGGCTCTGTGTGTTTTTTAAAAGCATACCTACAGTGAAAGTCTACTTAATTAGGTCTTTTCAGATCAAAGTTACTGTCTTGGTGCAATCTACTGTAGAAAGGGGACAAAATTGGAGTTAGGAATAGATTTATTCATTTCTAGTGTCAATAAAATCTTGCAGGATTTCTCCCCATAGGCACACTTTTCCATTGCCTATTTAAAATCACTTAACTATTTCTTTGAATGATTAAACATAGAACGCTTAATGCGTATCAGAGCTTGCATGTGAAGTCTGCAAACGATATTACCTTTTTTCCCCTTTCACATAAGATCTGTCTCTCAGTAAATTTGGAACAGCTTTTCCAGCTCTAGGTCAAAAGTAGTAACGATAATACAGTTTATCTTCATTTGTTTTTGCGTAAGTGGAAATTATGGTTTGGAATCTCATAGAATCTTTTGAGCTGGAAGGGACCCTAAGAGGCTTTCTAATCTAACGCCTCTGCAGAGAACAGGGACATCTGCAGCTAGATCAGGTTGACAGTCTTCAGGGATGGGATATCTACCACCTCTCTGGGCAGTCTGTTCCAATGCATCACCACTGTTATAGTAAAAAAACAAACAAACCGAAAACAAAAAACAACCGACAGATCTTCCTTCTTTTTACCTTGAAGCCATTTCCCGCTTGTCTTGTCACAACAGACCCTGTTAAAGAGTCTATCCCCTTCCTTCTTCTAGCCCCCCTTGAGATACTGACAGGAGGCTCTCAGCTCTCCCCAGAGCCTTCTCTTCTCCATGCTGCGCAGCCCCACCTCTCAGTCTGTCCTTGCGGGGGAGGTGTTCCATCCCTGGGATCATTTTTTGTGGCCCTCCTCTGGACTTGCTCCAAGAAGTCCCTCATCTTTCCTGAACTGATGACTCCACGTCTGGATGCAGTGTTCCAGGTGAAGTCTCACCAGCGCGGAGCAGAGGGGCAAGATCACCTCCCTCACCCTGCTGGCAATTCTTCCATTGATGCAGCTCAGGATATGATTGGCTTTTTGGGCTGTAAGGGCACATTGCTGGCTCATGTCCAGCTGCCATCCACCAGTACCCTCAGGTCCTTGTAGGCAGGGCTGTGTTCTATCCTTTCACCCCCCAGCTTGTACTGATAGTAGTAGTTGACTCAGGTACAAGATGTTATGCTTAGCTTTGTTAAACCTCATAAGATCTGTTAAGATGTTCTCCGGTCTTAACTGTGGGTAGCCTAAAAACATAAATTGCTAAACTAATGAAATCAGCTTTAGTTCAGAAGCAATTAGCTAACATTTGTCCTAGCTAGCTGTGCTTGCTGTGGAAAGCAGTGTTACAGCAGATACCATATGTGAGAGCATAATCACAACTAACTGTGACTGTGCAGGAATGTTACTCTTGAGAGTAAATCAAGCCATCAAACCAAATTAATTGATCTTACTATATTTTTTTTTTTCCTGCCATGGAGTAAGATGATGTAACAGTGATGACGTGGGAGAATGTCATGTGAATTACTTGTATCTTAAGGCTTTTTCGATGGAGAGTTTCAAATACCTGCGTTCAAATTGTAGTGAGATGGAGAGAGATCTAGCAGCAAACTCATTTCCTGTGCAACTCCCTCTTTCTGTTACTTCAGCTTACTTTGCATCTCTTCTGTAACGTAAATTTGCAAAGCATTGGGCTGCAGTATTAATAGTATGTAGGCCTCCATGCTTCTTGTACAGGATTCTGGGCAGTGGTGTGGTTGAAGTGGTGTCTGTTGGCTGTGAAGCCTAGGACTGGGCCTGGCAGACATGTTGAACTACTGCTGTAGTAATAGGGTCCCAGTTGCAGGAAAGCTAAAATTATAAGAGTGGCAAGGAAGTCATCTAGTCCAAACTTCTTTGTGATGGCAGGGATTAACTGTGACTGGTAGGTGTTTGTGTGCAGAAAAAAATGGGTTTTCATCGCTGAAGTATCAAGAGTTGAATTAGAGAGAAAGCTTGAATATTCTGGATGCAGTAGGGTATTTAATGATAGAGTAGTTCTTGGGAAGACTCTGAGCTACTTGTGTTTTAGGAAACTTCAGGAAGGGATGTATGGCAAAAGAGTAGTATCAGGTTGGGATAGAATTGAGAACTGGCAAAAGGAAATGAGGCCAGTAATGTGGAAAAGGGGGGGGGAAAAGAGAGGGAGATATGGAAATTAACTCAGGATGGACTCGATCTCAAGAGGTCCCTTCCAGCCCCTACAAGTTTGTCATTCTGCGATGAAAAAAAGGTTTGACATTATAATAGGTAATGGTAGCTGATCCATATGGTGTATTTGGTGCTGTTTGTTGTGTCCCAGTCTTCCTTAAAGAAATATGTAGGTTTCAGAAATTACCTCTTTCCCTGCCTTTCACGGTCCCTCGTAGGAAAGGAAGAAAAGAGCATTGCATTAAAAATGGACCACTAGATGCCGATAAATGCAGTCTCAATCTCAGTAAGGGTCATAGGCGAAGTACAGGTTGAAGAGACAATATCCTAGCTTCAAAACAGTCCCAACACCTGTAGATAATTTTCCCTTCTTTGTGGCAATGATACCCTCAGCACATAAATGACTTGGATGCGGGTTAGGTTCAGCGCTGTTCCACTACTGCAACTTTGTGCACACTGTCTCTATTTGGATTTTTGGGATCAGCCAGCAGATCAGACTCCACATGTCCAAATTCCACACTTTGGGACATACGAGTCATCTTTTAACCAACAGACTTTGAAAATGAAGGAGCTCTTTTCCCTTACCAAGAAAATTCTAGTTAGAAAAACTACTAGGCTATAACGATATGTATGTATTACCTCTAGTTGGTTTCATTAACTGTTTTGTACACCTCACTTCAACACTGCAAATACATTTTTCAAGTGTGCTGAGAGGCGGTCCCTGTCTCCCTTCTCTTGATTATGGTGGGGAGCCTTGGGAGGGGATGTTTGAACTTTCTCTGTCCTGAGCCCGAGTGGGCCTCAGAAGCTGTGGGATGTAGAACGCACAGAAGGTCAGCAGGGCCTGCTCTCTGCCAGAGGGGCTGGTATGTAGGTGTCTGTTCAAATGCTCTTTTGCCCTGGATGCTAGGTGTGCTCCATTCAGAGCGCTTAACAGCTATTGGAATAGGAGTATTTAAATATTTGGATGAGGCAGTACCTGCAATAAATTCTGGAATGTTGTAGCATACTGAAATTCAAGAGAAAGCAGAGCTGTTTTACTAACTCATCATTGGCCTTTATGTGGGCTATACTGTACTTCAAAATAATTGTAATAAAACAGCTGTTGCAGAGACTAGGTTATGCTGAGCCATATCATTGCCATGGACACAAGCTGTTCTTCTAATCAAGTCACATCTGTGACTGTCAAGATGCTAGGAGGTGGTTGTGTGTATAGGGACATGCAAAAAATCATCAGAGCTGAGAAAAAAAGCCGAGAAAAACATTCATAGCTGGGTTTTTTAAATGTTTATTTTTTGTTTTGAGTGTCCTGTTGGGTCACTGCTGATAGTGTGGTGACTAGAATTAAGAGGAGTTGAAGGGTTCACTTATTACTCTCTTTTCCATTTGGTAGTGTAAGATCTGCTGGAGAGGACTGATGTGTTACAGATATAGACTTCATCTGGAGTACTGTGTCCAGTTCTGGGCTTCCCAGTACAAAAAAGACAGGGTTCTCTTGGAAAGAGCCTTTCCAAAATCTTTGTGACCCTCATCACAAAGATGGTGAAGGGCCTGGAGCATCTCCCCTACGAAGAAAGGCTAAGTGAACTGGGTCTGTTTAGCCTTGAGGAAAGATGACTGAGAGGGGACCTGATCCAGGTCTATAAATATCTAAGGTGTGGGGGCCAAAGTGGTGAGGCCAGACTCTTTTCAGCAGTGTGTGCAGACAGGACAAGGGGAAACGGCCAGAAACTGGAGCATAGGAAGTTCCGCACGAATGTGCGCAAGAACTTCTTTACGGTGAGGGTGACGGAGCACTGGAACAGGCTGCCCAGGGGGGTTGTGGAGTCTCCTTCTCTGGAGATATTCAAGACTCTCCTGGATGCCTACCTGTGCGACCTGGTGTAGGGAACCTGCTTTGGCAGGGGGGTTGGACTCGCTGATCTCTGGAGGTCCCTTCCAACCCCTACGATTCTGCGATTCAGGGGCACATCCAGGTATGGGAATGGTCCTGCAGAAGCTTTGCATCAAAAAGAGGATCTCAGTTTTTCTTCTACTGTTTTTTTTTTCCTCATAACCAAATGACATTTTCTAGCAATTGATTTTTATGTAAGGCATTTAAATAGATATGTTGGTACCCTTGTAATATTATAGTGATAAATTACAGAATGGCCCAGGTTGGAAGGGACCTCAAGGACCATGATACTCCAAGCCTGCCCCCAACCTCCACATTTAATACCAGACCAGGCTGCCCAGGGCCTCATCCAACCTGGCGTTGAACGCCTCAGGGGATGGGGCATCTGTCGCCTCTCCGGGCAGCCTGTGCCAGCACCTCGCCACTATCTTAGTAAAGAACTTTCCCCTAATATCCGACTTAAATCTTCTCCCCTTCAACTTGAAAATTATTTCCCCTTGTCCTGCCGGAAATGCTAGGAAACAAATTCCTTATGCCCTGATCTTTATGAACTTTGATTTGGCTTGGTACTTAGAAGCCTTGGCCACATTTTCTCTATTCTGTGCTCTACAAAGATAAGTTATATGTGTTTAGAAACTCTTACGAGGAGAAGCAAAAATGTGTGTTCCGGTTAACAACAGCATTGTGGTCATTTGGAGGTACTTATTCCTCCAATTTTGGAGAACATTTATGCCAGTATGGAATGAAGCGTTAATATGTTTTAGACTTTGAAGGCAAAAGTCTTAATCCTCTATACAAGCACGTTGTATGGGGTTGGATTTCCAAATGCAGTTAAAATGGAACCTACAAATCCTCTGTTTGCTCTGACTTTGATCTCAAACATAGGTCCCAAATATGATTTAATGCCACCCCTTGTTAAAAAGAGCTCAGCTGAAACCCATGTAAGCTCTGCATTTATCACAGAACACCTGATTGGATATGACAAGATACTTGAAGATCAGGAACGCGGTGTGACAGTTCTGTTCTCATCAGTTTATCATGTCCCATTTTGTATGGCTCTTTTCCCATCTCTGCCAATGTCCAGTGCTGAACTTATTAATACCTTAGGCTGACTGCTCACTGATGTGAAGAGGCTTGTACACCTTGGCCAGATTGCATGTAGGACTTAAGGTGCAGAGCCAGGGCAGAAATGGTCTGCTGGGAATTGGGGCTGTCCTAATGTGCAAGCTGAGAAGAGCGAGTCAGATTTTGGAGAGAGGCAGCCTGTGACGGAATCTTAGGCTTCATCCCCAGTGCAGTTCTTGGAAGTTCACTGCTGTGAAATAGTCCTTTTTGCGCAAAATTGCAGAAGCGAGCACTGTCCTATTTGATTCAAAGCTGGAACAGGAGACAGTCTACTGTTCACAACCACTTAGACACTGACTGAAGCTGCGCTGTGCTGCTTAAATCTGCTGAAAGACTCGCAGGAAAGGCTGGTTTTCCAAGGAGTGATCAAAAGAGACAGTTACACAGAGGCTGAGGCATATTGAAAAGAGAGGTGATTTGGGAAGTAAAAATGAAAGGCACAGGGCAGAGAGAAGTTCATCTAGCATCTCCTTAAAGGGAGGCAAGCCTCCTCTTCGGTCCTGTGGGCAAGTTTTCACATGTGCACGGGTTTCAGTATTTTGTATGCTGAGTGGCGGTCAGTGTCAGTGGTCAGTTTTGTGGTAGGAGGTATGCTCTCTGCACAACCCAGCTCCATTCATGCTCTGGTTGTCTACTGGTTTGTTACGGACACTACAGTTTGTTTCTCCAGCTCCCCGAGGTTACGACTGCTGCACTGTGGTGCCCATGAGTGCAAATCGATGCTGCCAGACAAAGTGGTCTCTCAGCAAATAATGTCCTGCAGCAGAATGCATTTTGTGGCTCTGTTTGAGAAAAGCACGTGTTCTAATTAATAATTTCACGTACACGGAAATAATTGTAGAGCCTGTTGACTCCAGCTGTTTGCGGAGAAGGCTGTGTGCTGCGGGTTGAGTTTATTGCCTCTAACAGGAATGCTTTATGCGGAGAGAGGCTCTCTGAGCTAATGTTGATAGGTTTGGATTCAGAGCAGTCCATCAGCACCTGTGGTCATTACCGGGCTGGTTTTCTTTATTTGAAGCAAAATATTAATCTTTGCGAAGAAAACAGGAAATATGATAAGTTTATAAAGGTGGCTGTTCTTTTGCTTGACGAACTGGCTTCACCTGCGAGTCCCATCTAGTGGGTTTTACTGGCTTTCTGTCACAGATGAATCAATCCCCATTACGCGAGGCCTGACTTGGAATATTTTACAAGGAACGTTAATCCTTTTACAGCACAAGCCTCAAAACAAAGTCACCGTGCAAGCTTTTAACAAGTGTTCCTTCCTCCTGTTGTGGCAGAAGAGAAAAATCTCAGCCTTAAAATATCAGGGGCATAATAGATAACAGATGGACTTTCAGTTCTACGGGGTGAGCAACCCATGGAAAGCCTCTGTATCGATGCTGTAGTTAGTGGCATTTCAGCATTTATTCCTAGTCAGCTGTATGAACAGGGAGTTAAAAGAGATTTCTTAGCGATTTATGGTGGAAATAAGAGAAACCTCATTGTTCCCCTAAATTATTTAAATCACTGCTCAGTTTTGATGCATAGTAACGGTACAGTTGCTCTCAACAGCACCTCTTGATCAGCGGGACATCTGTTCTGCTCGTGGCTGAGAACTCTGGCTCTCATTTGGTGAAGATAGTGAAAAGCTTTGAGCGCATGGTTTGAGTCACCTGGCAACGTGCTGAGGTACTTGCTTAACTGCAGGATGGATGGAGTGGGATCTACAATGCAGCGCTCAAATTGCATGTTGAAAAGGCATGGCTAAAACTACCTGCCGCTGAGGCTGTAAGTAAAACGAGGTGACAGCATGATGGAATGCAGTTTGCCTGTATCTAGATTTAAACTTGGAATTTGTAGGCATCGTGAGATCAGTTGTCAGTTACAATTTGTGATTGCGTGTGATAAAAGCTAATCTGAACGTAAAGGTGACATTGCTCAGTGTTTAAACACCCTCAGATTAGGTGGAGAAAGGGAGGAGGGACTCTTTCTTGCACAAAGCAGAGCACATCTTAATGTGAATAATCCTAGCTAAATTCTTCCTGCCCATAGGGAGCACTGTTCTGTGAGCACCAGGCGCTGGGTGCTGTGGATGTAGAGGCTGCCAGGGGAGTGATGCACAGCAAAGAGAAGCTATTAAGCATACTCAACTTTGCTTCCCACCCTGGCTGTTTATTTGGTGTAGTTTAAATGGTAAGATTGTCATTCCAGGATTAACAAAATCCCTTGCATCTCTGAAAATTCATGTTGTGAGTTGACCGAATTCCCCTCGTAGGGATGGGGTGAAGAATGCAGAAAGTGTGAGTTATCCATCTCGAAAAAGAATGCCTTGAAGAAAAAAAAAAATGGAGTTACATAGATAAAACCTCAAGCAGTGAGGAGCTGGGAATCGTTGAGGCAGGAATGGAAAACTTGGTTTCAAACCTTACTTAATTTCAGCCCATTACACACAGTTTCCAGTGGACAAGGCAGGAATTTTCACATGTAGTGCTTTTTTTTTTTCTCTCTGCCTGCCTCCCCTTTCTGGTCATTAATTGAATATTCTGTCCTCAGCCGAGGGAGGGGTGATGGATAGCAAATTAATTATGTGGGACTGAATTATGATTCAGAGCCGTATTTCTTGCACTACAGAGTCTGTTTTGATGAGCATAGAAGTTCAGAAACGCCTAGTAGAGAATTTTTTACACCCTCTGGAGTAGATTTTCAGTGTGTAAAGGAAAATAGTGGCTGTATCAGCAGTTTCCTGGTGGTGGAGCTGTAAGAAACATGAGCTGGAGTCGACCTCTGGCTGTCCATCCTTATGCTGCATGGGAAGGAGTGACACACTACTGCTTTCCATCCTTGAGCCTTTCTGAGCCCTAGCAGAGACATGGGGCCTCTGTGCTCTTAGAGATGACTTGACCAAAATCTCTTTTTGAAGACAGCATTAACATTGCCGCTGTTAATTTTGGTGAAAGTATTTTTAAGCAGCAAGTAGTCTGTAATGGGTAGATGCATTCTTAGAGGTGGTTGTGGGCTAGTAACGTACCCATAATGTGAACGGCTTACATCCTTAATTCCACTAGAGATAAGGCCTTCTGTGCATGTCCAGCAGTATGTGAAGCTGGACTGATGGTCTGGTACACATGCTGGAAAAAAAAAAAGGATAAGATTGGATTAAAAAACAAAAACAGAGTGGGAGAAAAGTGGAGACTTGCAACCTGTATCTCTGATCAGTAATGCCTTGCAGGGATCCGTGTTAGATCTGTGTTAAACAACCTTAACAGTTACCTAAAGGAAAGGTAAACAGCATTTCAATGAAATTCACCTGAGTGCTAAATTTGAGAAGCTGCGGAGGCAAGAATACTAGAAAGATTGCACAGCTGAAGGTGTTAGCTGAATAAATAAAAAGCAAACTCGGCCTAACAAACCTAAGTCAAAATAACCCACACCAAGTGCGTGACAGACAAAATAACTCAAGTGCTTAGGAAATAATCCGTGTATGGTTGGAAACAACAGTGAGATGTGGTACTGACGTGCACTGATGATACCAGAAAGCACTGAAGCCAGTGGCTCATCATTTGCTGGCGTGTCAAGTTAAGCTCATGATCGCTGTTGTCTTTGGGGCTTAGCTTTGCGTTGGCATGGCAAAGAGAAGCTGCTTAGAATACAGCTGCATCCGTTTAGGTCTGTGATGTTTCTGTGTGTCAGGATCTTTATGTACAGGTGGCTGGCCTATGAGTGAGGCAGCTAAAAGTTCAAAAAAATCTTTTTTTCAGTTCTTCATCATTTAAAAACTTTTCTTCTCATGTGCCATGGCAATCCTGTTTTGCGGCCTTTTTAAGCTCAATAGCATATTTATATTGTAGCTCCTGAAAATTTGGATCTAATAAACGATGCATATTTTGTTTTAGTGACTAAAGGTTTGTTTGGTGATCTTTCTGAGTGCTTTTTTTCAATTCACTGTTAAAAATGACGATTTCCTTTTAAAATCAGTGAGTTGATATGACGGGTGTCTCCTTGAGAACTGGTTACTTATGGACTATCATTCAAATACTGTTTGGACCGCTTTTAGCATATGCGGTGTCGTAAAACTTGGTATCAGCAGCTGTTGCTTACTAATGTTCATTTTGAAGTCAAGAGATGTTGTTTTGTCAGTCTTTGGTTTGGTGGTGGTAAAGATTCTGTGCTTGTTCATATATCGTTTCAAAAAATACCTTTCTGTTTCAGAGTGCTATCTTCACAGAAGTCTTTTGATGGCTATTTTAGACACAGGCTTCAAAATGGTGTGCAGTGATAATGTAGGTACATCTTAATATAGCAAGCCAGCTTAGATAGCACTGCATCCCACTGCTTGGTTTTGTGGTATGATGTTAAGGAACAACAAGGAATCAGATAAATCAATTTACTGTTTCTGCTGGAGACACTAAAATTTTCAATACCTGTGCGCTACTTTTACTTTATTAAGCCATAATCTATCTCCCATCTTCATTCAGACGTAATGGAGGAGACTATTAAACCAGAGCAATGATACTTCTACAATCTTGGCAATTGTTAACCTATTTCCTGTAGCTAACGAGATGTGATTTCTGCACCGTTCTGCTCTGCAGTTGTCATGCTGTCTCTTTTTACCAATCTTTTCAGCTAATCTCCAGGCACTGCTGCTGGGATGTTAAACGCTGTGTGTGTTTATGTAAATTGCTGGCATTCTGTGGAAACACTTCATTTAAGATGTTGGTTTGAGGGCTTCTACCCACCCTATAGAGACAGAGAAAACGAAGTGAGGGCAGAAGTTGCTTCAGCTTGTTCCTTGGCAGGAGCCTGTTTCTCTGCACTGGCCATGTGGGAGATTGCAGGGATAGTGGGGGACAGCACTACTTTTTCTGTGCAAAAGCTGACCCTAGTTTGGTGGTATTCACAGCAAGCTTTCTGGCTCCCCCAAAAGAGTCTTGCGTTTGGGGTTTTCACTTTGCTGGGAAGGGGTAGCAGAACCAGATGGGTGCAACCCTAAAGCTCTCACCAGAACGTTCACATGGAATAGTATTGAACGAAGAGTGTCTAGAGGACGCGTGGTACTAGTAATGAATTACTTTGTCGAAACATCAATATCCTCTACTTGAGCAAGGCTTACGTGTGTATGATGACTCCAGGCTTCTCTGACACAGCATTTCTGAAGTTTCTCCTCCCTTCTCTAAACTCAGGAAGATGCATCATGTTGGTAGTATAGGCAGTTTTTATTTTCCCCCCCGCTGCCCCATCCCATGAGTCAATGTGGTTAGAGCCAAAGAGTAAGTTCAGGTAAACAAACCTCTTGCAGGAAGACTGCAATTATCTGTATCCTCATTTTGCCATTGCAGGTTTGCGTTTGCCATCAAAGTGCATGTTGTGTCTCCTTGTCCACACAACTTTTTACATGTGCATGGCAGTTAGAAAAAAGTGAAGTTGTTTTATTGATGGGAATCGAGAGAAGCTATTAATATGTTTCTCCTGATTTTATATTTGGTCCAACTACGAAACAGTCACACGACAGTAAGCTTTCCAAGTGATTGTGTTTTGTGTACCTGATTGTTCTCTGGTCTGTCACCCCACCTAACAATGAAGTCTCTGATTCTGATTGCTAGAACCCCTTTGATTGCTGCGGGAGTTATCGGTGGCCTCTTCATCATCGTCATCATGGGCCTGACATTTGCTGTGTACGTTCGACGCAAGAGCATTAAAAAGAAGAGAGCGTTGCGGCGGTTCCTGGAGACTGAGGTGAGGGTGTAGGTGGTGGGGGAGGTAATCTAGGAAATACTTCTGAGCATAATGTTTAGTCTATATTTGCCAGTTACAGCAGAAGTGATTACAACCGTCTCCGCACTCCTGTGCTTTGAAACCGTTTGATTATGATGTTAAGTTAGGGTTCCCCTCTGCAAGATAGATGATCAGTCTTGGAAATATAGTTCTGTACTGATGTTTCAATACGGCTTTTTAAGAAGTGCTGTTCCCTGTTTTATTGTAAGGATCCTGCTCCCACTTATTCCACTCTAGAGCTTGACAAAAAGATTTATGCGTCCCCAATCTGTTTTCCTAAATACCTTTATACTGGCTAGAATTTGTGTTGCTTGTTGAATGCTGTTCAGGTTTATAGAAAGCTTAACTTAATGCTTTTAGGTATATTAACGTTGCCATTGTACCAGCCTCTACTTAAGCAGAAATGATTTTAAGCAAGATGGTCTTCATTGTACTGGCTTTGACAACAGCTCTCGTTCTTCATATTTGATCAGATAAAAGCTGTGGCTGGTGGTGTTTCTCCGGAGGGACTAAGGTCTTAATAGAAGTAGTTGTTAGAAGGTCCTAGTATGTGGGGAGGCTATTGTCTTGCCTGTGAAATGGAAGATTAAATCAGGAGTATCCTGAAATAAACGCACACAGCTTCAGCTTCCTTCTCTGTTTCTAGCTGGAGGTTATAATAAGCCCATCTTTCTCTTGGTCATTCTCAGTAAAACTCTACAAGCGTGTTTTTAGAACCCACAATACTACTTTTCCCAGCCATTCTTGTGCCGATGGCCTGCAAGTCATATATACAGAAGCATGCTTCCAGTCTGTCTGGTTTCTTTTAATAGGGAACCTTCTTTCTTTCACCACATTAACACTGGACATCTAAAGAGGAAGTAAGAGAGAGTATTATTCTTTTGAAAGTGCGGCTCACAAATAATTTCTGTGATAACCTGTCTTGTTGCTGTTTGGTTTTATGTTTTCATACTCATTTCCAACTATTGATATTCTCACCCAAGCTAAAATAGTCTGGTCAGCTGGTAAGTAGTCCATGGTGCTCAGAGCCATAGCAGGAGTTCTGAAACCACAGAGCAGTTAGCCTTGTAAACAGGCAACTCTGAAATACTGCAGTGGTGTGAGTCCTATTTGAGTGGGAGTAGCCCTGAATTATTTCTCTCATCCTGTAAAGGAGCAGGCTGTTTTTCATTGTTTAGAGTATTGTCGTTCTCACTTTTTTAATTTATTTTTAAAGAACCATTGCTTTTCTGGCAAACATGGGACAATATTGATTTCTAACGTCACTTTTAACAGAGTGTCTGACTGTGGTTTATTTATACAGTTTCCTGGGACGTGATTGTCTTCTTGAACAAATTGCTTAATGGTGCCTTTTTTTTCCCCCCAACAATTTAATGGCTGTTAAAAATTGTATCCTTTAAGTTGCTTTCTCCTTAAAGTTGTTCTCCTGTACGGTACAGCAGAAGTTGAGAAGAACAGTCCCTTCCTCAAAACAGAATATCGTGAGCCATTAAGTTGTAACCCATTCAGTCAGGGTTATTTAAAAGAAATATGACTAACTTAAGAGGCACTAAAGTGGGCAAAAATATAATGTGGAGCATTGATAATAAATGCTGTATTTCTGTCATGTAGAAAATATTTATACTGCCTCCATTAGCAGAAGTCCTTGGGTGCATTACTGTGACACCAATTCAATTTCCAGTTTGTGATTCCATGGTGTAAGTCCTGATTGAAATGATTACGTGTTGAGTGAGGATTTTTTTCATACTGTTGCTCAGTTTGTCAGCATTTGATTTTTTTCTTTAAAAGCGAGAGGTTCCTCCAGGAGCTGTTAGATTAGCAGTCTTTACTGTCTTAGTCTTTACTGCCTTATTTCAGTGTTTAGCTGGATTGGTTGTTTCCAGTATAAACTCTCATGGGTTTTTACACTTTCAAATACTTAACGCTGTCGGACTTGACTTCATAGCTTGTGGAACCCTTGACTCCAAGTGGTACGGCACCCAACCAAGCTCAGCTTCGTATCCTGAAGGAAACCGAGCTGAAACGAGTGAAGGTTCTTGGCTCTGGAGCCTTTGGAACTGTATACAAGGTAAGAGTCTTCTCTACACGGCGGTGACTAGCCTCGTTTAACTTGTGAACAGCCAAGTTCTGACCTCGTTGCTGGTGATACTCACTAATGGGAGTTTTGCAGTAGCTTCAGTGAGTTTGACATCAGATTCTAGAATAAAATAATCCAGTGTTTCGTTTAATTCGGTGGGAGTCAATAGGTAGTGAAAAGATGTGCAACTTTGTGCTTACATCGTTCCATTTAAAGGCAATCCTCTATGAGAAAACAAAGAGGATCTAAGGACATTTGCTGGCATACAACCGTCCACTTAGATAAGGGTTTAGTTTTGATGTAAGAAGTAGTTTTGTGAGACTTCTTTTTTTTGCTTTTAATAGCTTATTTTTGTGTATTTTAAGTTTCGATGTTCAGAATTGAACTGCATAATGTGACAAAATATATCAAAAAGAAATGTAACTGAGGGAAGTTTTTATGATTGTTGTCTTACTAGTCTTCTGTCACTTTGTCTTATCTTTCTAGGGTATTTGGGTTCCTGAGGGAGAAACTGTTAAGATTCCTGTGGCCATTAAGATCCTTAATGAGACCACTGGTCCCAAAGCCAACGTGGAGTTTATGGATGTAAGTCACTTTGAGTCTTGGGGGGGATCTTTCTTCAGTCCGCAGAGGTTGTAAAGACTAATTTCTAACAGTTGTTTCTCTTAAATAACAGAAGAAGGTTTTTTCATAGGTCCAATATCATGCTGATGTTTAGCATGTACTACAACATGATGGCCTACACACAAAAGCAGCTGAGTTTTAATTGAGACATGTCCTTCTGTTAGTCCTTGACAAGCTGTGTCTGTGTTAATGCATTCTCCATGGTAGCAATGCCATCAAACAGTAAGCACCAAACAAAGTTACTCCTCAGCTGGGGGTGGATCAGTGCTGCTTCTCTGAGGTAGGAGAGGTGGAGTAATAGTACAGGGCAGTGCTTTGCCCTGATCAGATTATTGCTTGTAGATAATAGTGTTCTGGAACCTTAAGCATGTAGTAACATCAGTGTTAAGGAAGAGAAGGGCTGGGTTTTTCAGCATACAGATATCATGGACCTCAGGATGTCTGGAGTTTGCTTATACATGGTTATTCCATCACTGGAAGGCTCATCGCTCCTCTGTCTCATGTGCCTCCAAATTTCCATTTCTATGACAGAGAGTACAGAGATGAGAGAAGAATTGTGGGGCAGCATCTTGCCTTGTACGCAAGTCTTCACTGGTGTAGAACTCACAGGAACGCAAGCTTAACTCTGTTCTGCTTCAGGTTCCCTGAGAGCTAAGCACTGAGACTGGGAGCAGTCAGCAGCAGTAAAATGTAACAGGGAGGAAAAAATGAAGTATACCTAATTTTAAAATTCTTTCGGCTTTACTAGTCTAAAATACTATTAATGAAAGGTCAAGATCATGGTTTTTATGGATGTTCTGTGTTCAGTCTTTTGCTTTGCGTCAAGATTAAACCTCATTGACACTGAGTGTTTGTGTCCAAATCAGAGGCAGTATTTTGACAAATAAGAGCAATTTGCTTTTATTTATTTTTTTTTTTGTAAGACTCTCCTGTGAACTTGAAAATTACACAGGACTTTGAAATTTTGAAGGTCTATTCAGTGTACAGCCTTAATTTGATAAGCATTAATGAGACAATAAACCATGAGGAGATTGTACTCCCATTAAGTAATCTACTCCTACGTCTAGAAATTAATAACAACATATAGTTACAGCTCTAGCTGTTTCAAGCAAATGATCACAAGTTCTCACAATGGAACTAAAGCTGTGTGTAGACCAAGGTGCTTCCTGTGCTTTTTTTAAAGAGCACTGCACCGGCACGTTTATGTTGATGACATTTAATAATCATTGTGTACAAACAAACAAAAAATGGGCTCTGTTTGGATGAAATGAATTGCACTAAAGGGATAAAGAGGATTAGATGTTCGCTTAAAGGACAAAATAATGGTCAATGGCAAAGCTCCAGAAAGAGGAGATCTGGTGTTCAGTGGTCCATTGAAGTGAATGCCTAGGGAGTGGAAGGCTACTGCCTGCAAGCTGCGTGTGTGCTGTTTGATGTCAGCAGACAGTGTTGCAGATTCCATTTTCAAGTAGACGGAATTGATATTGCCATATGAATGTCACTGGAAGCGTTCAGTTTGTACTAGATGAGGAGCTGACCTTCTGATAGAGCAAGAATAGTTCGATATTGATCAACCTTGAAACATGTCACAAAGAACGTGTAAGATCCTGGTTAAAAGACCAAGTTGATTGCTTGAGGTTTCGTAGCTCAGCGTCATCGGCTGACTTACTTAATTGGACCTCATTTTCCTCCAGTGTGCGCGTCTGATGAATGGCTCAGAAATGGAGAAATTTTCTTGGATACTGTAGAGCTTTTAACCATGTAACGTGCAGCCACCCTAGGAGAGGCTTCTCCTTAACATTCTCATATGAGCCTCTGATCTGGTAGTAATCAGGTGGGGGAATGGTGTGGGTTATTGTGTGTCTTGGAGGTCAATAATAACCTGAAGGTTACTTTTAATCGTAGCTAAAAAGGATTAGACCCCATCATCAGCTGATAGAATTAACAATGAGAAGGACTAAGATGCTTCGTATCCATGCTGCGTTGGATGTGCGTGTGGTGGTCTGTTATGCTCCTTGCTGTACAGAATTGATGGGAGGACAGACAATTTCCCTCTTTTGCAATAATATTTCATGCAGTAGTATAGAAGTTCCTGCCATCCTTGCCTCCTAACTCAGCCATCTATTTCCTGAAACAGATGGCGTTTTAATAGATAACGTTTTATGTAAATGAAGGGCCTAGGAATTGGTTATGGTTTTAATGTGACCACTGCTTTCTGTCCCGGAAGGGATTTAATTTTATACTGATAAGCTATTACGAGGAGTTATTCTTTAATGGAAGATACCTAAGTGAAGTTGTAGTAGGAAACCGTTTTATTTCTCGTCACTCTGAGGCTTTGGTCAGTATAACTATGCTGGATGAAATTATCTATTGACGTTATCTCATTAGGAAAATGTATGAGTGCATGTGAGAGCACGATCCATCAGTTGTGCTTTCAGTAAGAATAGTGTTATGAATGGCCTTTGTCAAAAGCAGTTATTTTTTTTTTTTTTTTAAGTTACATGGGAGCCAACTGCCATTGGGAGCGTAATGGACGTACACTGTAGTGAAGTGTCTGACGATCATTTCAGTGGGAAGGGGAGGTTAATGGGAAGGAAGTATCATGAGTTATCCACTTGATTTTCCTTTTTTTTTTTTTTTTTTTTTTTGAGCTTGTCAAGTATAGGTGTGCCACTGTTGGCAATTCTCACTCAGCTGTGTGTGTCCTTGTACTTGCAAGTAAAGCTCAGTATTCCCTTTAGAGAGGCTGTGGGAGATGTAAAGCCTTTTGCAAACACCGGTTTGTGTACACGGAGGGTACTTGGAACACTTCACTGTCTACAGCAATAGCTGGTAGAGACAGCGGTGGCGTGTTCCATTGGCTCTGCTTTAAACTTCTGATGTTGGCAGAATGTAAGTCTTAACGCGTTCCGAGATCCTCCTAAATGTTGTGTTGAAAGTAAAGAACAACAATTTGGCTGCTGGGCTGTCATTTCAGCACCTTGAACATCTGCTAATGGATCTGTAATGACTGTAATGATATAATGTACGGTGTTAGCACCTCCTATGGCCAAACACTTCCCACCAGGGGATGATGAATTGGCTGTCATCAAAAACTACGTTCCCTATTTGGATTTTTTCTTTGGGGAATGGCAGCAGTGTCTTTTTTCTGTGTTTTCTCTTCAAATCCCCAACTACCTTTCTTTAACACTGCTCCTTGCTTTCTTATATAGTTGTTTTTTTCTCTGCGGTAGTTCGGTGTCTGTCACAAGGCAAGCTAAAGTCTACTGTGTATCCCAGACTGCCTTCTCCAGGGAAGCAGCAGAATGTGCATGTGGACTAAGAGAGGTATATTTTTTTAATACTTTACAGAGGTACTGTTCCTTCTGAAGTTCAAATTGGTGGTCATTTATCTCTGGAATAATTTTCACAGGCTAAAGGATTTCCCCTCAGGCACTGAAATGGTTTGATGCTTGGGGTGTTTTCATCTCCCTGCTTGGCTCACCACACCTCATGGTCCACAGAAGGGCCCTGGAATCTGAGCTCTGAGTATAAACACGTTTGCTGCCTCTTCTGTGTCTGGCAGGGGAGCTGCCACTGGCTTCTGGCATCTGGAGGCAAGGTGTCCTGCCCCTCACCCTGCGGCTGGCAGCTGTAAGAAAAGATGAGGCTGTTGGGCAGGTAGGGAGAAGGCTTATTATGAGAAAAGTTAAATAAGCGGCTGAGAGGCTACTTGATAATTGAACAGGGACTTGTCATTTTACTCGTGAAAACAATTTCCCCTCCTCAACCTCTAATTATTTGACTGTTACGATTGTCTGGTAAGTCAAGCAGCCTGATCAGATGATTTAACTTCAAACCAAATGCTCAGCAAATAATGTCATACATTCCAGAGACACACCGCAATTGGAAAGTGTACCAAGCCATCTTTGAGGCTAAAAAATATCTTAAAATGATTGTGTCTTGGGGGAACAGACGATTGATGAGAGCCTTTCCTTCCTAGCTTTCTAAGCTTAGTGCTTTCAGGAAGTAATCTTGTGAGCTCTGATTCTGTCCAGGGTTTTGATCCACTTACAAATTTAATCTCTCCTCGCCGAACTTAAATGCTCCGTTATCTGTTAGAAAATAATTAGAGGCTGCAAGCGCACGCCTGCATACACAGAGTTCCTTGGAAGTCCCTGAGCTCATTGAAATGAAGACAGTTTGACTGATGGTGGTCAGCTGATACTGGGCCAGAAGCTAATAATAGAAGGCAGTGCTGCTTAGCTAGGTGGGAAAGTTAACTTGGGAGAAATTAAACTGAAGGGTTAGGGATTTATGTTTGGAAATAAATTTCCCGTTCTCATTTGTTTCCCAGTAAGAGAGCTTCAAAGGCAGTTGGTTTCCTTTATGGTTTTATAATTAAGATCTAGAGGGATTCTTGACTTTTCCTAGGCTTAATGTAGTTCCCTGCCATCTCTAGTAGCAGTATTCATTGAGCAGGAGAGCGTTTGTCAAGCAAACTATGAAGGTAATAAGTGACAGTGACCTCCACCAGGCATACAGCAAACAAATCAAAGCTGCATACATAGAGGGGGCTGATATACTCATCCTTTATTCTGTCACATTTGTATGTCTGTTTAATTAACTGAATGAGCAAAGCAGTCGGTCTCCGTGTACTGCAGAAAAGATAAACTTTACCTAAATTGTGAGCCCCTCTTACGTATCAAGACAACTGCTGAAGACATACCAAGCTTAGGTTTGGTTCAGAGCTTTCAAGGGAAAAAATCATTTATTGAAGAGGGTTTTCTCTCCTGTTTGGCTGGGAACCAGGAGGGATCTGGATAGATCTGGTTGTTTCCTTGTTTCTCTAGTTGTGTGTGGAGGCCATTGTGGAAAGTACAGCCAGATGGTCAGGTGAATGGGGTGAGAGAAGACTTAACTCGTTTCCACTGTTTCTAGTATACGTGGAAAGGTCCTAAGCGGGAGATACACATGCCTTTTCTGTGAGGGCTCTTCTAAGATCTTGCCTTTTATTATGAATGTATGGGTGACAGCAGGAAGATTTTCACCTATCCATTGGCTTAACCTTAATTTCCTCATGCTGCCTAGCAGTGTGTTTGAGCTGGATCTGAAAGTCTGGAAAAGGCAGCTCTGCTATCAGAGTTTGAGCGGTACGTGCCGGCGCTTCGTAGTCCTTCCACTGACTGCAGGGCTGCTTGGGAAATAGCACTGAGTTAATCCTGAGCCTCGGTTTAAAGGTCAGCTTTAGGATCAAGTGAAATTCTGTATGGCAGCAGTGAGATATTTTCCCTTATCCTCCTCTTCTGTCATTTATGTAAACACCCTTCTTTCCAACTGGCCTAAAGGGTCCCTGTAAGAATAGCAGCTAAAATGCATCAGTGTTGCTGCATTTGCCTGGCACAGCGCTTCAGCTGCAGTTCAAACAGATCTTCTTTCCGTCACGTTAAGTTGCTGTGGATGGGAGGCAAAGTGGTGACCTAACTCATCTGATTGTAGATTCCCTTTTGTTCGGTCTCCCCTCTTCCTCCCACTTATGCAAGCTGTAAGTGTAGCCACTTAAGAGGGGGGGACCTGCCTGCCTGTCGGTTCCAGGCACAGAAGCTCGCTGTGATTGCAATTACAATTTCCAACTTGTCCAGAGATGCCAGAAATCAAGCTGTCCTTGAGAACTTTGCATACCGTGTGCAGGCCCCGAGAGTGATCAGCCGCTACAGAAGCTGGGAATCTGATCACTGCTGAAGGTTAGCTGCTTTTAGTCCTTTGAAGATTAACTGTTTCAAGGACACGTTCACTGTTATTTCCAACGGAAGTAGCCATTCTCTTAAATATTTACTTCAGTAATTTTTCCTTCCATACTGTGCATGCGTCTGTGGGGGTGTGTGTTAACTTTCCGTATGCAAGAGCGTGTGTCAGTACAGAGAAAAGACGAAGCCTAAGCACAGACAGACAAGCCAGGCTGTTTGGAAACAGTTCTGCTGGCGTAACACCAAAACTGAGAAATACAGTGAGGTAAGGAGAGTGGTGATGCCTTGACACTGCTGTCCAGAGAGCTGTGGGTGCCCCATTCCTGGAGACGTTCAAGGCCAGGTTGGATGTGCTCTGGGGAAGCCTGAGCTAGTGGGGGCAGGCCTGCCTTTGGCATGAGGGTTGGAACTGGATGGTCTTGAAGATCTCTTCCAGCCTAAGCCATTCTGTGATTCTATTGCTTGGAAATCCTGCACAAGTTGGGTAAATCTGGGAACAGGGAGAAAATGAAGAGTGTTAGTTTAGGTTGTTCCCTAGAAAACAATTGTAGATTAAATGAAACTACTAAAACTTGTTATTAAATTCAAGTAGTAGTACTGGTTACAAAGGGCATGCATGTGAAGGGAAGGGTTTGTACCCATCCATTAAATTTTATTTTAATAGGTAAGAGGTGCGCAGCAGTGTGGTCCTTGCCTGTTGTTTTTGCTTTGAAGTGGACATTTGAGTGGCTACTGAAATAGGAAGACAGCTGTTTGCATAGCTGCGTGTTATGAAGATCAAGAGAGGAAAGCTTTTGTTATGAAGCGTTTAAAAATTGAACGGGCAAGGGGTGGGAATGTGAGGGGGGAAAAAAGCTTACAAAAAAACCCACACAAATCCTTTAAAAACCAACCATACTTAAATGCATGCGAAATGGCCTTACTTAAACATAAGCAAAGCAATTGGGAACACTGGAATTCTTTGCAGAACCTTTCTGACATCTTTGCTTACGAGATGCATGAGGAAAAAGGATGACAAAACTTGATAAAATGACAGGCTATTAAACAACGTGATGTGTTGTGAAGAGAAACTGATTCAGATAGCCAACTTTATAGCAGGCTTTGGCGCTGAGAGCTGGGCAATTAATGCTGACTTCAGACTAAACGAAACTGAAAGTATTGATGGAGCTTTGCATTGCTTTGCATTTTGTTCGTTGTGCCATTTGCTCACATGAGCAGTATAGGATAGGCACACAGTAGTGTTTGAGTTTCTAAAGTGCAGCGCATATGCTGGAATTTTATCACACTGATTAAAAAGAGTTAAATTAAAAATCAGGTTTTTATGAGCCCTCTGCTAGTAAAAAAGAGGTGCCATTTCTCCCAGCAAGCCATCAGCAGCTCGAGGTTAGCAATGATCCTAATTACTTTTGTTGGAAAGATGAATAAGAAATAGCCTGATATTTAAGTTATAGGAGCTGGCTGTAGAACTGTATGTATATGCCGGCTAATCAGTTTTGAAGTATGCTTGCCTGTGATTTACTTCAGTGCTGGGTGGGCAGCCTGTTACCAATCAGATTCTTCGCGAGGGACTGGTGCTGAGGATGTGTATGGGCAGTAGCACAGGCTACAGGGCACAGACTGAGCCAGAGCAGAGGGTCCTGGAGGATCGGTGTCCTGTGTTTGTCATGCTTGTTTTTGTGCTGTTGAAGTGCCAAGTCAACTTTGAGTTGAGGGAGAGCAAGGATTTGGGGGGTTGAAATGAAGGAGGAAAAAAAATAATGATAGATTTATGCATACAAATTCCCATTTGTGTTCATTTTTAGCAGAAATGTAAGGCTGGGGATGTGCAGGCTTATAAGAGCTGAACTTGAAGCATCGCCGCTGAGATAAGTTTTGTCTTAAAATCTACTAAGGAAATGTAGTTTGGAATATTCCTTTCTTATCGTTTTGTTGTAGAAAATTGGAGAGTTGTTTTCCCTGCCTCGGTGCTGATCCAGCCACCTCTGACATATCAGCAACTGTCACGAAGTTACAGAAATGGAGTAATTAACATCTGTTCATATTAATATCCCACACGTTGTATACAGATGGTAGTCAGCTGTCCCTATCGCTGCTTGTCACGTACTTGTAAGAAATAAGAAAGGGAAATCTGGTGCATGACTGGGTTGTTGATGATCTTAGTAATATTCTGCCAGTGCCTTTTAGGCTTAAATACAATAACCAGGATAAACAGAGACGGAGCTGAGGTCGCAACGTGGCTGTCAGATCACAGAGCAGTAATTGCTGGTTTGAAATGCTTGGTCCTCTGATATTGAAACTACAGTTCCAAAAATAAAAAAGATTTTACACAGCAATATTTTCTATATTAACTTTGGTGTTGCTGCTTATTGCAATATATGTCATTGCTTGGCCGTGTTAAGCTCAGAAACCCTTTGTGCTGTGTAACCATGGTGAGCTTGTCCCTGCCCTGAGAAACTTCCTATCAAGATAGACCCAATGTATAAAGGGCAGAGAAATTAGTTATTTCTCATATTCCCTTTACAGATGGGACTCCACGAATTGCAAGATTAAGTCCGTCATCTCTGAAGCAAATTCTTTATTGGTTATTATTACCTTTTTAAAATTGCATTCTGATTTTCAAATGTTTACTTAGAAAAGCAGGTATTGTGTGTGGGGGGAAGAAAGCTGTTTTCTCTAATTGCTCACTGCAAACGTGTCTGTACTGCTCTTTTTAAGCACCTCTTGTTATCAGTCAGTGCTTGCCAACAGGTCAGGTATTTCAAAGAAATGGGGTTGCACGTGTTGTGTTAAGGACAGAAGAGAAATTTGGTGTTCTTCCCTTAGTTATGTATAAGGTGATTACAATCCTTTCCTAAAGGATTCTGCTTTATAAAGAAGTTATTAGCCGCGTAGACAAATAAGCATTGTGTGAAATAGTAGACCAGGGCTTACTGTTTATTAATGCTTTGCCTGATGAATGATTTTGAAATGTCTAACGAAATAATTATGTGGATTTTTGAGCTTTGTTAACAGATGGCATCTGTATTCAGTTTGCTCAATCCTAGCTTCAGAAGTGTTTGTTGAGTGACTTGCATAGGTATGTTCTATGATATGGAACAATATGGATGCAGTGGTAGGTGATGTGATGGCTGAGGTGCAGTCAAGCAGCTGTTCATCTAGTGGAAATAGGAGACTTGAAGAGCAGAGGGACCAACCAAGGGGACTTTCCCAGGTGTCCAGTGCTGAGCAGGGTAATACCAGAGGGTACCATGCTGAGTCACACTGGGAATGTTCCCTGGGCTTGAGGATGCATTTTCTATCTAGGCAGTGCCCTTTGCTTGGGTTCAGTGGGATGAGATGCATGTGCATATAAAATCAGAACATTTGGTTTCTAAATGAGCCCTTGTTGGTTTGGGTGAGTGGCTGGAGTACCTGCTGGAAAGTAAGTCATCAAGGAAGTTATTTAAAGAATCAGAGCGTTTGGAGAAAGGTTGGAATGACATTTGAAATGGGGCAAGAACGCGAGTTTCTTCGTTGCAGTTTTTTTTTGGCAGAATTTTTAATGTTTTTAGGGTAAAATGTACTTGAAACCATGCATGTTAGACAACATCCTACTCAAATTCAAACTAGAATATCGAACATTTTTTCTTGTGTGATTGGGATGTGCACAGGGGGGAGGAGGAGTGGGAGGACTGGGGAATTCTAACGGCGGAAGAGCTGGGAAACAGTTTGCAGTGCTAGGTCGTGGATGAGGACCTGAATGCAGAATGGGGAGACGCTTCTGGTCCCTCTGCAACTAATTCTCTTTTATCAGGTGAGAGAACAGTTGCCTTCTTGACAGCGCTGTCACTCAGGTGAGAACATAGATCTGAGTGAATCTGTGGGCTACTGAAGGTTATTGATGCTGATGTTGACATGAAGGCTCTGCAAGCTCTCAGTGTCCTAAAGCTCCACAAAGTGTTTGAGAGCACACTGTGTCACCGTGATGTGTTCCACCGAGCCGGTGCAGAAAAAGCAGGAGGCAGCCCTGTGGCTCCATGTGGCCATGGATGCACCTGTAAGACTGCAGATGTGCAGCAGCTTTTGATGATTCTGTGACTCAGCGACGCCAACTTTGAGAGAAAAAAAACAACCTTAACAGTGAACCCAACAGTCCATTTAAATCTTTTTCTTTTAAATATTATCTTCCCTTTTCAACACTTGAGTCCTGAGTGTGAGGCTCTTACGCATCTGAATTACAGACAAGGGAAACATGGAAATGAAGAGTCTATTTTCAGCTCTGAAATGTGATAAATGAGCTACCTGGGCTATGGGTGAAGCGTATCTTTGATTAAAACAACTCTTAATGTTGATGGTACGCTTGATGAAATGAGGTTTCAATCTGAGGCTGTCCCTTTAAATGGATCCTGAAGGACGCAGCTTTGAGTGTGCGATTATCAAGTCATGCTTGTCAGTGATATTAGCAATTTTCAAAGCGGTGTCCCAAGACTCTTCAGAAAGGGGAGAGAACCTGATTTTTTTTTTTCCCCCCCATCGCTCATTCTTGAGACCTTGCCATCACTCATGACAAATCAAAGCAATAACTCCCTACTGAAAGAGATCTACCACTAAGGCTGAAAATGCTTATAAGCTGGTCAGTGTTGAGGCTGACCTCCCGTCCTCTTTAAGTAAGGCTGAAACGATTATTTTTCAGTCTTCTTTTAAAACTTCAAACCTTTTCTTTGTGGGTTTTTTTTTCTTTTTGCAACTACATGAACATAGGAAGAAACTGAACTCTTGACAGACTAATCTCTAAAAATGATGCATGTCACAAACTGAAGTAAAATGCATCAGAATGCTGGAGTATCTTTACATGTGATCAGTAAGGCGGGATTGCCAGTCTGAAATCTGCTGTTACTTTTCCATGTAAGGCAATCAAGAGACATTTACCAAAAGACTGTTGTGGTTGCTCAGCTCCCGAACTCATGGCTGCCTGTGCATAAAGCAGAACTGAAAGCAAGCAAGAGTTTACTCTCTAATCATCAGAATCAAATGCCTTCAGCCAAGGTTGGCAGGAAGTCTGGTGAGAGTTGTCTTCTGGCTGGATGTTTGATGGGAAGTGTTCACGTAGCTGGTTGTGCACAAAGAGCTCTGTTCCTTTAGGCTTCAGACTCCTCCTCAGCTGTCTTAACACAGGCTCTGATGAATTGGGAGACTTAATTGGTAGAAAGGCAGCTGGGAGAAGTCAGAAGCATATGGTATGTGGGTATAACAAAATGCATCTCCTAGTCCATCAAACATTTAACCGTGTGCTTAACTCTGAGCACTTGTGCTCTGCTGGAAGCAGCATGGTTGCCCATGCCCTCGGTGTTGGCAGGGCAAAAATCACCATACTTACTTATTTCTCCAAAAATATTTATGGAGCCAGGTTGCTTCTATAAGCATGTGAACATATCCGTTGCTATGAGCATATCTATTCCTATACGAATAGGACGTTCTGCTCTTCTAAGGTAGGTACAGCGTGTTTGACCCGTCAGTCTGTAATTATCACCTTCAGAAGGAGAGCCTTAAGATCACTGAATTGTGCTACTTTCAAGTGTTTGGAGGAAAGTGGGGGCATCTCTCTTGTAGACTTAAATCACACAGGGATATTTGCATGCATTTGAATTCAGCATCAACAGCGCATGCTGAGTCAACAGGACTGCTTAGCCTATGCTGTGTGCAAGTTCTGTGACAGGCAGTCTCAGTGGCTGCAACTGCACTGGGAAATGCAACACATCTAAAGACATGCCACCTCCAGAGAAGGAGTAAGTCTCACCATTTAAGCACTTGTACGCCAGTCTGAGTATGTGGCGACTCTGCTCCCTAACAAAGGGATCTCTGTCAAGCTCCTTGTTGGGAACCAAGCTTGAAAACTTTGGAAATGGAAGTATCAATTCTCTAATGCCCCAAACCAACCAGTCAAAACCTGTAGTCTCTTTAATCGTAATAGTTTGTCCTGGCTCTGAGGAAACACATCTCAAAAGACTCATACTGTTACGTTCTCTGTTTGTTCACACGTAGTTTCTTTAACACAGCTTCCTAAAGCAGAACAAGCACTCAAGGAGACAGTGAGTAGAGACGAGAAGGGCCTTGATTCCAAGCTCATGCTGTGCCTGCCGAGCAGCGTGAATGTAGGCTTTGGCCCTGAATCTGCACTGTTGGGTTTCTGTGCAACAGCTGTAGATGGAACTGTGCCTGTTGGAAGTACTGATCACGCTTTTGTGCTTGGAATATGGGTGTGGATATGTACAAACGTTTGTTTCTTTAATACATTTTTTCATTTGCTCCCAAGTCCAGCTTCTCCAGTGAGAAGAGAATTTGTTGTATGTGACCTCTGTGTTGTCACGGTCTCACAGGACAGCACAGTGCCAGAAACGTGTTTCATTGCAGGCCACAGGCCTTGCTATTGCACCCTTGAGCCAAGCTGAAGCACGTGGCTTGGCCTTGTAGCAGTAACCTCAGGGCTGAACCTGCCTTTGAAGCACTCAAGTGCTGTTGACTGCGTCACCCAGCAGTAAAACAGGTTATATAAGCTGTCATCAGGTCCCAAATAAAATTTCTGCCCGAAAGTGCTGTTTAATGCGTCTGCTTCTAATGGCTATAGAGCAGTTCCTGGAAAAATAGTAGTGGTAGCTAATGATGATTTTCCTCCCTCTGCTTGCTGCTGTTCCTGCGTAGGACTCAGATAGCCTTTGCTGGTTCCTGTTGCTGCATCTCTCGGTTTGGTGTCAGAAATGGCCGAGGTGCTTCTAAAGAAGGTTTGCAGAGAGGATCTGCCTGAATGGTGAGAGGCAAACGCCAAGGGTTATATGTAGAATAGTGCTGTAAAGCAGCTGAAAACAGTGTCTGGCATCGGAAGTAAGTAGGAAGTAAAACAACAGGTATCACTGTTATATGATAAACGTGGGCATGTGGAGTTTTGATATGTCTTGTGCTGTCTCTCAACTTAAATGCTTGTGCAGACTGCATATGCTAAGCTGACCGTAACCTGGGAAGTCTGTAAGGCCAAGCAGACCGACAGTACGCGTTGAAAATAAGTTGGATCTGTCCTGAAGCAGGTCGGACGTGCAATCCAAGACAGGTTTTTACCCTAGCCATTAGAAGTATTGTAAAATGAAGGAAAAAAAGCAATGTATTGACAGCAGTATCCCTTCTGTTTCCATGGCACAGTTTGTGATTTCAGGAAAATGCACAAGACATTAGGAATGAAGCTTTTAATAACTTTTCTCAGCAATGATGAGGTGTATGGGAAGCTGTTGATCACAGCCTGAACCCCTGATTGACCACCTGAGGCAAGAAATGAGTCAGCTGCGGGAGCACAGGTGAAGGTAATTCAGCTGTACTACCGGAAGCCTGGCTCCATCCCTCCCAGATCTCATTTAAGGGCTGACTACCACTAAGGCAGGATCTCTTTCTCTGGAGATCATTCCTGTGTGGAGTTTATGGTGAGCCTTCAACATCGGTGAGCATTTCCCATTTATCATTGATTCTTTCTATCACAATAATCTTGCATACAAAGTATCTGCATGACCTCTGTTTACCTATAGCTGTACAGTTAGAGCTGTACATGAGGAAAAATAGGGCATAGTTTTCTTCAGTTTGTTTTGTTTCGGAGTAATTTTTGGTGAGAACATTTAGAAGGCTAGGAAACCAAAGATTTCTCAGCCTTTGGCCCTGCTTACCAAACTCTCAGGTGTGTGTGCTCGTCTGGAGCAGTAAAATGTGCTCTCAGCTTGCTGTGCTTGGGGCAATAGGCCTGCGGGACTTGTTTGGAATGGGGAGCACATTTCTCCTGCATTGGCTCTGAGGAACGGCATACGTAGGAGGGATATAGCAGTGGAAGATGACACTGGCACTTGTAAATGAACTCCTCCCAGTGTTCTGTGTTGTACGGCTATTGGCACTGTTAACAGGATCGATACCCTCCATTAACAGCTGAGGGAAAGTCTCTTGACCAATTTAGATGTTCATTTTGTCATTAGAGCATCATTTTATACCTGACAGGGGGACAGCTCTTCATTGCCTTTATGCCATCTCCAGGTACCTTGGGAACAGTCTGGCCGGGGATGCTTGGCCACGTTCTGGACTGCTTCCTAGCGTACTAGTGGAAAAGTTGGTGCTGGAGGAGTTTTGTGTCCTGGACTACCCTGGACAAGAGAGTAAATCTTCAACATAGCTGTCAGCATGGCATTATCTTACCAGTAGTGGCCCAGCCACCTCATTGTATCCAGTGGTTTACCAGTTCAGTGATCAGAGAAACATGGGCAGCATCCAGGCATGGTCTTTAGGAACCAGCATATCAGCTGGTCTTCATGCTCAGTTGACAGCTGTAGCAGTTAATGGCACCACCTCAGAGAAGCAAAGTGGGAAGCCGAATGCCCTCTTGTCAGATGTGCTGTAGGTGTTAGCGGTAGCACAGTGCACCTTCTTATCACAGTCTTAAGGATCGTTCTAAGAATTGCTCTTTCCTTCCTTGTTGCAGAAAGCCAAAACAGAAATTTTGCTTTAGTTGGATTTTCAGTTATCTTTTCTTGAAAGAGCACTCAAATGAAGGATACTTGAAACATGGCTGCAGTCTGGAGGGTAGATCAAGAAACTGTTTTTAGCTGTGATTTTCAAAGCAATCTGAGGAATGAAGGTGACTTGGGTGACCTGTGAGAAGTGAGTGGCTAATTCCTTTCATCATCTGTGTTGACAGATGCTTTTAACCAAGATGGAGCTATGTGTGTATCTGTACCCTGGTGGCCAGCTCTACCTGTCTAAGCGTATTTTGGCTGGTCTGATGATGGGTGCTCTGAAGGCTGCTTCTGGCCTCTGTCTCTTAGTAATTTCACCTCTCAGGCTTTTGGAGAGGAATCAATCATAGGGCTGAGGGTGGCCTACACGCTTACCTTTCTTGTTGGGTGCTGTACTGTGTTAGTGAACATGTGTGCCGGAAGGGTCGGTGTATAGCATTAAAAAAGTAACATGCCTGTTGCTGGTTAATGCAGGGCTGTAGGTATAAATCACAGGCACTGAGCTTAATGCATATGGTGGAGATCATTTAAACACATTCAAAAGGAGCAGAAGAGAGGAATGACCAACAGGATGTGCTATTTCTGTCTTAAAAATACCATATCTGAGCTGTACAATACTGAGCTGAACAGAGATGCTCCATTAAAGTCACCTGTACGCTCTGTGGTGAGGCTGTGTTGGCACAGCAGTGGTCCTGCCAAACTCCCTGCCGTATCAAGGCTTTGCTGTGTTCCTCTTCCCCTCAGGTACATTAGCACTGTGAACAGAATAAACAGTCTTAGTGTGAAGTAACTTATTAGATGTTTCATAGTACCTAGCCTCAGCTGGTCAAGGCCTCCTTTAGACTGCAAAATGTGCCTTCGAGGTAAGGGCAGGCTGAGCTCCTCAGTTGCTGCTTGCATCCAGGCTGTCTGGCTTATAGCTGCTCCTTGTGTCACATGTTACTGTGATAATTTATATTGCTATCACTTCTTAGGTATTAACAAACACCAGAAAGAGATCTGATTTGGCTGAGAAGTTCCTCAGTGATAAGACTAGTCTTCCTGCAGATAGATGGAGTGCCTGGTGTCCATCCTGCCAGAGCTGTCCCCTCAGCTGTTATTTCTCAGGTGCTGATGTGAGCATGTGGTGTTACAATGACTCTGATTCCTCCGGGAAAGATTAAGTATCTTTATTACTTTTCTCCCTTCTCTCTTTTTCATTGCAGCCTGCAAGGGATTTTTTGTATCAGGAGAGAGCAATGAAGTGATTTGATGCTCAGTTCTCACTTCTGTTCTAGACTTCTATGGAACGGGATAGTAGGATGTGTTTTTCCAGCCTGCAGTTTCTTCTCATTTAGATTAGAATGCTAAGTACAATTTTCCAACTCATTTGTGTGATTCTTCCTGTTGAGCACCGAGACAAGACCTGCAGATACAAGGCTACCAAAAGATACGGGATGCTACAGACTAATGCCCAAAGGTGCCAGCATCAGGTGGTCGGGTCCCTCAGTTAGGTGCCTTACCTTACAAAACTGAAGTAGGAACCACACAGCTAAGTGTGGAAGTGCCATGGAATTTGTGGCTGTAAGGTCTACAGTGTCCAAATGGATTTTAAATGGGAAACTCCTATTGTCTACTTGCTGTGAAGAGGTTTTTGAATGCTGCTAAGTGGTGATGTTTCTGTTGTTGTTTATCTGTTTTGTCTGATTAGACCCCAGAAGAACAATTAGAATGTCTTTCTCTTTGTTTATTCTGTGCTGGATAGGCATAACCCCAAATCTGGTTCTCCTGTAGATGTAATGTAATGTAGTAAACGTAGCGTAATAAAAATAACAATACTTATACTAATGAGGATAAATACGTGAAGCCAGGATTGGTGCCAAATTAATATCCATTAGTAACTTAGGTCTGTAATGAAGGCTTCTCTGCTCTGTTGTTGCTCTTACTTTCTTACAGAGCGGTCCATAATACTGTGTTAAGAATATTTTTATTTTTTCTGGCACCATTGCCCAAAACTATTGGAATGGTGTAAGCTTTCCTGTGACATCAGAATGAGACAAATGACACTGCATGCTTTTATTACTGTGCAGAAGGGTCTTTCCTTTGAACTCACTCTTATAAATGGCAAGTAGCTGGAGACTAATGGAGCACATGCTTCAAAGCTTTCCATCTGTTCCCTTAGTAAGCAAAACCAATATATTGTCTGTGTTCTAATCAGTCCTCGTTACTGAGTGAAGTACTCCCACTGCAAGTTCTGGAAAAACTCTTAAACTTCACTTGGTAAGAGGGAGGGCAGCAGGTACTATCTCCCTGTGCATCTGCAGGGAAAAATGGAATGGTGTATAAATAAAGGGGAAGAAAATGAAACCAAGTAAGTTTTGCTCTCCAGAAATTGATAATGCATCAGTCAACATAAATTTGTTCTGGTGGTCTTCATTGACATTTTCTGATGATAGCAGAGGAGGCTGAAAATACTTCAAAGAGATGCCACACGTATTATTTGAATAAGAGAGAACTACATTTTAGTTGGAGCAAATATTCTTAAATGATGATTCCTTATCTCACTTAGATTGGAATTGCCCTCAGAGCCCCTCCTCCAGTCATCCTATCACATAGCCACTATTGTTTTACATATTTTTTTCACGTAAGTTTCAGAAAGAAGAAAGGAGGATATATTCCCCCTAATGGAGGCCATCTGTTCTTTTCTTGTTGGGGGGGGGGGGAGGGAACCTACAATTAGTGTCTCGTTCTTTGATTTTGACAAAAAAAAAAAAAAGGGAAAGAAAGGGAAGTATTATGCAAATAGTCTGCAATTTGGTTTCAAGTATTCTTTGTACTATGATGAGCCATTTCCTTTAGTACAAACTCTGCCTGCTTGCCAGGGCTTTTTCCCCTTAATACAGGGAAGAAAAAAAAGACTTAAGGGGATGCTATGTTCCTCTGATGCCAAATTTTTCTTATTCTTTCTTTCCTTCTGTCTTTCTTTGGCACTATCATAGCTGTTAAATTGTCAGAAGAATGTCGGATAGGTTTTCTGGAGAAAGAGAACCAAAATAGCTTTACAAAGCTGCAGCTTCATCTCACTTTTCATTGTTCCATTGCCATGATGGAGTGGTCTTGAAATGAAGGACTCAGCCCACTGAATGAGGGAGAAAAGCTTTCTCTTTGCATTTTTTTTGAGAGCCAGTTGCTTGTGATGACAGCGTTACCTGTGCAAACAGATGTGCAGGCTTTTTTTTTTTTTTATAAGGAGTTCTTGTCCTGCTTGTCTGTGGCATTTTAGGACTGCATACCGTAGCCAACGTTGAGAATTTCTGGTTAGATGTAATGCTTAAGCCTGTAAAATACCAAGCATAAGATTTCTGATCCACTAAACCATGTTAGTACAGCTTGATCAAAGATCTTAGCGGAGAAGACTTGGACTGGGGGCTTTACTACAGGTGAGTGGTTGAGTGGTATAAGAGACCTTCAGGCGTAAGTCAGGTGTGTCACACATCTTTGGTTCTGGGGCTATGAAGCAGGATGGGAACGTAAGGCGGTGCAGGATTTCTGTTCTGAACCTTCACAGCATCTGTGTGGATGGTCTGACCTCCATTGTTTGGGTCTCATTACGTCTTAACATCACGCTGGATTCTGCCTAGCGGTGTCTTGCACAACAAGCATCCCCTTTAGGTGCCCTGTGGGAAATCTACACGTAGAGTCCTTGGGCATACTGGAGTAAGTTGGTCACTTCTTTTGTTTCAGGAAGCTCTCATCATGGCCAGCATGGACCACCCACACCTGGTGAGACTCCTGGGTGTCTGTTTGAGCCCGACCATCCAGCTCGTCACTCAGCTGATGCCTCATGGCTGCCTGTTGGATTATGTTCATGAACATAAGGACAATATTGGCTCCCAGCTTCTGCTAAACTGGTGTGTCCAAATAGCAAAGGTATGTAGTTGATGTCGTTCTTTTTTCCCCATTTTTGTAACAATGGGATTGCTTTGTTTTTTGTGTGTATTTTTCAGGAACGTTTCTGTTTTCAGGAAGGTTGGGTAGTCTTTGAAATATGTACTGTGTTGTCTGCCTTTGCATTGTCTGGATTATTCATTAATACGTAAAGCGATGTTTTTCTTGGCTGTTTTTCCAACCCACTGGTAACAGAGGACGTTTGAGGAAGAAAAGAGAGTGAGGGAAGAAGCTCCCTGTATGGTTTCTGGGGCAGAGCACGGAAAGGTTTTTCAGCCTCTTTTGATGTTGATCACTCATGGATACTGATTTAACCTGATTGTGTTTTCAACCTCCCTAAAGTAGCATTGCCAGTTAAATTCTGATAAGCTGTCAATTGTCTGCCCCCGTACTACTTAGAAGTTAATTAGTTGCTTCATGTCAGTCCTTCGGTAACCTCTGTGGTTCTGCTGTTTAAGACCTATCACAACAGCCAAGGCTGGAGTGTCATCTCACTTGCCTTTGGAGAGCTCAGGCTGGACCCTGCTTTGTCTGCCGTGGTGTAATGCTCGAAGCCTTCCAGGGGACTTTTAGGAGCAAGAGTTCAGCCCTTACTGTGCTGTTACAGGCTGCTTCAGCTGAGGTGGAAAAGCAGAATCAGTCACAAAACCAAGTCCCAAAGCGATCCTTGCACTGTGGCCGTATGTTTTTGCATACGTTTAGATTCTCAGTGCTGTACTAATAAGTTACTGATAGGAAGTTTGCCAAAGGTGATGAGATCCAGGAGTGTGGAAGGCCATGGTTTTTATCGCTTTAAAAGGATCTTTTGTGCAGCCAGAATTGAGTACGGTGGTGCTACAGTGAATGAGAATCTGGAACCCACTTTTTAATTAAGAATTACTTAAAAATTAGTAATTTTTTTTAGATTATTTTGGTGAGAATTTCTTGTTCCATATGAACTTACGCTACACGTTGCTCTGGTATATTAAATCTGCAACCTTAAGTGAATTTGCTACAATATCCATTAAGGAATCTTAATTCAAGTGAAACTTCTAACCCTGGAGAGGAGCCTGGAGATTCAGCAGTTGTTTTGCTGGACAGAAGGGCAGCCATCCAGTAAAAATGTACTACTTCTAAATGCTTGTTTTCTTACAAAGGAAAGAAGACAAAAAGGGCAAGAAATTGATCTAGCTCTAGATTTTGTCTAATTTCTAGTTTTGTTCAGGTGGAGGAAAGAATTTGAGGTTCATCATTAACAGGGATTTTTTTTTATTTTATTTTTTTGTCCGGGATTACATCCATTGTCAAATCAGCCTGAAGATGACAGCAGATGAAATGTTCATAATGCTTGATAGAGGGGTTGGGGCTTAGATACTGTCTGCAGCTGACTACTAAACCTTTCAGAGTTTGGCTGGGGAGAAGGGAGGGAGTAATTCAGGAAGAATGAAAGAAACTAAAATAACTTAATAGAAGGAAAAATACAATTCACATTCTGATATTGGAGCATTTTGTAGGTGTGTTTTACCAATGATTCTGCTGTACTGTAGTGGTGAAGCAGCCGGAGTTACACAGTATGTTGGAACACAGTGATGAGATCTGGATCTGGAGACTTGCAAGAGCAGATCCAGGGCTGTTATCAGAACAAGGAAGGCAGAGGGAGAAAATTCGTGTTCCTGTTTGAGTCCTTTCTTGCAACAGAACCTCCTTCCCATCTGTTTTCCACTCTCTTGATTGATAGTGGCCATTATTGTTTATTTCAAAGCATTTACACTGTGCTGTACATGAAGAGATAATCCACCTTTCCGTTTGTGGATGCATATGTCCATTGACTCACTGCTTTAAAAGCTGTGCATATTTTGTTCTGGGCTTGATTTGGACAGCTGATCAGTGAAGCAGAATTGCCCTACTCCATAGCAGAGGCTGGGACGGCTGGTGAACAACACTCCTTGGCTCTGAACTGTTTCCTCTTATGAATGGCTTCTGTACACTCTTCCACAAATCTCTGCCTGCCAGTTTTCTTGATCTGTGTATTATGTGGGAGGAAGAGATGAAGTATGGCAGTTATTTGAGCTCTGAGATGTTGGGTAACCAAACAGTACAAAGTAGTGAGATCGTATGTGTAATAGCAATTGATGGACTGTCAGGAAGGGAAACAGATGCTGTGTAGCGAAAGGTGGCCTATTCTGGGGAGAAGCTTAGTGAAGTTCTGTTAGCTCACTGAATTGGTGAGATACAGGTTTGAAGGTTAAACTATTTAATGGATAGATAAATGGTTGGATGGTCTTAGCTGGATGAATGTTGTCAAGGGCTCTATGTCCAACTGGAAGCTGGTCATGAGTGGTGTCCACCAGGGATCGGTCAGGTGCTCAACATCTTTATCAATGACATACACAGGGGGATTGCATGAACTGTCAGCAAGTCTGCTGATGATACCGGGCTGAGTGGTGCAGTTGACACAACAGAAGGAAAGGACACCCACCTGGGAGACCTTATTGCGGCCTTCCAGTGGAGCCTATAAGTGTCAGGGAGACAAACTTCGTAATGTAGTCTGATAGTTGCAAGACAAGGGGGAGTGGATTTTAAGCGTTTAGGTTAGCTGTTAGGAAGGAGATTTTTACTTGAAGTGGTGAGGTGCTGGAGCAGGGTGCCCAGAGAGACTGCCGGATGGGATCCTGGGCAGCCTGATCTAGTGGATGGCAACGCTACCCATGGCAAGGGGAGTTGGAACTGGATTATCTTTAAGGTACCATCCAACCTAAGCCATTCTATGACTACCTAGAGCACAGCACAAGTGACTGTGGTCTTGAACGAGTGCAGTAGTCAGTACTTACAGCGGAGTTAGGACTCTGTTAGCACTGGACCACTGTAGTTTGGTTTTGATTTTATTTTTCCTTGATTTCTTAATAAATGTCTGTTTGCCTTCTCTTATTTTTACTGCACTGGTCGGTACTGGGCATGAAGAGAATCAGTACCTGTCACACAGGGTGCTCTGCACTTTACACAAGGCTCATTAGCGTTGACAAGGTCACTCCTTGCACACCGTGGTGCAATCTTATTGCAGAAGTAGACTCAAGGAATTAAAATGTTTCTCTAAGTCATTGTTTTCCTCCTTGGTGACCTTAAATTACAGTTGGTGGTGAAAATCTTCCCCATCTTTACGCGTAGGTTGAACATAATAATTATGTAGGAATCTTTCAGTGAAGAGAGGAAAGATGTAGGGATGTGCACAGAATGTTTCACAGAATTCTCTGCGTTGCACTGCGCTTTCTGATGGGAGATTGTAATGTGAATCGGGGCTACGGGACATGTACTAAAAGGTTTTTCAGAAGTGGTGCGGGGAATCATCTTTGAGGTCACCAGTCAAGGATTCCCCTTATGCCAGGAAGTGGAGCAGTGGGTGAGTAGTGATGTTTGTTTTCCACTCATCTGTCACATTTAACGGTGACTAGGAATTGGTCTGCAGCCTCTGAGTAGGGAAGATTGTTTGCCTACAGGTAGAGCAGTCTCTAGAGGATGAATGCAAAAGGTGACACTTGGGTTGAACCTGAGCTGCTGCTCACCGAGAGAAAGGTCTGTGTGTCCCGTGTACCTGCATCTACTGTGATGATATCCTGTGCTCCATCACATGGCTTGAAAATGCATTTCTGCATTTTGCTTTTCTAGACCTGTGGGAGCGATTGGTTGTATCTTCCTGCAAACTACCTAAAATGCCATTAGCAACCTAATACAAAGCAAAAGAAGTTTAGAGATCTCCCTGTCTCCCTGAAAGACCTCCTGGTGTCTGTCCTTGGTTAGAAACCTCTACATCCCCTCAGGATGGGGTTTTCCTCAGCCAAGAGTAGGACTGAAGGAGTTGGAAAAGCCTTGGATCTGAGATTGACTGATACTTGTGAATCATTTAAAATCAAGTTGCTGCTGCAATACGGTTCTTCCCTGCCGCGCTTTTCTCCATCTGCCAATGTGCAGACTTTTATTTATTGAAGTCATTGCTTCAGAGTTCACTTGCTCTGCCAGACTGTTCATTTCCATATGTCTCTAATTCTGTAAAACTAGATGCAAAAACTAGTTAGGTGCTGTGCTTGGTTGCCAACCTGCATATGGCTCTGGAGATCATTTCTGAAGGTTGACGACAGGGCAGTTATTAAGTATTATCTACTGGCAATTGAGAAGAAAGCTTGGATGATTTTTCTTCTTGCTTATCCAGATTGTGTTGAATTTATTCTGACTGTTATATCATTGCAGGGTAATTGTGCTCTCTTTCCAGAAGCTTTAGTTCTTATTTTATGGATGAAAGTTATAAAAATAGAGTAGCCCCCAAGCATTCTGCGTAAACCACGGTTGTTAGACAGCAGCTGTGTCTAGGGGGGATCTTCCCTTCTGCTTCGCAGATACACGAGGCATCTCCTTGTGTTTTGCTTGCATGGGTAGTGTCTTGCTTAGGAATTGAATGTTGAACCTTTTAGCTCAGGCTTTGACTGAGCTTAACTCAGTGATTTTATGTGGAGTTTGACATCCAGGAAAGAAGTAAGCTATCTTTGCATATCAGGATGCTCCCTGGAGCTTTGGGTAAGATTGTCTGTCTTGGCGGCCTTAGGCGTAGAAGGATGGAGTAATGCTTTGTGAGCATCCATGGTATCGAATGGGTGAGAGTCTGATTGAAAAGTGATTGAGGATCAAATCTCATAAGGCTAGCAAATTCTCAGTAGATAGACTGGATGGCAAGCTTAGCTGGTGCCCCTGGTTCAGTCCCATCTCCTCCTTTGGGCACCCAGACATTGTTTTAGTGTTCTGAACTGTCGTAATTTATTCACATCACCTCAGAATAATAATGAGGTAAAGCAGAGGTGGTACGTTGGTACAGTGGAATGTAATGGAAAGGAAATCAAGTACTCAAGGAGATTACTTTTTATACCTTTTTAATATAAAAGGATTCTCAAATTACCTTAACCAAAGCACTGCATCAGTTATCTGGGTATACAGGAAAACAGAGTTTGAAAATCCTGTAGGAAAGAGAAAGGGAGAGTTGTAATGATGCTTCTGAGGGGAAGTGCAGGTGCATGTCTTCAGGTCTGGCGCATGTTATTCCAGAACATTTGCACTCATTGCTGTCTTCAAGGATTTTCTGCCAGCAGTGCAGATCTGCAGCTGAGAGCCTACAGGAGCCATCCACACACCGACTCTTGCAGAGCTGTCACACCACCTCTTTCTGCCCCTGTCTCTCTCCCCCCTTAGCCAGGTCACATTACAGGCCTCTGTGGCAGTCCTCTTTTCTTTAGGCAAGAAGGATAGCCCGTCTGCTCCTGAAGCCTCTTTCCACACCAGGCTTTTTAGAAAGGTGCATTTTATTATTGCCTAGGGCAGTGCTTCTCAGCTGGATGTGAATTTGCAAGCTATGTGAAATTCTAAGGCTCTATGCTGATTTATGCGATTGAGAAGCTGACCAGAAGCTGGTACAGAGCTCACCTTGCGTCTGACATAAAACTGGTTCTTCTCCCTGTGTACAGGGTGAGAGAGGCTCTGAACAAGGGAGGGCCGGAGGCAAAGGAGGTCCGCTCGGCTGCACCGTGAGGAGCAGAGCCTGTTTTCTCCATCACGATGTGATGGATGAAGACTGACTTGCTGGAGACAGCTTTTGTTGTTCTCCTGCAGATGGGGTGAAAGATAAACAGAAGCCACATGAAGTGGGAGGCAGCAGGGATGCCCAGACAGGTTGGGAAGAGGTGGAGGATAGTGGCTGCAGTTCAAGGTCCTTCTTCTTCATTAAGGAAGCCTCCCCTACAGCTCAGCGACTATTCCATCACTGAGCGAACACAGAGCTTAATGACAGTCATCTATCAGCTGTCTGCATTTTAAGCTTCAAGATGACTCAATTCCCAGAGCTCTGTGCCATGACAAGGCTAATTGTTTAATTATAATGCTGTACCAACCACTCCTGACGTGCTCACACTGGCAAGGACTGGGGCTAAGGGCTGTGATAATTATCACTGCAAGCAAGTCCATTAGCATAAATGTAGTTTACTAATGGGGCTTCTCTGTTAGGAAGTGCGGTAGGTAGAAGAGTAGGATCTAAACCAAGGGCTATGAAATTAAAGCCATATTGAAACAAGACGTTAATTGCATGGAGGAGCAAAATCAAAATAGGTGGGGAAAGTATCGTTTTACTCTCTTGAATCCCTTAGTGCAGTTTTCTCTCCTTATTCCTACTCGTTGTGACTTTTCTGTGCGTTGCTGGAAAGCAAAGTCTCTTTGCTGGAGAGCTGGCCCTGAAGGAGGGAGTGCCATCGAGGCTCAGAGGAGAATTATCTGACCCTGCCCATGTGCAGGATGTTTTTTTGGTACCCTGCTAGGTGGCCTGCCAGGTTGGAAAGGTTCATACGAAGTTTGTGTTCTTTGTGACAAAATTCAGATGGGCCTTGCGTAGGTATTCTGAATCCTCTGACCGTTAGAAGGTGACAGATTTCTTCCCTTCTGTGGTCAACTGGAGTGCTTTGGGTTATGTGAGAGGCTGAAGAAGTTTCAGTCCTCCATCAAAGGCAGGGAATAAACATTAGGACTTTGGTCCTTGTGTGTGACCCACCACGCTCAGATTGATGCGGGCGCACTGTGTGCAGGCAAGGCTGCTGTGCCAAGGCATAGGATCAGGACGGGCAGTTCTCCCTGTGGCTGCTTCACATTCTTTCTGGAAATAATTCTCCTAATAAATCAGGGAATTGGATTCCATTGAAAATTATTACAGCATCTCTATGCTTTAATTGCATGTTTCATTGGCCAGCACAGTATTCCTCTTTTTCCCACATGGTTATGTATATATTTATGGAGAATTTCCTGCAGTTTCATCCCTCCCCAGTTTTTGACTAGTCATTTATTTTTGGAGTATTGAACAGTTTTAAACCATTTTAGTCACTTGTAAAATGTTTTCTACCACACCTGCTTGCTGGCAGGACAAGTTCTTTGTGAAAAGCCTTAAGGAGCGCACAACAAAATTCACTAGCTTCAATGCAGAGCGTGTTTTCCTCCTCTTTCATTCCTTTGTTTCTCCCTCTGTCTCATACATTCTGCTCACCAGCTTAACTATTTCTCTTTCCTTTCTTTTTGTTTTTTTTTTTCTGCTTTCCCCTATTTGTACAGTTTTGTGTCAGCCCCTTTTTTTCCCTTGGCTCTTTAGTGACACCATTTCTCCCTCCTTCTGTAGCTGCCCAGCTCCCTTTAGCTGGTAGCCACTCAGTGCTCAGAAACCAGCACAGGAGCGTCGTGCCTGCCACCAGTTCCATCGTTGTCCTGTCTTCTTACAGAGTTTGGAGGGGACCTTGATTTCTTCATTTCTCTCCGAGTAAAACTTCTGGTTGTGAGGGTTTTAATACAGGCTGACTGATGACTACAGTTATTTGAATCTGGAAGGGCTGGTTATTTGAGTCTGGAAGGTTGTACTGGCACCACAGAAGCGAAAATGTGACATGCATAAAAATTAGAGAGATGTTTTTTTCAGGTTTATTCTTGGACCTGTGATTATCTGCGGCCATGCTACCTACTGTAACAATGTTGATGTTATTTGAGGTTTTATGTTTGTGTGTGCATGCATGTATATATATATATGTATATATTTATTTGGTCATTGGCTCTAGAGATAGCTGAGTTGGGTTGGATGACTCAACCTCTGAAGGTGACTGAGTCTCTGTACTGACTACACAGGGTTTCTAGAAGACATGCGTAGGCTAACCTTGCAGCTCTCTGACAGCTTAATTTAAGGGGGAGAAATCTGGAGGGTGGGGATAATGACATGAACGCTCAGGGAATGTGGGATAAGGCAGGTAGTGGAGCGCTAAGCTTACTGCTAACACAAGGGCTGCTGATTTCTTCTCTGCTGTGTTGGTGAACTGTGCCCTGTTGTACTGCGTAGGGGCCTGTGAGGAGGGATTCTGTCTTGATATTAGTCTGGAATGGTTTTTTAGGAGTAGCAGTCATCCTTTCTCTAGTTCTAATCTGACTCATTGATGACTTCCTTCTCCCCCAGAATTCCCGTGTTCCCAAAAGCCCTTCCACAATTCACAGTTGTTAGAAAAACAGCCATTTACAAATCACATCAGCCATTGCAGAGGCACAGAAATGGGCAATTTATTGTACAGAGATAGACAATTTATTGTTTCATTAAATGAAATATACACTTAGCACTGACGTTTATAGGGTCTCTGATATTGGGGACCTGACAGCTGCAGGCAATGAAAGCCCAAAAGCTTTGCCTGCACAGGCCAGTGCTCTCATCAAGTACGCTCGGCTCCACTGGGGAAAGAAAAGTGCCATTAGATTTTTCCTAGCAGTCCCCAACAGATTGGCTTGGGAAAGCATTATTGAAAACCACTCCTAAATCAGATTCAAGATATTATGGGAGCACCTACTACGGTCTGTCAGGATTTCCATTATAAACCCATATTTTTTAGGTTTATAACTCGACCATAAAATTCCTCTCTACACTGTGACTTGGCATAAAATGTCTCAGCCCAAAGCGTTTTGTTTTTACTATTATTTAAATAATATATGTATTTGGCTATTTTTAAGTTTCTGGAGTTGAGAAACAAAAGCTGGGTCTCTTTCTCTACATACCTATAAATTAAAAAGTATTTTTTTCTCTAGTGAATGCCTTTCTTTCCATATTGTCCTTTATAAGGTAAATTGTCCTGTTTGGATAGCTACAAAAAATGGATGACCAAGGCGTTGATGTTTAAAGCCAAGACCCGCACTCCCCCATTTTACGAAGTGGCTATTTGTGGCCCCCCAAAATTGTAACCTGTTTCTCAAACTACTTAAGAGCCTTCAGGGAACTCCAGCAGGCCATCTGGAGGAGGCTATGGGGCTCTGAAGTGTGTCCGCATTTGAGTAAAGCTTAGTATTCATGAGCTACGTTTTGAAGTTCTCCTGTGCAAGCCAATGCTGGGGCATAAATCCAGCAGCCTTCGTACAAGGAGGAGCTGGCTTGCGTGTTGAATGGGAAGGGGAAATTCTATGAAGAAGCCGTTCCGTGTGAGGGCTGCATTCCAGTAATGTGCAGTCATACCTAGCAGATGTCTCTTAGTAGAAGAGCTCCTGTCCATGTCAGAAGCTCACATGTGTATTAAAAAACACACAGGGCTGCCCACTGTCCAAGTGCGATCTGGGAGGAGCGGTGGACTGAGGCCTGTTGTCTCCCTTCCTGGTGGGACTTGCTGTGTTAGAGCCTCATGAAGTACGGGAACAGCCATCTCTTGATATCCTTTCACAGTACCCTACCAAGGCACATCTCAAGCGGAGTTAGTATCTTAGGCTCCTTCCATCCCAAAGTTACGTGGAAACCCTGGTGGAGGACGTGGCCCCTGGGACGTGACAGTGAGCAGAGCAGCAGCATCGCACAGCGCTGAGCTCTGCTGATGGATACAGGGCTGGCAGAGCTGGAAGAACACATCCCTGGGGCGCTGTGTGATCTGCGGGTGTCTTTGTGCAGTGCAGAAGGCCAAGGTTGGTCTGTTTGGTGAGATGAGAGAGGGGAGGAGGGCAGTTCCAAGCAGCTGCTGGGCAGGCTTTCAGGTGCTGTGCCAACCCTCAAACCCACGGGGTCATCTGGCAGTCAGGTGTCATTAGTCAACACTCTCCCTTTTTCCCACTTCCCATCTGTTGCTGTCTAGCCTGTTTGTGCAAATTAGCTCTCAGTATGCAGAGGTTCTCACTCTTGTTGAGTTTTCTTTCTTTGCCCTGCGACCTTTGTGGTTCCTCAGATTTCCCCTTGTCTGCACACCAGACTAAAATCCATGCTGCTTCTGTTTTTTGTTTACTACAAGTCTGCGTTAGCAAAGAGTCACAGCAGATCGTATTCCTCACAGCGCGTGATTTAAACGTACAGTCCTGCAGCACTCTGCTGTCTTCTGATGGAAGATGGGGTTATCTGTACCCCATCTGTGAGAGCTTTTTCTTTTTTTTTCTTTGAAAACAATTGTTTTGACCAGCGTTTTGTAGGAGCCTATGCGTGTTACTAAAATGCTACACTTAGGGAATTTGGTTTTGTATGTTTGCTCGAGTTTCGTTGCTCTTCATGGTGAATTTCTTCACTTAGGGTCTTCTCTGCGGCGCTGTTTGCCCTGTCAGCACTCATAAACAACTGCAAATTGCACGGTGTATCCAGCGGGGGGGAGAGCGCTGAAACCTGAGCTATCTGAAGTGGACTTGAAAAGGCGCAGAGTACCTGAATTTCCATGTGTTTGGGAATGCAGATAGTTGAAGAGTGAGTAGTCACCAGTGGAGGAGTTTGGCATCCCATAAAGCCAGTAATTAGCCCAGAATACATTGGGCAGGTCACTTCTCATAGAGACAGGATGTGTCGATGTCACTGCATAAAGCTCTGACTGCCCCCCAAGAAAATCAAATGGCAATAAATGCAGTGGTTTGGGGATATACAAAGCTCGTTGTATGAGAAGAGATGAAACGTTCGTGTGTATTTAGTTGAGCTAGCTGAGGCTTTCTGTGCTGAGTGTTAGCTATAAATGTAGCATGGTTAAATGCCCAGGAGGAAAACAAGTGTGTAAGGCGAAGGACAGCAGTGGCATGAGAATGAATGAGCCTTACCTAGCTATGAATAAATTTAGAGCGGAGATTAGAGGAAGGTTATTAAGTGCTGTAGTGGTAGGGTTCTCAAACCTGCTGGTAGAAATAATGGGGACAAAATAATGAATGACTTATAAGATGGAGCTTGATCAGTTCATAAAGCAGATTTGGATGGAATAGTATGGTTGCTTTCAGGGGTCTGAGCTTGATGGCACTCTTGCTTTCAGTTCCATGTTTTGAAGCTGAGTAACCCGACAAGAATGAGCAATGAAAAGCAGAACTGCCGTGCCTTGTTCAGGCCTGAGATGTGGAACTTCTCTGAACGTAGAGATTGAGTTGTGTTTTGCTCTTTGGATTGTTTCTTGTTATTCTGTTTCTTATTTACTCACTTTATACATTCCTAATTCAAATTAAATCAGATTCTGATTCTGTTAGCCGAACTGAATAATGCATTGCCCTGAGTTTTCATTGAAATCAGCAAGTCTATTTGTGCAGGGGTGATGCTATTCTTGTGAGTAAACGCCTCAGAATCCATCTCCTGTGAGTTCAGCGTGCTTCACCCTAAGAAAAGCAATGCAGTTTTCACTTCTGCTCTCCTTTTTTCCACTTTGCCTTGAGCTTGCTATCAGTAATTCATGCTATGTGTACAATAGGTGGAAAATAGTTGTAATTGAGTTGTTTAATGAAGAGTTCATTGCTTTTAAACACAACTGTTCTAGTTTGTGTTCGAGACTAATGACCCGCAGCATTTCTTTTGCAAAACTTGTGGTTCGGGAACAAAGATTGAAAAGAGAGTGCCTTTGATTTTGGCTGTATTGAAAAATACTGCGTTATAGTTCAGAGCTCGCTCTCTTGGACGATATTTTATTGAAGACGGAGCGTATTCCACGTCCTCCCAGTCTTTTCAGTTGCATTTTCCAGCTCTCTTTTATTTCTCATAAGATGTTCAGTCCTACACGTTCTCATTCAACGCCAATACTCGCAGAAAAATGACTCATATTGTGTCTGCCACAGTTCTTACCTCCTTCCCATTATGGATTCTTTTCTACTCTGCATCTTACAAGTACACCTTGTTACCTCCTCCCCTGTAATCATTCCAGTTTTTTCTTTCTTGACTTTCCTTCCCATATGCTGTTCTGCCTTTTTAAGAGCAGAATGTTAATAACGGTGTTATGTTCTGTTCAGTTCAGTGTCTCTTGAACTATGAGACTCAAAATAATTATTTATACATCTCATTTCAAAACCACGAATGTCACAGAGAAAGGAAATTTAATCACAGAAATGTTGGAAAGCCTTTACTTTGACAGCTCTATACAGATATTATGTAGGGATTGTTTTGCTTTTTCTCCCCGGCCGAGGTAAGCATTGATTTAATTTGTGTGAGGTTTTTTTTTAATAGGAAATTGCAAATGTGTTTGCAGTCATCACTACAGTCAACAGAATAACATGTCCCTTGTGTTTGAATTGACTCCTGTGCTGGTGAGACAGATCAGCTTAGAGCTGATACAGGGGAAAGTGCTGCAGATTCCTCAGTACCTCATGCAGGTTTGGTCTCTTCGCTTGGTTGTGCTTCGGTTCTAGGGGCAGCTGGGTTTGGCCATCTGTCTGTTGTGGGATAAAATGTCACAAGAGACCAGCAGCTGGAATCCAGGTGTTTTTTCCACCTGTGTGAAGTGAGCTACTTTTTCTTAAAACCTGCTTCTTGTAAACAGAGGAGGACTAAAGGGGGTAGTAGAAGAGCATGAGCAGAATGCCTTCATGGAATGCCATGCGCCTGTGCACTGTGCAGACATTACGTAGAGCAAATTCTAACTTGAGTCTGAGATTCCTGACAGATGATGGTGCTTTTCCTTGCGAGCCTCTGCTCAGGTACAGGGCAGGCATTGCGATATCTGGTAGTTATCTTTCATACTCAGCTCCCGTCCATCCTTCCCTCCCTCTCCTTCTGTATCAAAGTTCCAGCGTGGCCACAGCAGTCCCCTTGACCCCCAACTTCCCTGCTTACTAGGTGAAGACATGGGACCTCCTTCATAGGGTAAGGCTTTAAACTGCTGCTCTGTGCTTTGAAGGACTGCCTTTGGCTTAGCACTCTTCTTTGCAGGGTGCACGGCAGAGGTAAGTGATGCTCTGCCAGTGATTTCATGAAACATGCCTACTTTAGGATTAAATTGCAGAAAATGATAATAAATAAGCCATTTGTAAAGCAGGCTTTTGACCCTTTGTCTAATGCAGTCCTACACGAGGTTCATTTTGTGTTCTCTCCCTCCCTTACGAGTGAGGTATAAAGCCTCCTCTATGGGATAAAATCATGTCTGAGTAGTGGGCGCTGCTTTTTTGAGTAGCTCGTTGTTCTGTCCGGTTCAGCTGGTGGTTTGTGCATTGTTTGACTTTCTTTGGAACTGTTTTGATTAGATTTCAAGGCTTTACTTTGTCTGCTGCTTGAAAAGATTGGTGACAAACATATGAGGAAGCTTATTTGTGATGGAGCTGGCCAATTACGGACTTTTCATCACTTGAATAATAAGCAAGATTATACTCTTACAAGCTCCCAGAATGTACTTAGCGTATTCCGTCTTGAAATAAACTCAAGAAAATTCATTTTAAATGCCTTCATCTCATATTCTTACTTCATTGCCTGGAAGGTATAATATGGTATGTCAAGTGTGGCGTGCCGTAACAGATTTGATTCTGACATAACACTTGAAAAACTTCTGAGGGCACTTTTGATTAGATCCTCCTTTGTTGCAACACAAGCAGGGAGATGCTTTGATCAAAGCAAGCTTTTGTAATTTGTTTTAAGTAGCAGCTGCCTTTAATGCCTGTTAATATTTTGTAAGCAGAAACTGATTAGCTATTATATTTTATTATTACCTGATATGATCCGGTTTTCCATCGGGGTTAGGAGAGTAAAGGTGTCACTTCAAAATAAAACAATACACGGTTACTTGATGAAAGGGAGAGAAATAAAACGTTAGAAGCTCTTAACCATGTGAAGGACTAATGCCAGCATTTAACAGCTAATATACTGCATGTCAGAATCGTTGTAATAATTAACCGAAAACCACGTGCAGCAGCCCAGAAAACCTGCAGCTGTATTTTGGAGGAGGCTGAACATGCCTTAGGCTGCAGCACGTTCAGGATGTGTGTTGATCTAAGCATGTACAGATCACATATAATACATGCGGGACATAGGGATTTACCATATCCAGTAACTGTGCACTGGAGCACATAAATTGTTGTCCAGAAAATCCTGATGGACACCAGGGAGTCCAATTGTATGTTTGCAGTAGATTTCAGCGTCTCTTGGTGTAGCTTACCTTCATATCCTTTTACAACAAGCTCATGTATGTGCGCATACTTGTGTAAGCCAAGTGTTAGACCTCCTGGCTTTTTTGCTTGGTAGAGAAATTATACATCACATTCTTGAACTTACTTTCTTGGTAAGATCTGGTGTTCTCTTGATTGATACAATGAGTAGATCTCAGCTGACAATCAGCAAAATGAGAAGCAAAAAACCGGGGGCATTAGAGAGCACTTTGCTAAGTGCCAATGCACACTGACTACACATGCAATATGGGAGCTGCGCTAAAGAAGCGTGCAGAGTGGCTTACAATTGAAGAGTAAACCAGGTGGTCACCTGACCCTTACTGTAAAAACAACTCAGACTGCTTTTGATTTTGGTCTGTCTGTGCGCAGAACCAATTGGAAAGCGCTTTCTGGTTTCTCGTCGTTTTCATGAATGAGAATCATTCAGTTGATCCAGGCTGCATACAGTGAAAGGAGATACTTTTAATCTTCCACATGAACATTTTGAACAAATAAAGGTGAAACTCACTGAACTGAAGCAGTGGCTGATAAAATGCCGCTGATTCTTAGGTAGAAACCTCTAGGCGTTTGCTGGTGTTCGTTCTTTATTGGAGCTTTTGTTTGCTGTTGATTTGGAAGGCAGCGAATCAAATGGGACCAACTGTTTTTGTTTGGGACTGTTTTGGAAGGACTGGATTCTACTCCTGGCCTTCCCATTGATTTATTTGGTATTTCTCATCAGTGAAATTCTTTTTGGCAATGAAGTTGCATCCCACGACAAGGCAGAGCATTTGGAGGTCTTGTTGTGGAAGACGCTCTTAGAGTGCCTGGTGGTTACGGCCTTTCACATGGGGAGTATTTCATGATGTTAGGCAGGGCAGACCTGCCACAGATGTATTGATTTTATTTATGTAAACCTAAAGGTAAGTGGTTAGGTTCCATTTTTTTCAGATGCATCGTTTGCCCTTGTTATTCACTTCAAGCATATGAATTGGCCTATCTTTGGGAATTTCTGCCAGTCAGCTGACAGACAGCAACCAACCGTACGTTCCAGCTTTCTTTTCTTGCACAACAGAGTGAAGTGAGGTCAAATCAGAGCTGACAGCGAGTCGGAGATGTGTTAGTGTTTGTATTTAAAAATAGGGGATGTGAATAAAAGCCAGGGTGAAATCTGTGTTGAATATGCCATATTGCCATTTTCTTCAAGTATGCATGGATATACTTTTATTTCCTTCTCATCCATTTGTTAAAACCTCATTCTCTCCCTGTTCCCAGCAGGGACGTTATTTGGCAAAGTCAAAAGCATTCGGGCCATTTATGATGCTCTCAAATAGAGTGGGTAAGAATGATTAGGAGCACAGATGCCTATCTGTGGGGTTGCACCATCTGATTTATACCTGTGGCTTTCCAGATGCAGTTGACACAACAATACATCATCTGTCATCTACTGTTGGTTTATAAAGCCAAAGGAACATGCTTGCCACAAATGGATAGCAGCAATTCATAAGCAGGTCTACTTCATAATTGATAATGTAATCTTGTGGTGCCCTGAAGAGGGACCGCTAATGTGTGTGTTTTGAGCCCAGCAGCAAATGGAAGGTTTGTTAGGAACAGCAGGTATTTTAGCTTCAGCTGATCTGTAATACGCGTTTTTTAACCCCCATAGTTCGTAATACTCAGTACAAGTTCAATGATGAAAAACACATCTTTGTGTAGGTTTTTTCTGTACAGTTGCTAAAACAGAAACCATGGCTTATTGCCAAGCTTTTTTCCCAGTTCTCTTGGGGGAACAAAACAAGCCAAACCAAGAACAATCACTAAAGAAAAGAAAAGATGTCCTTTTATTTTGAACATCAGCAGTCTCCAGGAGAGTCACACTTGCTGCTTAGCCATAAAATGACTGGCGAGCCTGCTTCGAGGATGCTGATGTGCTTGGGTAGCATATGGAGCTGGATGGCACTTCTCTTCATTCTAGTTAGCAATCGGAGGAAAACTTAATCCGAATGTTGATAGATCTGAAGCTTTTCCGACTTGGCAAAGCAACTTTTCCTGGCCAGCTGAAGTCCTTGCTGATGTCTGGGCTTAAGTATGGTGATTTTATAGCCAGACTGAAATATAAGAGTGCAGGTAAATACCGTTTAATTAAATCTGCATCCATATTCTGAAGTCTCGCTCAGAGCAAGTTCATTTTGTCATCCATCACCGTGCTGACGCACATTGGTTTTGTCATTTGGAAAGACTTCTCAGATAATATCACAATTAAGGAATGAGTTTTGAAATTGAGCTAGCTGTAGTGGAAACTGGTGAAAGGCATGTACAACCATTTCATTTGTTAGTATAGCATGCTATTTCAAAGCAGGGTTACAGATGGCTTTCCAGTGTGCCACCTCCAATTAGGTTCAGTGTGATTCAGACTTCAGTCTCTTGGCTTATACTGCCATAGAAACTTGAACTGGAATTACAGCCCCATGTACCCCCACAGGGACTAATTTATTTTTCCTGTAGTTACCGGCTGTATTAATGTTGCCTAAGTGTATCATTACTGTCCATTGGCGCGTGTAGGTGGTGCTGGTCAGTTAGGGACACCTCTACACAATTGTTAGAATTCGAACAAAACTTCAGTGCCTCAGTAGCTTAAACTTCTATGTAAACCTTAGCCTAGAGGGACAGAAAACATGGCAGCTGCTCGTATAAGCTGAGCCTGTTTGCTAGAGCTCACTACTCTTTGCTATTCCTAAATGCTGCTTTGTTTTGTTGATGCAGCCAGTTGTTTCAGTTCTGGTATATTTTAAGCAGACAATTCATTAGAAGTAACAAATGCAAGTGAGTGTTGTTTTACATAGAAACAGCACATACAAGACTGTTTATTTGGGACCTGCTTGGTAGCGACACGTCAGAGCACAGGTAACTCAGCAGTTCATGGGGAAGCTCATAGAGACGCAGCCGTACGCGTGACCAGCTTTCTCCATGTTTAGGGCCAGCCAGGGGGCTGGCTTTATGGTTTGAGCCATCGTAACTTAAAGTAATAGCAGCAATTAGTTAACATACAGAACTGGTGAAAAGCATTTTCTTAGCTAGGCAGTGATGTGTGATCTGTGGCGCCTTCGTTTTTTTTTAATTAATGATGTGATCTCTAGTGCTGTCTTTTTAAATTTATTAATGAATTTGTCCTTTGTCCTCCTCCTAGAGCAGTAATCATCCGAGGTTGTTGCTAGGGCCCTTATTGGGGATACATCCCAGGGAAATAATTACAGATATATTAATAATTGCCTATGCATAACTGAACTGTTTAGAAAACACAGTGCTGGCAAAGTACTCATTTGTTTTGGAGAATTAGAACCGACACTGGTGATAGCCTTGATTGGAGATTGGACTAGTCCGGAGGTCCCTTTCAGCTGACATTTCTTTGATTTCATCTGTGTTCACCACCTCTGGGCATTTTGGGTTAAGAACACGTAGGCTGATGTCAGTTGCTCAGTTCAGTTGTGTAATGGCTTTATTCAAGTCCAAATCCTGTACCTCCCAGTCACAAACGAAATAAGATTCTGAGCAGGCTTTTTCTGCATACTGGATCCTTGTGGCAGGCATTACCCATCACTTCCGTTATGAATGAAGTCTATTTTAAACAGTGAGCTCAGGTGGAGTAAAAATGGGCAAGAAAGTACAGTTCTAGACAGAGATATCCTTTCAGCTAAGTAAAGGGCAAGCATATACTTCTGTGAGGAGGACCACTAGAAATACCCATTGTCACAGCTACAAAATAAAGTGAAGAAGTATTCCTATACTTTCATGCCTTACGTTGGCTCTGCATGCTTGAACTACTAATCTTAGTCTCTGTCTGACCATAGCTATGTGTAGAACTCATGTTTAAGATGGAAAATTATTAAAAAAAAAAAAAAAGTGAGGAACAGTGAAAAATCTGAGGGTTGGATATGCACATTTTCCAGAGGAAATGCAATTTCCTTGGTAGAAGCATGAATTCCAAGCACCAGCTCATAATTCTTCTATACGTACCCATGTAGCGGAGTGCTGTCTGTCCACATGAAGTCATCAACTGGCTTCTGGTGACTGTGACCTGGTACTGAACAGGGATGCAAATGCTAGAGTTCTCTGGAAATATTGTTCAGCTTCTACAAAACAGTCTCAGCTCCCAAGATGGACATTCTCAGGTGCCCCTCCCGTTCATTGTGCAGACTTTCAAGCACTGGCAGAACATATGAAAAAAAAAAAAGCCCCCTTCTCTCTGCTGTCTGGGTTGTGATTACCTTTCCCTCCTATGCTAAGTAAAGTAGGAAGCATTGCGTTGGAAAGGGGAGATAAAGAGTACTCGAGTGATGCAAAGAGCCCTTTGACTGTACATCTCAAGCCTATCCAGATGCACTTGAATAGTTAATGGCAGTAAACAGATTTTCTAAAACCTCGCTAATAACTAGTGGGATCTCCAAGGTAGGAAAGTCAGTCAATTGTGGAGTGTCCTAAGCATCAGTAAATCGTTCGCTTTCTCAACTGCTGTTTGCCTATGCTTGATTTTAAATAAATAAATAAATACATATATATATATATATGTGCACATTCCTTTCAGTTATGGAAAGGAGAATGCATTGTTCTTCCCAGTGTATTTGCCCACCCTTCTCTCAGTGCTCAGCAAGAACAGCCTTTACTGCTTTCAGAACTTGATGTGCTGCTGTGACGAGGCTCCAGCTGAAAGGCACCACTTTGGAGACCATAAAAGCAGTGATTCTTCCAGGCACTAAGACAGTCTTGAATTATAATCCTTATTAGGGTAGAGTTGAGCACAATGTTCTGACTGTATTACCAATTAGATTGACAGTGTTCCTGTTTGCCCCCTTTCTGTGAGGTAAGAAGAATATCCAGATTCTGTTCACATCATGTTTCTTCAGCAGCATAATGCATCAGCTCAGATGTGGGGAAACCCTGCAGCTCCCAGGGCTGCAGGCTGGACATTAGGAAATATTACTTCTCAGAAAGGGTGGTCAGGCACTGGAATGGGCTGCCCAGGGAGGTGGTGGAGTCACCGACCCTGGGGGGGTGTTCAAGGAACGATTGGATGTTGTGTTGAGGGACAAGTGATAGGTGTACGGTTGGACTGGATGATCTTGTAGGTCTTTTCCAACCTTGGTGATTTTATGACTCTATGATTCTTCAGCTTCGCTCTATGAGGACCACTTGGGTGCTGGACCCAGGGCTGTGCCCAACGGAGGGGTTCTTGGCTTCTCTGCTGGGCATTGTGCTGGAAACTCCAGCCAGTGCTGTGTGTGTCTTCTTACAGGTTCACAGACTAATAACAGTTCAAAAGTAGATGTTGGTTTTGGTTCTTCTAGGCTGTGTAGACAGCTAAGGGATTATAGCAGGTAGCGTACATTAGATCATTCTCTTAAATCTTCACCCTGCTTTGTTAGACAGTCTACCCATGGCTGTGCGGACAAGTCCATGAAATAACGATTTCCCATTTTCTGTGGTTCATCCACCCTCATAAACATTTCTGAGCAAAGGGAAGAATGTGTCCTGTCATTTGCATTTATTGTGTGAGTTTTAATTTACTTTGTTGGTATTCAGGTCACCGAAATACTCGGTTGTGTTTCTTGTTCTGTTTTCCTTCATATAAAAATAAATGTCAGGATGGTAATTTGAATAATCTTCTTTTTCCTAAAAGGGTAGGTGCTTTCCTTTCTGTAGTCTCCTGTGTGCCTTCTTTCCGTTTAATATAACCTTTCATAGATTAAAAAGGCAATGATGTTAATAGAATTGCATAATTGTCAACTGATAATGTTCTCCCAGTGAAATACAGCTATTGAGGCTTAGCTGAAGCATTTATAGAAAACAAGCATGCAGAAACAAAACAAAGATGTTTGTTTTCAAAATGACACATCTTTGCCATCACAGGCATCCAAGTGCTCAGGTAGGTCCTTCAGCCTCAGCAGGACCAGGGCTTCAGCATTCACAGCTCTAATTACGGGGAGGTGTGATGACTTCCACTGAGTGCAGGAAGACTTTGCTCCAATTGTTACCATTATTTCCCAGAGACTCAATGATGATCAAGATCTTGATTCTACTGGCTACCTTTTACTTCCGTAGGAACGTGTTCTTTGTTCATTGCAGTTATACAGGGAACTGAGCCAATCTTTTCCCTTACCTTTGTGTTTATATCTTCAGGCAGGTGCACGCCTTTCAAAATTTTAATGAAAGATGTGTAGCTAAAATCCCTAGCCTGCTTTGAAATGAACAAATTAGTAGGTCTGGTTTAAGGGACAACTAGTGCCTGCTCAGTTTATTGCATTTTGAGTTATCACATTTGCCTGTTGGTATCAAGGAAAGCGTGGAGGTGGCTGAGTTAAGTGTTGTCCAGCTGATATCAAGGCATTTGTGTTACAGTGATGCCCAATACCAGTTTTTCAGAGAGCAGCGTGGACAGTGAGGGGTACCCATAAGAAGGTAAAGGCTGTGCGTTTCTCAGAAGCGAGGAGATTTATACATTCTTCTCAGAAGTAATAAAGTATCCCACAAATCATTAACCTTTGGAATGCTGTTAACTGGAAGCCTGGATGTCCCTTTTGGAATCCAAGTATAGCGGAGTATCTGGCTGATAGTGTACAATTTAATGCCACTAGAAAAGCGACAAGCCAGTGTGTGAAGGTGTGTGTTGTAGGAAAGATACCTTGAATCTCAAAAAAAAATATCCGAGTCTCGGAAAAAACCTGCTTCAGTTTCTTGTTGGCAGGTTCACAAGTGAAACCACCAAACCGACGGTGTACTGAGTAATGGACTTGGGTTCTTCTGTCTTCTGTGGCCAAGTGTGAGACCTACGGCTCAAATACTATTAAGAAATTTGAGCTGGAAAGGTGTGGACAAATGGCAGTGATTTGGCTGTCAAGGAGCAAGTTCAAGCTGCGGTGGCACTAGCCGTTCAGCTTCCCTCGTATCCATAAGCTGTGCTGATGCTCCCACTAGAGGGGCTTTGCTGTATGTTTCGGCAGACACGGCAGGCTGAGCTACTTACTTCGGAAGGCTTCTGTAGGAATAGTGCTGTGCTAGTTAGAGTGGTTGTCAGATGCTATACCTGGATCCTCAGAAGTGGAGAAAGGGGAATTTGGTGAAGTACGTTGGCAGCCCGGCAGCGCTGTTCAGAAGCGGCAGTTGCTGCAGGGTACAGTTGTGCAGCAGTGCAAGGTAGGTGCTGACAGCCTGGTGCTGCCTTCAGAGGCTTTGTTTCTGTACGTAGCATCAACCTGAAATGCAGGTTTCCAGCTGCACTCGAGAAGGAGGGACGATGCTAAGGGAAGGGCTACCTCCATCTTGTATTAGATTAAATTTCAGACAAAGCATAATAATAGTAATACGAGGTTGCGTGAAGGTTAATGCTGTTTAGACAGATGGTAAATTGCAGATTCAACCTGTTGTCACAGTAATAAATGCTTTTGAAAACGTGGCAAACAGGAGAAAGATGGAAGTAAATGTACAGGTGCATACACGCAAACTCAGCACTGTGTGCTACCATTCACGTATGTGTATGTGTTTGTTAAAGGATTCTGTACTAATCCATTGCCACAAATTGAGATGAGAAGCAGGGTAGTAAATGGAAAAGAATGCACTGTTAATACTGACCTGCTGTACTTTTGCCTGACAACTACAGAGGCATCTGATCCGAGTCTGGCAGATATTTATTGCCTACTAAATATGATCCCCCCTGCTTCCCTCCCTCCCAACCTTTTCCGCTGCGTTTTTTCCTTCTGTTTTCTCCATTTTGTAGCATCCTAGCAAAGCAGCCCTGCCCAGGGCCTGGAGTGTTCAAGATACGTGTTCCTCTAATGTTTCCAAGCTCTCTGGTTCTTTGCTCCATGGGAACTATCGTAGAAAACAAGGGTGGCTTTACAGCGAAGTGAGGATGAAGTTGCATCTTCCCATTCAGTCTGGTATTTAGTCAGAATAGACAGACTCGAGGCTTTGTATTACTGTAAATTCCTTTCAAAATATGTCAGTGAATTCCTTGTTGGTGCAAATCCATTTGAGTCAAAGCGTCTCTGGGGATTTGCACAAGCTAAGAAAATACTGCTAGAGGTTAGGCCTGCCAAAGGTGTCAAATCGTGTTGCTTATTGTGAAAATCATTGCTTTTGAAAACTCTTTGTGATCGGGCATAATAGATAAAGTGTTTACCCAGACCATCTGGGCTGGTTGTCAGCACCTGGCTGGGGACCTTACGCATAGATAGGAATTCTTCAGTTTTTTCACTTCCAGGCTTGATCCAAGAGAAAATTATCTTTCTGTCATATTTGGGCGTTCCTGCTTAAGATGGGAATCCATTGATGTCAATGGTAGAAAAACACATGCCCACCACCTCAGCGTTTCTGTTGTATGTGAAATCAAAAGGAGATTGAGGAACCTAGCAGCTTTTCAGCTTGTATTAGTTCTATAAGTGCTTGTTGTACCTGTATGTTTCTGCAACTTTTGCAGGAAAACTGTCCTTATTCAACGTGTAAGAATCATAGAGAAAATGCTGTCTGTATTCGTACGAGTCCACCAATCCATAGCTAGAGAAAAATGGTGTTTGCTGTCAATAGAAGCAAAGAAAAAATACAGAGCAGGGCCTTTAATTCAGCCTTTACAGCGATTTCAACTCTTATCAGGTAAGGTTACGCAACTGCTATGGTGATAATTCTCCATCTGGACTTGTGATATATTTTATTCTTTTTTTACTCACAGCGATTCAGTGTCAAAATTAGAAATACATAGCCTCTCTTCCAGTAGCCACTTAAAAAAGCCTTTTTTTTTTTTTTCTACCCCTTCTTTCTCAATCTGCCCGTGAGGGTATGTCATTTTCCATCATTCTCCAAACTGTATATTCAGCTCTTTTTAAATATTCTTTTTTCCATTATATTTTTAGCCTCACTGCGATAATCTTTTGCCTAGTTACTTACCTGATTGGTTTCAGATGTATCCTGAGGGGAAATACCACACTAAACCAGCAATGTAACTAGATAATGCCTTGAAATTAGGAAGGTAGAGGTGGCTAGCGGGGCTGCATTGGGCTCCTTTGGAGAATGGCAGTTAATGTAATCAGCTGAGGCTGGAAAAAGGGATTTCTGTTTAATTTTTTCCCCTCATTTATTCCTTCAACGTGGCACCAGCACTCTGTATGTAATTGTGCTTGCAGGAGAGTCGCTCAGAATCTCGAAACACGTGAATCCATGCTGCGTTTCTGCCTAAAGGTTTGCAGACTAAAACGTGTGAGCAGCGATGAGTTGTACCTGTGTTTGAGAAGGCCAGGTGAGGGACTGGGGCCTTTTGCAGTGCGTAACAGAACCTGGAAGGGCACCTGTGGCATGAAAGCGTTTCTCATCTCTCCTTCTCCATTTTCTCAGCCACGCAGGCTGGAATAAACGGAAATAGCAAGTATTACATTTCAACTCTCAACTGCTTGCTGTCTGGCTACAAATATTTACCTCTAGTACAATCCAAACGAGCAATGAGTTTGAGAATTAAAGATATGCTGGCTGTGTAGACACAACTGCTTAATTTCAGAGAGCAGAGTAAACAACAAGGAATGAAATTTTGGGGGAGGAAAAAAACTATTTGAATTGATCGGCCTCATTAGCAGACTACTGCGCTAAAGCCTTTTCTCTGAAATCCTTCCTTGTGTAGTTAATCTTACCTTTTGCAGGGGGATTTCTGGTATTTCTGCAAGTACAACTGTGACAAGCAAGACAGGTGTCATTTCTGATGCGTTCCCAGTGAAAGCATAGCAGAACACCCCTGCAGGAATGTTGTGCTTACATTGGAAGCAGACGTGAAACAAGGGTCCTGCATTGGCTCCACTGGCCCTTGACAAAAGCCGTGACACTGCTGCTTTCTCCAGATCATTGAGTCCTCCTGAGAAATCCTTGCTCTTCGGGGAGTTGTCCTTGTGAAGGTGAGCCTCTTCTTGGGCAAGATACTTTTGCAGGAACGCAAAATTTCTTCTCCCTTTTTAGTTGGGATGCCCGACATGGGTTTGGCTTAGCCTGGTAATATAGACTTCGAGAGTGCATGCACTTGCTTCTAAATCTAGCTTTGTGTTGGCTCAGCCAACGGCGCTTTATTTGGGTTGATGTGCAACAAAAGGAAGAACAAAAGCGCATTTAACTTAGAGTGTGTTGTCACGCATTCTTACTTTCCATCGAAACAAAGGCAAGAGAGAAAGGGAATGGAGATTATCATCGTTCTTTTGAGACGCAATGGTATTTTCCCAAGGAGGCGATGACATTTCTTAATTACTCTCTTCATGGGTAGCCATGTGTAGAGATTACCAGAGGCTCAGCAGTGCATTGTTCTGCTGAAGCCTTGGAGAATGATAATGCTGACAGTACAACGCTGCCGTCCAGGCTCCTCTCCACATTCTCGCTCTTCATTACACCAGCTAATTATTTCTGCTCCTGGTGGCTGTGCAGCATTGCTTCTTCCACATAACCCCAGCAGCCCTCCACTGTCAGTGTAATTTACAGAAATGGCATAGTGCTCTCTTGCTGTTCGAGTTCAGCCCACGTGGATTTAAAAGGCGCTGTTGTACTTCTAGCAAACTCAGCTGCCAGATTCGCAGCTCAAGTGAGTGGGCAGCCTACCTTCGTGGCTGGTGAGAATGCACAACTGCCTCTTAATACTGCCGACTCCTAGAAGTTGCAGTGCACCAAAGACATCAACTAATTTTGTGTCTCCGCCTTATGGGTTTGTTTCTGCCGTGAGCTCTTCCCCGTGTCAGCAGTAGAGTAAGAATAGGCGATATGTGTGTTTATTAAGATTTCCCACTACCTAGGTTCCATTTAGGAGCAGAGAGGTTTGAAAGTGCTTGTGTAATGGCAAGTGTTACGGATGCGCTTTTTGGTGGGGTAGTGGTGTGGTGACAATGCAGATATTTTTCTTCTTAACACAGTTAAGTAGACAGGTGTGTCCTTATCACATGCATAATATATACGCGTATGTTATATAGTGGAAAGGCACTGGACAACTAGTTTCTCTTTAAATCTGTCCTCCCTCCCTGTACCATAGATAAGTATATCTGCGCCCGCTCGTGTTCAGAGAGGATGAAAGTAAATCCTCCTGCTGTCTAGCAGTATATTTATGTTTTGACTCTATTGACAGCACACAGTGATGTTATCATGTGATATTAAACTTGGGGCTGATAAGAAGTGTGAGCAGTATTATCAGGACCGAAATGTGGTTGATGCTGGGTGTATAACAGAAAATCAGAAATGAGACTGAAGTAGAGGCGAGGTCTTAAAAGCGTGGTAGCTGCACACATGGAGCCGTGGTCTTTAATGCTTGGTAGTTGTCCAGCATTATGGTCTCCATCGGAGTCGCTCAGACATGCTATTAATAGGAGAGCTTACAAAGTGTAGAAAACAAACACTAAAACCAACGAAACACAATGACAAACCCTCCTTCCTGGTGAAGTGAACTTACTGCAGAGTATTTTTGTAACTGAGGTATACTTGCAAGGTATAAATAGTACACAAAGATGCAAATTTATATAACAGTATGGTTATATATACTTGTAAAACAAATACAAATTGAACGAGATTGTTCAGTGAATTTGAACATATTGACTGTTTTGTGGTGTGTTTAAGTAGCAGAGCAGCAGCCTGTGCGTACTTTTCTGATGGTGCTATTGTAAATGTGTCCTGGAGCAGTTTGCTGTGCAATTAAGGCTGCAGCCTGTCTTCTGCCATGCTCAAAGACATGAACGGCCCTTCCCCCTGCATCACAGACTCAGGACTTACCCTTTGTTTTAGAGCATGTAGTGAGCCATTCCTAGGCTAATCATGTGTTCATCAATACAGGTAGATAAATCAAGGCATGTTTGACTTTGTTAGGGTATCCTGCTACCCTGGGATGTGGTTTTGCAGTCCTAATGCTGACTGCCTGAAGATGAGGTCTGTGGAAAACCCAGCACCTCCCTTCAGGGACAGTGGATGCAAAGCTCCCTGTGTAAGGAAGCCAGCATCCTTTGTTACCATCCCAACTCCTATGATTCCTGAGGAATGGGAACTCAATTCTGACCAACGGAAGCATCTCTTTGTCTAGTTCGAGTTTCATGCTCATAAATTCAGTCTGAATTAGGCCTGTTATCTGCAGTCAGTTCCAACCACGTGGCCCACAGTGGTACGTGCTGACAGATTCCCATGTAGTCAATTGGATGCTGGTAGAGTATGAAGCAAGATACAAGCCTTTCCCTATTTCTGTCTTTCCCCAAACTTGGACCATTTGGGGGTATGAGTTCCTGAAGCGTAACTCAACTCTACTGCCTTTTTGGTAGCAGATCGCATCCCTCTAAACTGACAGTAAGGTTTATGGCTTTCCTCCAAGGAGACAATCAGCTGAACGTTGTTTTTAACCAAAAGATTGACATGTGAGCAGTGTGAGGAGCTGAAATGGTTGTGGATGTCTCTGCTTTCTGTCTGTTGTTGATAGCCTCCTGGAAGAGTGGAAAGCCTGAGGATTTGGCTGCTGGCCATCATTCTCCCCACCGGTGCTCTTTGGAAGTGCTGTTGAGAGCATCGTTCTGTTCCTTGAGCTCTCTTGCCACATGTGAGCGTGCTATGGATGGCTCTCTCTGGTAGCATTTCCCTTTTGCTAGGTTTGTTGTTGAAGGCCTACAAACTCTGACTTGTAGGGGAGGTTTGGCTTCTTACTTGGCCCTTGTAGGATACAGCTTTCTCCTAGTAACCTTACATCCTTCTACTTTGGATGTTAACTAATTAATGATTGTTCAGAGGTGTAATTTTTAAAGCGTTCATAAAACTCTTCTCTATAAAGAGTAGAGTATCTAACAGAAAGAAGGCCCTGGGAATAAGTCGTTACTGCCTACAGCAGTCATGGTGTTGGAGAGTTAACTGCCCTTACGCTTGCCTTAGACTCTAATGAGCAAACTTGGTAGTAATGAATGATTTCATGGGGACTATAGCTTAATTCTGAAACGTGGAGGTTATATAAACGGCTCTGTAGTTCATTACAAAGTCAAATGTGTTTTAGCATTTAAAATGGACCAAAGCAACAGACATTTAAGTATTTCATTTCTACTGAGGATGCTGTATGTGGCAGATGAAGGAACATTGGATGATTTAAATGAGGGATTCATTTCAGTGTTCATTTGGTACCTGGGCTTTTTAGTATGCTATTTTGTTTTGCTCAATTTGTTGTTGCTTGTTTGGTTGTTTTTCTTTTATTTTATTCTGCTGATTTGGGGGAGAGCGGTAGAGTCAGTCAGGGAGAATAGCCCTGTTCCCTTATGTAGGATCTTGAAGCAGTGTGTCTGTTTGAAGAGCAACTTGAATACACCGGCACTCAGAAAAGTGTTAAAGAAAGGAAAAAGAAAAAAAAAAAAAAAAAAAAAAAAGAGAAAAAACAGAAGAAGTTTACAGTCAATTCATAATTGAAGTACCTTGAAAATAGTACAAGCCTCCTATTAAGTACTATTGAGTTGGTGAGTGTGCTGTGAAAGCAGGTAGTTATTAAGAAGGAAATTATCATCTAAATCAAAAACAAGGATGACATTATTTATTTGCATGCTGTAGAGACAGTTTTGCAGAAACATGCAGTCAGTCCCGGGGGAGTTTTCCATAAAGCTGCTTTTCTCACCAGCCAAGCTGCAGCAGCCAAACTGGGAATGCTTGGCTGTGTGTGTGTGTGTGTGTGTGTGTACCTCTGTATGCAGGGGTGGAACAGGGGGAGGGCACATCAAGGTGTATTCAGCAGGTGCCCAAACACTACTTGAGAGTGTCAGAAAAGGTAACTCACGTCCAAGGCTCAGATCCTTCTTGCCACCTGTAATTAGTGGAGAACGGCCATGTTTACAGAGGGTGTAGTAAGAGCACAGATAGAGGGAGGTGTGCTCTGAGCAGCCCTTTGAAGGAGCCTGTCTCTTTGGAGGCGTTGAGGAAAACATAGAATGGGAAAGCACTTTAAGCTGCTGTCAGCTTTTGCAAGTGATTTACTAAGTGATGAGCTCAAGGAAAGACAGTGTGATGCAGGTGAGGCGAGCCACGATCTCCACAGGCTGGATGTTTGACCTGGTGTTGCTCATACATTCCCAGAGGTGGTTTGGCTGCATGCAGTGAAAGCCAGAAAAGGATGAGCATTGCAACCCCCATGATGAGTTTGGAGATGCAGTGCGTGAACAGCTGAGATTGCTTGACCGGGAGTGATGGGGACATCATGGAAGCAGTGCATCTGTGCAAATGTTGTAATCACTACTGGCGTGTTCTCCCTCCAGGAACCTCTGTTCCAAAGGGGTGTCCTTGTGGTCCAAGTGCCAGAGGCCAGACTGGTTTTGATCACTGGAAATTGGGTGAACGTGCTGATGGATGTTTAAAAAGAATCTCACGTATCTTCCCAGCGCACTGTTCCTTCTTCATTTGTATTCTAATTGCTTAATTTTGCTGTAATTCATGCGTTAATTATCTCCTGGAAAAGGCAACAATAACACATGAGAACAGTGGGGTAGAAAAGAGAATGTGGCACATGAGCAAGAACGAGCGCGTGAATGGAAGCTGTGGGTGTAGCTTCACGATGTGAAGTTAAAAGCATGTACTGGGTCACCTACCTTAGTTACATCTTTCAGACTGAGCAGAGAGTGAAGTCTCGCACTCCCTCACCTATTCAAGTCATTCTGCAATGCCACTGACGTTCTTTTAAATGGGAATAAAAGGATCTGTCTCAGCACTTTGAAAAGTGAAGTTCTGCTTCCTTTCTCTTCCTCAGGTGTTTCTTTACTAGCTTTAAACTCACGATGAATAAAAGGACTCTTTGTCCTTGTGCCTGAAGAGACACCTGATAGAAGATCCTTGTAAGCAGATGCCTGGGGTTTGGCGGTCCACATGGGTGCCATCTGTGTGGCAGCCCTGCAGTGCAACCTAACAGTGGCGTTCAGCCCTCAGATGGCTGATGGAGGAGCTGGCTGTAATCTTCCTGCCCCTCGTTAAAAGATGCTGGCATGGTCTATCAGTGTCATCTGCAGTATATTTTAACAATGCGTTGCCTTTTCCTGAAGTGCAGAGGGCTGATTCCTATTAATTTTGTCAGACTTATCGTAATCCTCATATACATCCTGCTTACCAGAAGCATGAGAATATAAAAGCAATCTTTTCTTTCTGTTGATATTTCTATTCTTTTTCATTTTTTTGCACGGTGGCTGATTTTAATTGAAGGGTACAGGACACAAAGGCATGTCAATGAGATGCTTTAACAATCTCCAACCATGGCATAGCCATTCAGTGCTGGTTTCTCAGACTTCTTACCGTCCTATGTCCGAGTAGGTACAACCTGCAGCCACAGATGTGTGCGTACAAAGAATAAGATGTTGTCTTGCTCTTTCTGTCACGTGCTTGTGCTGTGTAGGTGCATATGTATGTGAATAATACTAATTTCATCATCTATGAAGGTGATGTGACCCTCCTGCAAAAAAGGCAGTTCTCTGTATTGCTGTCAGAAAGGAACACGAAGATTTGTGAGCCCGTCCCGTGCCTTATATTGGCATACCACTGGAAATACAAAACATTTCATTGAAGTAGGAATGATCTGACATCTCATTACATTATTGTGGCAGATGTCCTTCGCAGTCTCCTTTATTATTATTATCCTCCCTCTGTTAAAGGCAGATTCTATGAGCAGGTACAGCAGGGTGGCCCCTGCCCTAGGCATCAAACACACCACTGTGTGTGCCTACTTTTGGCTGGTTCTCTCTTTTTTTTTTTTTTTTTTTTTTTTTTTTTTCTTGTCCTGAGTACAACCCTCCACTTCTTCAGCAGCTTTCTTCTGGATTTACAGAGTGGCTGGCCTGCAGAGGCAGGCCATTTATCTCCCATATAGATCAGAGAGCATCTGAACTTGCTGTGAGCTGACCTCCGAGTGGCAGTGCTGTGCATTCAAGGAGAGAAGTCTCATAGCAATGCTAGGATTTGATTGTTCGTTATAGGAGGCAGTGAATTTGTAGCAAATGGTGAAGTGTTTGTGCCTTGTCATACCATGAGCAGGGGAAGCTATTAGCTCCTGACAGCCCCACGCTCCTCTGGCACACAGCTTTAAGTTGCACACCTCCTTATTTGCTACCACAGCTGTGTTGTTTGGGCTGTGTCATGCTGGGAGGTATGGAAAGTCCCTTTGTTCCTCCAGATGGGTAGCCTTGGTGGGAGAAGAAATATAAAATATGTTTTTGAAGGGATGCATTTTGTGGACTGTGTTTAGCTATGTGAAATGCTTAAGTCTGGGGCGGTTGCAGAATGTAAGAGATCACATACATAGGTACTGACTAAAGTGGAATTAAACAAACGGAATGGAGTATTAGAGCAGCTACATTTGTTGTTCTTTCTTTTTTTCTTTTTAATTTAATGAAGGCATTTAATTCAATTCTCAGCCAGACTGGTGCACAGGACCTTCGTTAAAACTGTCACCAATTAATGAGGCTTTTCCAGTGTGTTTAACCTAAGGCATATAGGAGCAGCAAAGATCTGTCCGTATTTCCTTGTATATTCTCTGGATTCATGTGTCAGATGCTTTGAGTGCAAGTTTCCTTAATGCAGTACAATTCAGTGCCTTTTGCAGTGCTTTTTTAAGAGCAGAACCCAAACTGTGCGGTTCGTCTTTCCCACAAGGATGCCTGTCTCAGGCAGAGCCCCCCTGGAAGCACAGTGTGTGCGTGGGGAGACCAGTCAGGCAGGCAGGCTGCTCCTCCCCACAGCTGGGGGGCAGCTCACCTTCCAGCTCTCTGCAGTCTCATTACATGCAGGCTCAGGTCTGTGCCGTTCCAGACTTCTGCACAGCGGCCTCAGCCGGGGTCCTCTGGAGAGCTGTCAGATTTCTCATAGCTGCCAATCTGCTTGACGACACAGTACATGAAGTTATGAAGCAGAGAGTTCTGCTACCTTAAGGTTGTTTTCTTTTCCCGTTTCCTTTTCTGTTGTGGTTATTTTGGGGGGGAATGTTTACTTTTTTTTTTTTTTTTTCCTGGAGAAGAACCTTTTTCTTATTCATGTGCTGGTTCTAAGTTACCTAAAGCTTAGAAAATCAAACAGGTTTTACTGATAAATCCTCTGATGTATTATGTGGTTTTTTTTGCAGTATTGCATCTATACAAGCTATCCATCTAATTCCTTTTCATAACTCTCCTTTTCAAGCGGGTCGTCAATATCATTGACCTTCCTAGCCGTTTGGTGGATAATGACAACTTCTTTCAGAACCATTTTATTATTATTATTTGATGTGCGTATCATAGGCACCCCTGCTGCCCAGTAAGTGATGGTAAGAGCAGGCATCTGTGTTCTTTCGCACCTACGACGATGGTGCTGCTAGCAACTAGACACCTGAAGTTGCTGTTACCTGGGGAGGGCTTCCTGCTCTGTGTATGCAACTCCTGTTCCTTATTATCAAAATAATGTTATTTGAACGTGATCTCTTTACTTGGCATCATCGCAGTAGACCCGTGCACCGGGACATATTCTCTCATCCTGTTGTTATTTTTGTACCTATTGTTATAGGCAAATGTTTGATCTTTACTTGTAAATCTCAGTGTTTTTTCAGCAGTACTACTCTTTTTCCTGTCATTCGTGGCTTTTGCTTCTTAGTTTTGTCCACTGGGAGGGCTGGGTGGGTATGTGTGTGTTTGTTATCGGCTGCATGTTATATCTGTGCAGCTAAACGGAATTAATAGCCTTTTGTCTCTCCTTGGGAAGTCTCTCAACATCTGCACGTCGCTGCGGTTGCTAATACACAGCTATCTCAGTAAAGCAAAGTCTTGAATAGGCAAGTCATTCTGCAGGGTGTTTATAAAGTTCAAATGCATAGGATCTGAGTATAATTAAGGGAAAGGAAAAATACTGAAGATGTTGTGTCGCGCTGTAACTCCTCGTGGAACCTGCAACTTAGATAATTCAGATTTGCAGAAACAAAACCCGGGAAGTGTTTGATGTTCATCAGCCTGCTGACAGGCCATCCTCCAAAAGAGACTGGCTTAATCCAGAGAATGCTCCGAAAATGCACCAGTGCGTTTCTGAGGAAAGCCACAAGTTGACATAGGTTGATAACGGCCAAAAAGCTGTGCGTTCTCCCCTCCATGTGTAATATTGTGTTGGTGGCCTAATTATCTCAGCTTCCTCTATCTCCTGATTCTAAGAATTGAGGGATTTTGGAAGTGGAAACAGAACAATTCTTAATTTGCTTAAAGAGGTGAGATGAAATCCAGGCGTTGTCAGACCTTTTAATAGGGAGATGTCCCTACACCCCGCAAGCTGCAAGGACCCAGCGGTGGAGGCAGGGCGAGGGTAAAGCTGGCTACAGTGACAGCGTTTGTGTGCTGATCGCATAACCTCCAGCTCAGCTGAGCTCTCGAAATCGAGGAAGCTACAGACCTGCCATTTCCCTCGTAGTAAGTTCAGAGTGAGTGTTCGGAGCGCCTCAACATCGCATTACAGTTGCACACAAAGTGCTGCCTATAAAGCCTTTCATATGTCATTGCGATGAGGTATTTTCGCTTTCAGCTAGAATGTTTTATCTACTTAACTACTTGTAGTGCTGAGGCACCTTTTTTCTACCTTCCACAAAAAGACTGCTGACCCTTGGCTCCTGCTAAGTGAAGGCCATTGTGTCGAGCAACAATGCTAACTTACAATGGGAAAGCGATACTGTGTAAGGGTTTTATAAAACCTTTCTTAAGGGCTGCTAAGCCTGCCTTGCTGAAATGCTTTACATTTGTGGAAAGATGAGAAGAAACCCCTGCCACGCTTTTATGATGACCCATAGTCTCTCACGTGACTCAACCTTGCAGCGTTCAGTGCTTTGCCAAATGTCAGGAAGAATCCTTTTGCATAGCTCAGCACTTGTGCAGGGCAGGTGCCTGAGATGGTAATTACAGAATTTTGTTGTTGCTCTTGGGAGTTTTCTTGCTTTCACGCTCACAGGCATTACTCAGCTTTTCAGAATGTTCATATGACATGTCCTTCCACCGAGGCAGAATGCAGTGCTCTTCGGCCAAGTTCACATTTTCTTGGAGGCCGTCATTTGACTTTCTAACGACTCCACCTTCCTACCAGGTTCTCTCTGCAAAGTATCGTATCACTGCTCCTGGTTTAAATGGAAACCTCCTGCTCATTTTGGATAGCGTGTGCAAACATCATGCACAGATTTGCAAGTGGAGATGTTTTGTTTATAGTAAGAACGATAACCTGATATCTTTGCAAGTCTACATGCTGACTGTTGTTCCCTGATGTCAGAGGTTTTAGTTTTTCCGTCATTTCCTCAGCTCCATTAACTTTTTGTAATTCAGGTGGTACCAAGGTCAGCTGGGGAAACATCAGGCTTTGTTTTCCTTCGTAACCTTCCTTTTGGTACTGTGTGCAGTTAGATTCCCCCATTGACTGTCTCCTCTCCAGGGTAAACAAAACTCAGTTTGCTCAGCCTCTCCGCGTGTTGTATCCAGTCGGTTCTCCAGCCACGTTAGTGTGCTTCGGCTGGACTCGTTCTTATCTGTTGACTGTGGAGAGGTACCTGAGATTTCCTAACAATAATCCTTTCAAATAATAAGAGGGTAATGGTGTCCAGCCTTGACTTGCTGACTGTTTCTTGCTCGTACAGCCTGGTATGTGGCTAGTCTACTGCAAGGGTGCAGTGCTCACTGATGTTCGATGCCATGTTCATGTGAGCACTACATGTTTGTATCTGAGCCGAGTATGTTTCCAAGCTCCATTTTGCAATTTGGCATTTCTTTGCAGTACAAATTTTCCTTCAGATATGAAATGTGCAATTAATTTTGAGTTCATACCTTGAGGTTGTATGTTGTCTTTGAGTTCCAGTGGTGTTTGGATCAGACCTACAAAGTGCATTTCTCTTTTCCTCTGTCACTCTGCTAATCCACTGAGTGTATCATTTGAGGGCTTTCTCCAGTGGCAACCAATCTCTGACAGGCAGGGTGGCTTTAAAGAGAAGGAAAGGCAAATTCCAGCTGCGGACACTCCGTTGCGCGCAGTGCTGGTAGGTGAGTTGGGAGCATTTACATTTGCTAAGGTGCTGGGGGGACAGAGTGTTGCGGTAAAGGTGCAGGTCATTTGGAGGTGAGATGCTGTTAGCAGGAAGATATTTTTAAGTAGGTATTTTTATCCTGTCCTTTTGTTCAGAAATGAGGCGGAATCAGCAGTAGTTTTTTTCTTTCAGGCTAAACTTTGTCAGTTGGGTTTGTGTTGATTCAAGTGCTCTTCCTCAGTGACCTTCATCTCCCATGCCTGTGAGATGTGAAAAATGCTGTTGACACAAGCAAAGGCTCCAGCTCCCTCAGCTCATATCCCAGACACCACTTTAACACGGCATGTTTCATGCTGAATATTTCTACCTCACCGACAAAGTGGCAGTGAATGTTACTGCATTCATCTGGGAAGGAGAATGGAACGGACTGAAAGCCACAGCATACTGCATACGGTTGCCCTTCTTCTGTATCCTCAGTCCCTGCACTCCCACCTTTCTGCAGGAGGCAGAACAGAGAGATGAGCGGTTACCACAAGGCTCAGAAGTGCCCCCGCTGAGTCTAAGGCCCAAAATGAAATGAGCAGGCATGCACTGGGAAAACGCACTGGGCCATTTTTGCAGGAGTGATGGCTTCTGCATTAATACCGAGAAGTCAACTCACACACTGAAATTGATAGTCCTAACCCTCCCTTGTCGTGCTGGAGGAGCATGTCCCTTCTGGGTGGTGTAAGGAAGTAAAATCAGCAGAAGGGGCCAGGAAAGCCCCACAGCTCTTGGCTGGTGCCACCTACTGTAGGAACCTGCCCTCCGGCCACCAGCACGGCAGATCTGAATGTGTATTTGTGCGTGCACCATCTAAATAACAGCTCCGTTGGGTGAAGCGCAGAAATAATTTCCCAGACCTGCTGGTAGGAAATCACGGCTGTAAGTCGATCAGAAATTACGGTTTAATCGCAGTCTGTAGTAGAAACACTGCACTACAGTTTAGTATTGTAAGGGAAAACCTGCTATTGAAAAAATGCTACCCCACACTTCAGTAGATCTTTACCACCAGCTGTAAGTGGTTTCAGTTCTGTTTAGCTGGCAGGGCTCGTTGCTAACAGATTAAGAACTGGAATTAAAATGTGTGACAGTGCATTAAGGAAACACACTAAAGGGGATTTAAAGACCCGTCAATGAGAAGCAGACAGGGGCAGGAGAGGGGAGAGCAGGCAGCCTGATGGCTGAATGGCTGCTTGTGATGTGGGAGAGGAGGTGAAGGGAACGTAGTTTATTCACTTTGGAAAAATGTTTTCAAACCAGCTAGCCAACATCAGCGGCATTCTTCTGCCAGCCAGCAAGCAAATAACTTGAGCAAAGGAAAGGGGACGGGCCAGCTCAGGTGGCTTTGAGAGAAGCACTGTGAGAACTGGCTGCTCCTTTTGTTCCCCTGATAGCTGATGTGATTACTTTCGTTGCTCGTCCCAGGAAAGCAAAATTGCATCCCTGAGGATGTTCCCCCTCTGAATAGGGTGGATTATCACGGTCGCAATTAAAACTGTGGCAAGGGGACAAGAGGAGGTCCCTGGAAATGAATAAGTCCAGATCTGTTACCTTTCTTATGGGCTTGTTCTGTGTTCGTTTGTGAATAGCAGCTCAAAAAATAATGAAAAGAATAAAAGCATGTGGACTGGAAATGGGCCTCTCCCTGTGAATGGACACCCTTGTCTGAGGTGGCAGGGTATTAAGGTTTTAAATGTCCGTGCTAGTCCTTAGCCTGGCAGATCTTCACTGTGGCTGTGTGACACTGCTAGGAAAGGGAAATGGAAAACTGAAAAAGAAAAGTTAGTTTACAGGAAAAGGGTAAAAATAAAGTCTAATTTTTTTTTCCCCCTACCTGTTGTAGCATAATATAGTTATAACTATGGCTGTGGAAGACTCTCTACTGCTACTTTTCTCTGTGGCTGAACAAACCGCGGGCTACTTGTAATTACGTCTTAACAATACTTCTCTATTGATACCTCAGGCTCCAGGATTTCTGAAACAGTCTCTCAAGTTTAGTTCCTGGCTAGCGTTTGCAGTCACTGTGTATTTGTAAACAGCCTCAGTAGGTTTTGTGAAAGAGGGCACCTGGGGAAAGAGATTCAATACACAGGCAGGCAGGGCAAGCTCAAGGCCGGAACACTGGGGCTTTTTGTTTCTTTTGTTTTATTTTGTCTAATGACTTCTCTGCAAGCCTGGTGGTCTCACCGTATAAACTATTGCTTTTTCTATAGTAAGTCTCTGTGCTGACTCTGTCATCCAGGTGTATGTTCCTTCAAAAGTAATGTCCAGAAATCAGGCTGGGCTGCAAATTTTTTTTTCTGTCCGGTAGGGTACAAATTTTATTTAGTAATTATGGTTGGGTTACATTCATGCTGCAAATGCACTCAAATGCGCTCTGAGTCTTGGGCCCAATCAGCCTCTTGTATAATAGTCGGTAATTCGGATCTGGAAGGTGGGTGACACCCCAGGTAGGGAGTTGGTCAGTCCTAGCAGATCTCACGTCTTCGTAGAAACTGGTTTTGTTTTTGGGGGGTTGTTAGAGAACATCCCTTTCGTGACATGTTTTAGTAGCAGATCCAACTGTAGTTCTATGAGACCAAGGTCATGGCCTACTTGACTCCAGGCAGTCTCTCGGTAGGCCGCAGTCTTTTGTCCCTCACCCCGTGGCCTTGCAGATCACAGCTGCCTGAGGCCAGATGTGAACCTCAGACCAAGAAATGCTTCTTTATGCAGCTTCAGTCCCTTGTGAAGGATTGCCCCACCCCAGGTGTAGGATCTGGTACTTGCTGTTGTTAAACAGTAAACGTTTCATAGTCATTTGAGGGTGTTTGGGCGTATATATGAGAAAACAGTTACTCAGGGAGTTATCTGGAATGGTCACTCTTGCTCCAGATACTACAGCTAGGATCAGTTAATCGGCTAAGATGCATGTAGGAAGCTTTTTCCCATCTGTCAGCTGAAGAGAATTTTAATACTTCTAATAATAGTATGTGTGCTAGCTCGTTCAGGAGTTGGACTGAACGTACCATAATGAGGATAGGAAGCAAAGTGTCCTGGTGCAAGCAGTTGTTAGTTATAAAAGCAGTGAACTTTGGACAGTAGAAGAAAATGTCATTTCTTTTAAAAGAAGAATCTTTCTCTGATACTTGTTTTGCTTTAATTTATTATTTGATTTTGCTTCAATTTTTTATTATTAGTCTGCGTGCTGGGTGTTCTTGGTGTCCTCTTTGCTTCTGTTAGTATTCTTACCTTATGTGGTTGGGTGTTAATTATCTGCAGTCATTTGTGATTCCAGTCAGATGAAGTATTTACTGAAGTCTGAACCTGAACGAATCGTGAAATTTCAGTGTACTGTTGTGTTTTGTGCATTTGATGTGTTGTTTGTTTGTTTGTTATTCAGGTTAGCTTCTTTTAGCCAACTCTCACCACTTGGAAATGGGATATATCACAATGCTTATGTCTCTTGTATTGAAATAAAAGAAAGGTCTTGCTTTTCACATTTGGATGCATTTCTATACTGCATCCATCTACGTGAGCTTAAGCTTCCAGAATTTCCTACCTTTCAAGCAAAACTGTTATCTCTGAGCTACCAATTATGTGTGTGATTTACTTCAAGTATACCATTTTGAACATGTGGACCTGCAGCTTCTACGTTAGGGCACTTGTCTTATGCTTTATTTTTGGATCCAAGAACCCTTAGGTCAGAATGTTCCTAATTAAGTCTGTTCTTAGCTTTGAAAATCCCATCCACTGTAGATGTGTAGCTTATCAGTATTATTATAGATGTGGCCTGCAAGCTGTAGGTTTGCTGGTTTGGCTCCCATTGTGAAAGTATTAGGAGAAACTAGCCCAAACTAGAAACGAGTCCACGTTCAGATCTTCATCAGAACTTTCCCTATGTTTGAAGATCTGTTTGGAATTAGAATCTCAATTCATGCTCATTACAGAAATAGGTCTTTTCTATAGCGTTCGAAGCTGACATTTCCCTGAACTTTGTCAAATTAAGATATGGGCATGTAGTCTGAACTCGTTGTTAGGACAGCTTTAAGGGCTTCGTTCTTCTCCAAGCACATGTGATGCAATTAATTTGAGAGGGTTTAGAGCAGCGTAAGAATGGTTTGGCAAAGTGAAAAGTGAAGTTCCTACTACATAAAACGTGATCTTTACCAGAATCTTACTTAAGCAACTGACTTGTCTGGTTTGTATTTTATAGCTTTGTGTTAAGATTTGTATTTACAGTGTCATTATGCACAAAGTCTTCCGTAGAGAGGTTTTTTTTTCTTTCTCATAATTAAATCAGTAGGAATTAATGACGAACTGGGGAGGCTTGCTGTTTCTGCGGTAATGAACTGAACTACTTTGAATGGGCAAGAAAAAAATGTTAATGCAGTGATTATTTTGGTCTGAACCAAGTCCAGCCCTGTTGCAGAAGATAAAAGTATTAAAACTGCATTAGACATTAAAAATTAAAAAAACAAAAGCCAACACAAAAATAAAACAGTAAACGCAGTGCAACTGTGAAAGTAATGTAGCTTTGATCCTAGCACTCAGCTTCTTACAACAGAAAATGCGACGACTTTCAAAATCATTAAGCATTTTAAATGACCTTACGTGAGGTCTTTCCGAAACTCAGGACACGGCTCTTTGTAAATTCACCTTCTTTTGTTTCCCTTCCCATTTTCTGTTTTGTTGTTGTTTTTTTTTTTCCTTCTGCTTAAGACCTTCTGTATCTGTTCTGCTGGCTAATACTGGAAAGCATTCCTTTAGCCAAATCAGTTCTGCAAAAGCAGCAGGCAGTTCCCCACCCCAGCCCTTCCTTTGCCATTTGTTGCTTAGCTTTTACCATTTCCAAAGGGCCTTTGAAGCGCCTTGCAGGATGAGTAGGTGGAGGGCTTCCTGCTGCAGAAAATACAGCTGGATGGAAGGACCAGCGAGAGTCTAGGTATTCAAGGTAGGAAAATAAATTTGGGAGAATTTAAAGGTGGGAGAAAAGAAATGATTACCCCATCTGTGTCATCGAAACTGGAAACAGCAGTTAACTATGAAATTTGGCTTTGTATTTGAGAAATCCTACACCTTTTGGCATCTCAGACAGTTCGTGTGCAACTGCTTTTCCTTCTGTCTCTGAAAAATACTCCCGACCCCTCTCCTGAGAATGGAGTTTCCCATTGTGTCGTGGTGCCTCGCATCCTCAGGGAGATGCAAACTGAACACGAGGAATTTACCCAGTCAGCCACAAATTGAGATCATTTTCGGTGTTTCCACTTGCCTTTAGTGTGACACCACCCACATGGCCAGTCATTCGAATGGTTCATTCTCCTCCATTCTAAACAAGTGAAACAATGTAGTGATGTAAACAAATACTTCAGTGTTGGCTTGGGATTGTATTTTCATCATTGAAAGATGGCTTCTGAGCACCGTGGGCTTAGGAGATAGAAACTGAAAACAGAATGAATACTGCAGTATAAATTATAATAGATTTAAAATATGAACTTAGCTTCTAGACCTTTCAAGAAGTTCGAGTCAATCATTTGGAGAGTTATCATTATTCTAAGGCTGCTTGCACATCCACCCTCTTGCCAATCGCTGTGTTGTAAGCCGTCATTCCTCTAGGTATTCTGCAGACTGTAGCTCCAGTCGCATTTTGAGATTTGCTGCTTTCTTTCTGAAGAAAAACAAAAGTCTGGATGATCCTGCAGGCAGGGTGAAAGCATGCCCTGAATTCTCATAGGCCAACGGGCAAATAAGAACTGAACCCCCCCCTCCCTACCCATCCCCCCTCCCCAAAGTACTTTCAATACCAGAATTTTTTAAGTAAGCATTGGTTTATTTTTTTTTCAGAGAGAGATTTTTATGTTTGGCAGTATTGTCTGTTAACGTTGGATGTAATTACCCAGTATAGCGAGATGTGAAGTTATCTGTAGGATAGGTGTGTTGCTTGTTCTTCTGGATAACTGAGGGATTTGCTGCTTTGAAGAGCTGGCTGCTGGGGAATTATAGCGTTACTGCACTCGCTGGGAAAGATCAGAGAGCTGTCTCTGTTAAAAATAATAATAATAACATTGGATGCTGCCCAAGCTTGCTGGCCTAGATCTGGCAGTGAGCTGGTGGACTCGTCTGTGATCCGTAGATCCTCCAGCACAGCCTTTCTCCTGAACAGTAGCTCACAGTTCAGATGAAGCAGATGGAAGTTACCAGAGCCACGCAGGTATGCTATCCATAACATAAGGCCCAAAGGGTGTTTATGTAGTTCAGACTTCTTCTCTGGAACAGGGCTGGATGGTTATTTTGAATCTTCTTTAACAGAAAGGAATGCGTAAGGGCTGGAGTTTTCTTAAAACTTCTTAGGCTTAGCCTAGTTTTCTCTGGAAATTAGCCTCATTACAACCTCTATATCTGTCTTCAGTTTCCTTTGCAATAACTCTTCAAAATGTTGATTGAATTTATTCAGATTTGACAGAGGATAAAAGGTTTCAAAGATATTATCCTTGTATGAGTTTCATAAAACCAGGCATATAGATAGATGAGGCTGTGATTAGTATTCCTGCTAAAGGCAAGACAGGCACTGTAGGCTCAACCACATTATTAAACAGCTGAGAGTCGATGCGGGAGAATCCCATAGAAAACCAACTTCCAGGTTGTCTCAGAGAGTCTTGCCTGCTCCTCCTTCTGCTTCTTTTCCTTCCCAGATTGCACAGGTAGACATCCAGGTGGGTCTTGAGTATATTCAGACAAGGAGACTCCGCAACGTCTCTGGGCAGCCTGTTCCACTGCTCTGTAATGACAGTGAAGCACTTCCATGCATTAGTTTGGAACTTCCAGTTTCTACCCGTTGCTCCTTGTTCTGCTATTGATTGCCGTTGTTGATAAGGAGTCCACCCCCGTCGACCTGACTCCTGCACTTTAGATGATTGTAAACAGCCATGAGATTCCCTTTCAGTCTTTTCCTGAAGATGTCCCCTGACCCCATTACTAGCATTTCTGTAACTGTCCTTTAGTGCTGATATCCCACAGACAGCTGTCCCGGCACCTGCTCCCCAGAGTAGTTTTAGACTAATAGGTTTAGTTCAGTAGTTTTAGTCCCCCTAGTTTTAGTCTAGGTAAGTGTGTGTAAATAGGGTTGTGTTTTTTCCTCTGGTAGAACTTCTCGGAATTTGTGATCAACGAGGCCCCCTGGAGCTCCTTAGAAAAACAGTTTTATGAGCAGTAGAACTGCTGAGAGCTGGTTGCCTATGATTTATGTCTTATGATTAGGTTATCTGGAATTTAATATGTTCTTAGTGCTAGTTAAAGTATCTTCGATAATGTCTCTCTCTTACGTGGAGTCTCTAGGGCCCAAGAAAGACTGCAAATGCAATAGCACAGAAATTATTACAGTCTTTCTCCTGTACTTGCCTATCCACTTTCAGGAAACTCATAAGAATGCAAAATTTTTCAGACGTTGTAGTGCCAAATAAAGCTGAAAGGCATCAAAGGCAAAAAAAATTCCTGGAGAGGTGCAGTCGGAGCAATGTGAACGCACGCATCATGATGGCACCAGCCTCATTCCTTAGGGAATCAAGCTAGAAGTAGATCAAATGGGGGGAAAAAAATCATAAACTTGTATACATAATTTGAAATGAAAATAGTTAATGGTCACTTCTGAGCAGTGCTGGTAGGAGAGAATTGCATTTGCTGCATCCCATCGCAACCCACTGCTGTGACCCTTAGCGGATGGTTTTGAGAAGCTGTTGGTACTATTCATTGTGTGTGTGTGTGTTTGGCTAGAAATTAATAAATGAGTTCTAGTATTGCTAGAGCCCGGGATTGGAGATGTGTATATGACCTGTGCTGTGTGCGCTGATGTGTTAAAAGTGATTTTGTTAGCGGTGCAGTTTGGGGGAGTCGTGTGTGCTTTCTAAAGAGGCAGAGCCGGAATTATGTATGGGTGAGTTCTGAGTTCTGGTAATAATCTTATGGGCAAGGAGCCAGTTGATAGGTGTGCATACGTGATCCCAGGCATCCTCAGTTATCTCAGTGCCTCAAGAAAAGAAGCTCTTGCCATTACAATCCATGGCACCTGTGACTGTGCAGCATTTATTGATGCGATTTTCTTATGCTTTCCTCGGTGACAGCTTGATTCTCTTTGCCGTGTGCCTAAAGAACTCTTAGCGTAAAGACCTTTTTAAAGGTATTTCTGTTTGGGGGGTCACGTTGTGCCTTTGCCTGCGTTTTAATCAATGTGTTTCAGTCAAGATACAGAAACAGTTTAAGCCTGGTGCCTGTTAGTTTTAATTGAAGGGGAAAAAATAAACCAGCATGATTGGGTCCTTGGGGAAATGGTGAGTTTCTGCAGCTGAGCCTTCAAGCCACCTAAGCAGTTTGAGAGAGAGGGAGGTAATGCGAGCGTGGCAGCCAAGAAGCAGAGTTATGGCTGAAAAATCGCAGCCGGGAGGGAAGTGGGAGCTGCACAGAGATTTCCCATGTGCTTGAAACAAAATTAACAGGAGACTTTTTGTGAAAATTTGATTGTAAGCAGATCTTTCCTTATGAGTCTTCTTGCTTCAGTACTTAAAAACCTATCAAAGAAGCTTCCTGTAAAATGATTGTGGCTGTATGGCAGGCTGGCAGCGCAGGGGCATGGCAATGATGCTGCAGAACTGCAGGAGGGGAGGGGACAGCTAGTGTTAGCAGCCAGTCCCCACAAGGGCTTGTTGACAGGATAGAGGAAGAAGGTGATTCCTGTTGAAAGGCCCTTAATTCTCCAGGATATGCAGACTCTGTAGACGGGTATAGCAGTTGGTCATTGTAAATCATACACAAATTCTCAGCTGAGGTTTAGAATGAATGGCAGAAGGCATGGCTTTACAGCTAGGGAGAAAGGTCAAATATGAGACTTCGCAGACTTCTAAAATTTGGGACTCCAGAGCAGCTCAAAGGAGCTAGAGTTGCCCTGCTTTTCCCTGTTGAAGTACTTTGCCAGTGATTTAAAAATATTTCAGCGTGCTTGGCAGGTTGGAGCTTGGTGCTGTGTGATGGTAAGAGTGACGACCCAGGGCTTAAACCTGCCCCTGCTGCAATGAATGGAAAAGCTACCTTTAAGTTTAGGGAGCCAGGAACTGAGTCTTAATACGCTCTGAAAATTACTAGCAGTGGAAATGCACCTGCCCTGATTTCTCGTAGTTCTACTCAGGTCACCTGTTTCAGCTCAACAGCTCTCAAATTTCCAATCTATTCACCCACCCACATGCTGAAATCTTAAGGTGTCAAAGTCACGAGTCTGTCTTTCTTTTCGAATAAATCATGGCATCCATGACTCCTGAGACAGCTTGACAAAAGCGTGGCTTTAACTGAAGCATCTGCTGTAGCCAGGAGCTGTGCAGAGATCAGCTGGAGGGGCCTGTTCTCGCTCACTCACAAGTTTCTTAAAGCTGGGAACCGAAATCTCTAGTGCTGTGGTTAACGTTAAACCTGAATGGTCTTTGAAAGGTGATTTTAGATGTTTCTAGGACCTAGGCAGTTTGGTTTTAGGGATGTTTTGGAAGGTTTTTTACATTTACAAGTTGAGAAATATGGTCTGTGTAGGATTATGGTCTGCTGGTAAAACCGTAGGCCCGCTCTGCAGAATGGGTGAACCAACGCACAGCATGAAGCAGTACCCCGCAGTCTGTGCTCTGTAATGGTCTGAGTCGTTCTGCTTTCCTGTAGGGCAAAAGCGTGCTTGACTTGGTGTGAATGGCACATAGCTAGCAGAGTAACATGAGGGCTCCTCTAGCCTTGCCTTGAACGCGTTGCCCCTACACAACCATGGAACAGATGTTACTGGCCAGGTAGGGCTGAGCTAGCATGCAGAGAAGCAAGGGAAAGGAGCCGATCACGCATCCTCATGCAGCAGGCAGTGATCAGCAGACCTTTCCTTCACAAGTGCAAACTCACTGTGCCTGGCTTTCATAAGCTCAAGAAGCATCTGGCCATTTCATACCTTTCTTGGTAAATTATCTGCTATAAGCATCCTCCTCAGGATCCCGGAGTGAGAAATGACAAGCCCTATTCAGTGATCAGCCCCACGCACGCACACCAAAGGATGCTCAGGCTGAACACAAATAACTCACAGGGCATGGTAGCAGTTTGACTCACGCTCTGTGGGCTCTCACTGTCAACACAGCGATGCTATGAACCATTAATAATAATGTGACGTTTTAGCTGGGGGCAAATAACTGTCTCTTGAAACCAACTTTCTGCGTTCCGCTCACCCCATCCTCGCATTCATCTGGATTTATTGAATAATATTAATGGATTATTTAGAAGTTTTCTCCAGCCACTATCAGCTAGCACACTCTGTTTACTTTGCTGGCCTCTCCTGTTCTGTCAGCTGTCATAAGCTTCTCAATTAGAAAAGAAAAAAAAATAGTATGAAATAGGTAACCATGGTTACCTGTGATGTGGGTTTTTAAGAAGTGCTCAGAAACCTACTGGCAACAGAGTTTGGAAGTTCAAAGCTTTAATTTATTCAAGAACTCGCTTGAATCAGAGTATCAAAAGCATTTGGAATAAATTCAGACTATTTTCTTTTGTAAAACAACATTGCAATCCTAAGCAGAAGCCCTCATAGAGAGTAGCCTGACTGCTTGCTGCACTCGTGTGAGAAGAAAACAGTATCAGGAGAGGGTAAACATGCCCTCGTCCCAGTTTCCTCCTGCGGAGCCTGGTGACCCTTGCAGTGGAATAGCTTGTGAAGATGATGGCTTCCTAGAGAAGCAGCCCTTCTGTTCTGCTGGGTTCCTGTTTACCCAGAAAGGATGCCTTCAGAAGCGGTCGTGCAGAGCACTGAAGCAGTGTGTGCTTCGGGGGCATCTCTCAAGTCAAGGAGCCCGCCTCAGAAATTCAGCCCCAGCCATGATGTCTGCTGAGGAAAAAAAGGGCACTGGGGCTTCATTTAATGAGAATGCTGTGTGATGCTGAAAGGTTTCAAACGGACTAAAAGTGCCCCATGAAACATGCAGCTTGAGACTAAAAAAAAAAATATTCCCCTGTTAAGTATTTAAGTGGGATTGCATACGTATTTGCTTTTTGCAAAGCCGGGAACTACTGTGTGCTGCTGTGAAAGGATTTTCATCTTAGCACACAAGGTACCAGCAACCGCATCATTCCCTGTGTGCTCAACGGAAGGGAAAATAAGTATTTCAGCTGCCCAAAAACATGGTCGCATCTGAGCAGGCAGAGTACACGGTGTGCAGAGAAGACCTGTTCTGCACAGATTTTATTACCATAGCACACAGCGTAAGGTGAGTATTGCAAAGCCTTGCATTCAGACAATGCTGTCATTCAGTCAGTGCACTTCCACTGGTAAACTGTCTGGAAAAAAAAGTGGCCTTGTAACTAAGGGGTGGTAGGACTGGGGATTCCCAAGACCTAAACACAGTCCTGGGCTCTGCCCTATTAAGTATTTCTGTCTTCCATGTTCTTAAACACAGCTTTGTTTATTAAATGTTTGGTTAATTTACTGTACGATAATGTTTATAAATATGAATGGTTTTTTAAAAAATTATTATTATTCAAAGCTCATCTTGCAGGAGCAGCCTGTTTAGCCCGTTGGAGACAAATGAGGGTGCTTACTAGGGATGCAGAAAGCTGAGAATGTCGCAGTGCAGCGAGATGCAGGGCACAGCTGTGAGATGTCCCAGTCCCCACTGTGCTGCTGGATCTGCTGGCAAGTTTCCGATGTGTTTGTGCTGTGGCTGCGTTCCTTCTGAAACTGAGGGAAGGCAGGCCTCGTATTGGTTAATCGGGAGGCTCCTTATTAATAGGCTGCACACTTCATTGATTTTTAATTAATTTCTGAAGGGACACAAAGGATAAGTGCTGCAGCCCACAGACATCCCTGTACTTATTGCAGTCCACATCTCTATTGATTGCCTGCCTAAGGAGCAGAAGTAATCCATTTTAAATACACTTTCTTGGAGAGAGTGAATGCACTACACAATGTACTCTCCTGCTGGTAATTGTGTTGGCGAGAGGTCAGTGGTTGGGTGGGAAAAGGCAGCGTGTTATTTAGTATGCTGCCAGCCCTCCAAACTCAGGTTGCTCTGCAGACTTGGAGTTTCAAGGAGCGTCCCTTCTGGGTCACTCAAAAGTACCCAGCGTTACAGAAGCACTTACCACAGCTGTGCTGGTTGAAGTGCATGAGGAGCCCCTGAATGGGACATGCTCGGAATCGTAGAATGGCTTAGTTTGGAGGAGACCTGGAGGGACCTAGACATGCTTGCAAAGTGGGCATGCAGAAATCTAATGAGGCGTAACAAAGCCAAGTGCAAGGCGTTGCGCTTGAGTTGAGGCAATCCCAGCTAAGAACGTAGCCTGGGACAAGAACTCATTGAGAGCAGCCTGCAGATAAAAGGACCTGGGGGTCCTGATGGTCGAAAAGCTGGGCGTGAGCCAGCAGTGTGCATTTGTAGCCTGGAAGGCCAACAGTATTCTGGGCTGCATCAACAGAGGGGTGGCAGCAGGGCAAATGAGATGATTGCTCCCCTTGTGAGCCCCATCTGGTGTAGTGTGTCCAAGCCTGGGGCCCCCTGGCTCAAGAGGGGTGCTGTTGGCGTGGGTCTGGAGGAGGGCCGTGAGGATGATCAGGGGGCTGGAACACCTGTCCTGTGAAGAAAAGTTGAGGGAGATGGGCTTGATTAGCCTGGAGAAGAAAAGGCTGTAGGGAGAACCTGCAGTGGCTTTCAAGTACCTGGAGAGCTTTCATGCAGGAAGGGATCTGACTACTTAGGCTGTCTGATAGTGACAGGACAGGGGGAAGTGGCTTTAAACTAAAACAGGAGCGATTTTGTTTAAATATTAGAAGGAAATCTAATTTCCTCAGAGGGTGGTGAGGCTCTGGAACGGGTTTCCCAGAGAGACGGTGGGTGATCCATCTCTGGTGGCATTCAAGGCCAGGCTGGATGGGGCCGTGGTAGCCTGGTCTGGTGGTTGGCAACTCTGCCTGTGGCAGGGGGGCTGAAACTAGACAATCTTTTAGGTCCCCTACAACCTAAGCCATTCTATGATGCTAAATACTATTTGGCTTACAGGGTGAAGGGAAGTTGTGTTAGCGTTACCAGACACAGCAAGCATTAACTTGTGGGTTGCAGAGCCCCAGCCCCGTGGTACAGCTGGGGAAGGGTATCCCTTCAGCAGCACAGATACATGTGTATGCATGTATTTGCTGTTTGTATTTGTTTGTATGTATCTGCTGTGTCCATTTATCCTTTTTTTTTTTTTTTTTTTTCTGCTCTTGCATGGGCAGTACGCACAGAGGACAGTCTCTTGAAAACACCTGACTGGTTTGTGTGGTCTCCTTCACAAGCCCTTGTGAGGAGCAGATATGCAGAGCTAGCAGAGAGGCATCAGATGCTAAGTACTTTATCAAAGCCTTGGGGGTGACCCTTTACTCACGAGTCCCTGACTTTATTAAGTTTTTCCTATTACAGTTTTTGGTCTTGGGCAGTAATTGGAGGGTTAGAAACTCCCTCGGTGTGTCTGTGGAGCAAAGTATATTTGTGCATCTCATCTTTGTTGGCCTCCTGAGGGTGCAGAGGAGCTGCAGAGCTGTATCTGGGTTACTGTGTCCTTCTTGGCGATACGCTTACGTTAAGCGTAGCTACGGGCTACAGTTCTCACCTGTTTGGGCTGCAGGGCAGTAAGGTGAGCCACGGTGATTTTCTTCAAAGGTTGTAGAACTTTCCTGTCCTCTTGCTTTGGGAATAATGGGGAGGCACTGCAGGAGACTGCTGTAACCTGTGTCCACACAGCCAAGAAGGCTGGGACACCTTGTCTGAGTGAAGCAGTCACGCAAGCAGTTTTCCCGGGGGAAGGCACTGACGATGGCTTAAGAGAGCACCCAGGGCCCAACTGTCTTAAGGAAGCCCTGTGGTGAGAGTGAGTCAGTATCAAAGTGGCGGTTGGATGCAACCCCACAGCTCCCTTCACTCCTATAATTGCAATTCCTGAGGAACTGTTTTCTCTGCTGCTAAATAGCCCACGTAGCAGCTGCATATACGTGTGCTGGTAGATGGGACCAGAACTTGGAGATGCACACAATACGGGCAGTATTGAAAGACCTGCTTTGCTTCTCATTACTTATGCTGCTTAGTACTTACGTAACATCCTTCATCAGAGGAACATGAAGTGCTTTGCAGACCTTTTGTTCAGTACCAGCTCTTCCAGATATCTGCATAATTTGGGGGAGCCAAAGAGGTAACTCATCCTTGCAGCAGTTCAGACAAGGGGGATGCTTGATGGTAGCAGCAGAACAACGTCCTCTTCTTGTGACATCTTAGGAGCTCAACACCCCCCCAGGACAGCTGAGGATTAAGGATTCTACAGCATCAGTTCATTGGTAGCCCATTTACCTTATGGTTTGGAGAAGTGAGAATACACTCCAGAGATTTTAATGTAGGGTTGCAGGGGGGTCTGGGCCCAGCACAATGGCTGCTCACCTCGGTCACATTTTAAAATGTCATAAGCCTGTAAGCTTAATTCTCATCTTTCTGTTTGCTCTCTCCTTTTGAATCACGTGTCTTTGGAGTAGCCCGCATTTGTCCTGTTATACTTGCCTAAATTTTAGCCTCATGGCCTCTTTCCCATCCCCTTTGCTTCCCGACTTTATTGTGATCAGTTACGCTGCAGCATCTCTTTCGGTTTGCATCTTGGGCCATAGCAGTGCAGTAAATCTGGCTCTAGGACTCCTAATTCTGGATCAGGTATAATGCAGCAGGTGCATGATGCAGAGCAGAGGCCTGGTGGAGAATTTTTTCCCCAAAAAAGTTTGTTCTGTTGATGGATAATGGACAAGTTTATATTGTCACATATTTGTTTTGTCCTCCTGTGGTTTCAACCTTGTGCTTCTGCTGGGTCAACCAAGGTACGATTGCACTTGCATTTGTGAGCAGAAAGAATAGAGAGGTAGTACTAACCTGTGTGCAGAACATCGCTGCGAGCTCTTTCTGAGGTGGAACTAGCCTGAGTTAGGTGCCGAGGAGTTGTATTTACACTGGCTGCCTTTCCAGCTGCACTGGTATCTTCTTTCCTAAGTATTGTGATTGCTTTTCTGTGGTATGAACTTTGTAGTCCAGAACCCATTTAGCAAAGCCACTGCAGGACTGAGGAGATGGCCCGGTGGGCAGGTCCAAAGGAACTGGATGAAAATCCAACTGGTTATGTTGTCTCTGTGTCCTAAGGCTGCATCTAAAGACAGCCAACTTGAGGTAAAAGTACCATGAGCCCAACGTATGGCCTGCTACGCACAAACAGCACACTTCTTCAAAATAAAGTAAATTACAGGAAAAATAATGTTGGGAGAGGGAGCTTAGTCAAGGGATGAGGAGAGGGGGGAAAAATTATCTTACGTCACGCAAGCTTCCTTTGTCTGCCCTGTATAAATCCAAAACAGTTGAACTCCCAAGTACTTGGTGTTATACAGCACAGCCTGGGGTGCAGAGACGAACCTCCCTTGCCAGCTTTATCTGAGTTGGCTGAACTCAGACATTTTCAGAACTCCTTGACAGCTAGCGTGGTGGAAGAGCATATAGCGCAAGGTGCCAATCCCCAGCCCAGTCTGTCAGCTTTCGACTGAAGCTGTTAGCATCCTTCGCTTTCCCTGCGCTGTGAGGGTGGCCTTCAGCCCCAGCTTTGCAACCGTACGTACAGAACGAATCACACCTCTGCAGCTGAGTCAGTGTATTTCAGAGTGGTGTCAGTTTTTCCCTCCCACAGCTATCTCTGGAGTAACAGCTACTTAGATGATTCTGGTTGCTCATGACAACAAAGGGCACCGCGTTTTCCTTGAAAGTGTATTTAGCCCTGGGTAAAATTATACTTTTTTCACGGGGTGAGCAGGGGAAAGATGATCATTTCAAGCTTTCTGTAGAACTCCTGATATTAAGCTAGCCTCAAGTTATTAGGATGAAAAGAGGGCAGTCTCCAAGGTTGGAGATTAATGTCCGTGAGATTCGAGCTGGGCTTGAGACGTTCGTCTTCGCATACCTGTTTGATGAACCTGCCATGTGTGCTGGCTTTGGTGGATGGAAGTCATTACCAAAGAAAGGCAGTTTGTTCTTAATTGCTTTATGCTGCTGAAAATGGTTTAAGATCAACGTTCCCTCTATTTAGAGAGAAAATAACGTTTACTGTAGAAATAACAAGTCCCACTGCAGAAGTACTTACCGTGCATCCGGCCACTAGTATTGCTACAGTTCTTGGGGCAGGTCAAGCTCTTTATACTTACCGCTTTTAATTTGAATTGTCTTGCAGAATTAAGTCTTGCATCTTGCAAAGACTTATGCGTATACTTAAACTTCAGTTAGTGATTCAACACACTTCAGTTCATTGCTGGTAATTATCCCAAAGGGATTTTGCATTCAGTGAAAATACATACCTGCTTAAATTCTGTCCTGAGTAATGAATAACCTTTTTCCTGAAGTGAGGTACGGGAGCCTAATGGGAAGAGCTCTCAGACAAGGCCCAGTCGGTTTGGAGAGCTGGACGTTCCATGAGCAGCAATCGCAACCTGTGAAAGGAATCCAGAAGCATCCTCGGCTGGGGCGTGGGACTAAGAAAAGTCCAGAGAAGTGCAAGAAAGCAAAAAAAAAAAAAAAAAAATAGCACCTGAAGAAGTCTGCGCTTGCAGCGCTCAGCCCTGTGAGCTGTACAAATGGACGGTGTGCTCAAAAACTGCCTCAGGAACTGGGAGACAAACGACAGCTGCAGAAAGTAATGCTAGCAATAAAGTAAGAAAACAGCAAATTGTGACCACATCTTAAAGGCAAGACATCCCGGAGAACAAAGCCATAACTTCCCAGAAAAGCTTCAGTTTGCCTTTAAAAAAAAAAATAATAATAATAATCCTTTCGTTCTTTTAGTTCCAATGCCACTGTGGTGATCATCTTGTGCAGATGCCTGCAGCCCTGGAAGTCTTCATAGTTTATGAAGCAAAGTGATACGTTCTGCTGCAGTGCGGCACTTGGCTGGGGGAGAAAGCTGTCCCATCTTGTTGTCTTCTGGCTTCCCTTGGCTTTTTTGATGCACAGTCTATTTTTCACTGTCTCACCTCAGTTCGTTGCCGTCATGCAGTACCTTGTTTTCTGGTCTGTCATTTTTCTGGTGAGAATCATAGAATGGCCTGGGTTGAAAAGGACCGCAATGCTCATCTTGTTCCAACCCCCTGCTATGTGCAGGGTCGCCAACCACCAGCCGAGGCTGCCCAGAGCCACATCCAGCCTGTCCTTGAATGCCTCCAGGGATGGGCCATCCACAGCCTCCTTGGACAACAGAAGAAGAGCAGGACCATCCCGGGTCTGTCTGTCCACACTCCCAGAAGCTTCACAAACAATCCATAATAGCAGCCTTTTTTCTTCTACAGCTGTTACTAACTCATTGTCTATTCTACGCAGTAATTTCTGTTCCGTGTTATCCTGAGCCAAGTTGGAGAGTAACTCATTGGGCAGAGAGCAGGGTTCACTTAAGCTAGTTTTACCAAAGGTTTATTTCCACCGGTTATTACATAAAAAAAATTATGGAGGCTGCAGAGTGACGGGAAGGAAATTCTTGCTGGAGTTGAGCTCCTAGTGGGCGTTTACATGTCTCCTGTCCGCCTCCCATCATTGAACAAAGCCGCCTTTGCTTAACACCTGATTTTCTACCCCTCAGCACTGTTCTTAGTTACCCTGGTGCCGTGTGGAGCGCATGGGCAGGCCGGAGCAGGTCAGCGACAGTACAGGAAAAGACAGAAGACCTTTAACGCAAATGCAAGTCTTGGCAAGGGTGTTAATGTGCGTTTGCGAAAGGTGGATTTACATTCTCACAGCTGCACGGTTAGGTGAAGAGGAGTTTGGGCCGCGGGCGGTTGTGATGCCACGTATTTGTAGGCGAGGATTTGTACAGCACCAGTTTGTCATTGTGCGTGACTCTGGCTGAGGATAAGGGACGCAGCTGAGGAAGATAAAAATGCTGTTCCTTGTTCAGACTGCAATTCCAAAGGGACTTTCTCAACTTATCAGCGTTACAGCTGTTTGCAGCGGCTGTTTGACTTCTTAATAGCTAGCATTAGGTGCTGGTTCTGAGGGTGACTGTATGCTAAGGGATCCTAGAGGTAATTGCATTTCTAATGAGGTTCTGTGTGAGCAAACCTCTTTCCTGACCGTGATGAGAAGTGTTGGTGCTGGGTGGCTCGTGGCCGATCCTGGCTGTTGTGTGAGGTGAATCAGGGCTCAGAGGTGATGGGATAACTGATCCTTAATGACTTACAGCTGAATTTCCTCCTCTTGGTGACTTCAGCATAAAGTCCCACTCTACTGTGGGTATTCCCATGAGGTATACGAAGGTGTGACGTTTATTGCTGTCTGGACATTTGATGCATTAAGATTTGCATGAGATCTGCATAGCTTTAACTTGGACATATGAAGTCCTGAACTGAGCTTTGTCTCCCTAGTCTTGCAGATCAGGCTGTGAAGTGTCACTTGTACAAGTGGATCCCTTTCCATTGGTCAGGGTGTAAGGTTATTTGTAACTCTTGTAGAACATCTTGGCATTTGAGCAGGGGCTTGTTGGGTGGCGAAGATACCACCTGTGTAATGCTGAGGGTATTTTTTCATTAATGTGTCTCTGCGTCATGAAAAAGGATCACATTTATAGAGAACACTTTTCCTGCCAGCTTTGAAAATGCCTTCAAATGATGCTTCTTGGCATAGTGTATGTTTTGACACTATTGCTGCAGTGAATAGCGTAGGCTTCCTGTTTTTAGAGTGTTTCCATTCTGCTTGTATAATCTCACTTATTGAAAACAAATACAGATATACCTTTTCTCTCATACTTACACCATCCAGCTTCAGAACTTGTTGATAGGATATCAGGAAAATCAAACGTGCTCACACAGAGTATTCCTAAGAGCATTTACATTTCTGCAGGTCATGGACCTGCGTAGGATTTTGTAGCTGTCAACCCTACACAGCTTGTTTTTAGCTTTGCAGATAATACAGGTGGGAAAAAGCCCCAAGAAGCTTGTTTGACAGAGGTGAGGTGAACTGAAGGGATGATGATACAGAGAGAGATTCTATTCTGAATAGAAAAAAGAAGACCAGGTGTGGTGTTGGGTAGGAATATAGTTCAGGTTGCCGGTGAGAAATCTTTCTCCTTGATAACACAGCTTGAGATTAGGCTGAATAAAACGTAATTTTTTGAAGAAAATATTGAATGATGGTGTAAGATTGAGATGGATGAGTAGAATAAACAGTGAAATGTCCTTAAGTGCTATTCTCCGTGTTTGGAAGTTCAGTATGTAAGGAAGGCCAAGTCAGACTAAGAAGGCACGGTGAAGGGCTGACATTGCCTTGGAAGCTCTTTTTGATAACTGCTGTCACAGATGTGATTTTACAGAGCAGCTTTTGTGGCCGTTGTTCCTCCACTACTCTGCCATTGCTTTTGGACTGTTCGGCCTCCTGGTTGGACGTCCCCAGTTGATAATCATTTTGCTAAGAGCGGCGCCTCTGGTTTCGTGATGTGTTTGTTGTTGTGCGATGCGCACAGTTGGTTGACCTCTGAGATTTATTTGTCCTTTTCTGTCAGGTTTTAATGAGATGTCAAAAATCATTACGCTTTCAAAGACTCAGAGTTCCAATGTTCACCGGCCAAAAGCATTGGCTTGCGATTGGCAGGAAGGTGTGCTTGCTGCAGCTTGCAGTGCTTTTAAAAATCGTTCCATTTGCTGTGTGCCAAAGAGTCCCCGTGTCCCCTATCAAGCCACCTTCATGTTGACTGCAGCAAAGCCCACCGTGTTAAAAGTGAAATAGTGTTTATGCCAAATGCTCTCCCACACATTTTCAAATCTCTTAGTAGTGTTGGCACTGAAATCTTTCGCCTAAATGCCAGAGCAGTTCAGAGCTCCACTTGATGCTTTTTGTAAAGGCATCGATCAAGCGCTGCATTCTGGCCCAGTCACCACGAGCAGTGGCTCACTCAAATGCATCGTCCTCCTGGTATCTATAGGGTAGGCGCTCGTGGGCTTCTTGCTCTGTTAGGGAATAAAATCTAGCCCATAAGGCTGAGTAATCTGGTTGTTTTAATGACTGCCTGTGGCTCACTGAATTATCATCTGTATTATGGGCTAATATGATCTCTTTGGTATTTAACTATGGCTTTTTTTTTAATTACCGTATATATTATAGAGAGATAATATATTAAGAGATACCGTAAGGGTAATTATCAAGTGTATAATTTCATCTGTAGGTTCTTATAATGATGGTTAATGTCATAAATGGTTTTTAATAAAATTACAGGCTTGTAACCCTGCTTGACTATCCTTTACATGTCGTATAATTAGTAAAAAAAAGCTGTCGTGTTCGTCTCAGTGTCAAAAAACATCATGTAAACTTCCATACTGACGGTAAATGGTTGGTCTCTCATCACAGTTAAGGAAAAAAAAAAAAAGGTTAGGGCTAGGTAGTCTGATTATATATTACCTGTTTTTAAAGGCAGCTGGATGGGCTTGTTAACAAAAGTACTTGTAACTGAACTTACATGCTCATTTAAAAAAGCAAAAACAGACATAAAAAAAATACAGCTATTGACCTAGTGACTGACTGCAACTACACATGCAAGATGAGAAGGGAGTGAAAAGGCAAGCGGGTTGCAGCCTGTGGAATTAGGAATTGTTTTCTTCTAATCCACTGAGGGTACTGAGAACTTGTGTCCAACTTCGAGTACTTGGAGACGGATGTGAATCCTCGTCTTGAATTGAGGACAGTTGCCCGGAACTTAGGAGATTTGGGATTGTTTTCCCATCTGGCCGAATTTCTCTCCGGCTTTGACTAAGTTGCTTAATCCTTCTGGTCTTTAGATTTCCTGTCTGAAAAACAGAGGCTGTAATACTTACTTTGTCTCACCTTTCCAGAGTGTAAACTTGCTGGAACAAGGTATTGATGGGTTGGGTTTGGGGTTTTTTTTTATGATTATTTTTTCCTTTGGCAAATACCATTAAATGGTTCAAATTGGAAAGAACCTTAAGGTTCCCACCTCCTGCTCAGAGCAAGGGCAATGCTTGACTTCTGCCTTTGAGACCTTTCTTCTTCCTGCGAATATTATTAAGGGAACCAGATCTTACAAGTTCTTAAAAACCAAACCAAACATGTAAAACTCGTTAAGGTTATTTCACTATTCTTTGTCCCTCAGGGAATGATGTACCTGGAAGAGAGAAGACTTGTGCACCGGGACTTGGCAGCCCGCAATGTCTTGGTGAAATCACCAAACCATGTGAAGATCACTGACTTTGGCCTGGCCAGACTTCTGGAAGGGGATGAGAAGGAGTATAATGCTGATGGAGGGAAGGTGAGTATTTAAACGTCTGGAAGTAAGTGCATCACACTACAGATGTCAGTTACAGATGTCTCAAGTTACTTGTCAGGACAGCGTGTCTTATGGGGCAATGTCTTTGTAAGAACTCTGCTAGTGCCGTAGCAAAGCCCTGTCTATTGGCAGTGAGCTGCACATGTGAATCATAGAATCACTCAGGTTGGAAGGGACCTCAAAGATCATCAAGTCCAATCGGAGCCTAACCATGGTACCCTAGCTCTAACAACCCTCTGCTAAATCATATCTCCGATTGCCACATCCAAATGACTCTTCAACACATCCAGGGACGGTGATTCAACCACCTCCCTGGGGAGCCTATTCCAATGTTTAACCACCCTTTCTGTAAAGAAGTGTTTCCTAATGTCCAACCGAAACCTACCTTGGCGCAACTTGAGGCCATTTCCTCTCATCTTGTCACCTGTCACCACTGAGAAGAGACCAGCCCCACACTGTCTGTAAGCACCTTTCAGGTACTGGAAGAGAGCAATAAGGCCTCCCCTCAGCCGTCTCTTCCCCAGACTGAACAGCTGTAGCTCCCTCAGCCTCTCCTCATAGGGCTGATTTTCCAAGCTTTTTGCTAGCCTCGTTGCCCTTCTCTGGACCTGCTCCAGTACCTCCACGTCCTTTCTGTACTGAGGTGCCCAAAACTGAACACAGTACTCGAGGTGAGGCCTCACCAATGCCGAGTACAGGGGCAGGATGACTTCCCTAGTCCTGCTCACCACACCATTCCTGATACAAGCCAGGATGCCGTTGGCCTTCTTGGCCGCCAGGGCACACTGCTGGCTCATATTCAGCCGACTGTCCATCAGCACACCAAGGTCCCATTCCATCAGGCGGCTTTCCAGCCGCACCTCCCCAAGCCTGTAGGGTCGCCTGGGGTTGTTGTGGCCAAAATGTGGGACCCGACACTCGGCCCTATTGAAACTCATGCCGTTAGCCTTGGCCCATCGATCCAGTCTATCCTTCTGCAGGTCCTTCTGCAGTGCCCTTCTCCCCTCTAGCAGATCAACACTCCCTGCCAGCTTGGTGTCATCTGCGAACTTACTGAGGTTGCACTCAATCCCCTCGTCAAGATCATCAATGAAGATGTTAAACAGAAGTGGTCCCAGCACTGAGCCTTGGGGGACGCCGCTCGTGACCGGCCGCCAACTGGATTCAACTCCATTGACCACGACTCTTTGGGCCCGGCCATCCAGCCGGTGCTTCACCCAGCGGAGCGTACACCCATCCAGACCATGGGCGGCCAGCTTCTTCACGAGAATGTTATGGGGGACAGTGTCAAAGGCCTTACTGAAGTCCAGGTAGACCACATCGACAGCCTGACCCTCATCCACCAAGCGGGTCACCTTGTCATAGAATGAAATCAGGTTTGTCAGACAGGATCTACCGTTTGTAAACCCATGCTGACTGGGCCTGATCCCCCGGTTGACCTTTAATTGGTCCACGATGGTTCCCGAGATTATACGTTCCATAACCTTCCCGGGCACCGAGGTGAGACTGACAGGTCTGTAGCTACTGGGATCATCTTTCCGGCCCTTTTTGAAGATGGGCGTCACATTTGCCAGTTTCCAATCCACCGAGACATCCCCTGTTAGCCAGGACTGCCGAAAAATGATGGACAGTGGCTTGGCGACCACATCCGCCAACTCCCTCGGCACTCTAGGGTGCAATCCATCCTGCCCCATGGACTTGTAAGCATCCAGCTTTCGCAGCAGGTCCAAAACTATCGTCATGGATCATGAAGGGCTTATTCTGTTCCCCATCCCTATCTACCAGCGCAGGGGGCTGTGTTCCCAGGGAGTAACAAGTCTTACTATTAAAGACTGAGGCAAAGAAGGCATTAAGTACCTCAGCCTTATCCCTATCCTTGGTGACCAGGTTGCCCTCGGCATCCAACGAGGGATGGAGATTCTCCCTAGCCTTCCTTTTGGTATTAATGTGTTTATAAAAGCATTTACTGTTTTCCTTTACCTTAGTGGCCAAGCTCAGTTCCAGCTGCGCTTTGGCTTTTCTAATTTTCTCCCAGCACAGCTTCACTACATACCTGTAATCCTTGTAAGTAGCTTGCCCACTCTTCCAGAGACCATAAACTTTCCTTTTGTTCTTGAGTTCCACCCAAAGGTCTCTGTTCAGCCAGCCCGGCATCCTTGCCCGTCGGCTCGTCTTCCGTGACATGGGGATGGTCAGGTCCTGCACCTTTAGAACAATTTCCTTAATATTCCCAGCCTTCCTGGGCTCCCACTCTCTCCAAAACTACCTCCCAAGGGTCCCTCTAAACCGTGGTCCTAAAAAGGTTGAAGTCTGCTCTCCGGAAGTCCAAGGTGGCAGTTCTGCTGACTCCCCTCCGTGGTTCAACAAGAATAGAGAAATCTAGCATCTCATGGTCACTTTGACCCAGACGGCCTCCAACCTTTACATCCCCCACCAGACCTTCTCTGTTAACAAACAGCAGGTCCAGGATTTTGCTTCCCCTTGTCAGCTCCCTCACCAGCTGTGTCGGGAAGTTATCTCCTACGCACCTTAGGAACCTCCGGGACTGTTCCCTGTCAGCTGTATTATAATTCCAGCAGATGTCTGGGACGTTGAAGTCCCCCACCAGAACAAGGGGGAGTGACCTAGAGACCTCACCCAACTGTTCATAATGCATCTCGTCCACCTTTTCATCCTGGGTGGGTGGCCTGTAGCAGACTCCCACAATAACGTCAGTCTTGTTGGCCTTTGCTTTTATTCTGATCCATATGCTCTCAACCCTATCATCAACATTATTAATTTCCACACATTCATAGTCTTTGTTAACGTGGAGAGCTACACCACCGCCTTTCCTACCCAGCCTGTCTCTATTGAAAAGCCGGTAGCCCTCCATCACAGCACTCCAGCTGTGGGAGTCGTTCCACCATGTTTCCGTGATGGCAACTATATTGTAACTTTCAAAACACACAGTGGCCTCCAGCTCCTCTTGTTTATTACCCATGCTGCATGCATTAGTGTAAAGACACCTGAGCTTGGTCCCCTTGCGAGTGGCAGTACCCCTGATACCCTCATGACCACACTCTTGTGTTTCCACAGCCACCGACCTCACATCTGCCCTCATGTTCTTCCTACGAAGGGGCAAGTCATCCTCCTTGTCCACCAAGGCACAGGACCGTGGGGTCTTAAAAGCACATGACTGTGCTCATATTTATCATAATGATCAGTGAAAACTGCTCATTTTTCCTTAGTGAGGTAAGGTCCAGAAATAAAATTGCCAGAACAGTTTCCACACTCAATGTTAGCTTTTGCTCATAAGCTCCATTTTGCGTTCTGTTTGGAAGAACTCTTAAGTCCATTCAATGAGAATAAAACTTCCAAAAAATAATCAGGAAGGGCATAGACCATGCTTTTATTTCTAGAATATATAAGAGTTGATATGTTCTCAGCAGAGAGCCACCCCTTCATTAACCACAGAAGAGCCTGGATGCTGTTTCTCACATCCAATTCCCCAGTACCACGCTGACTGCCAGGCCGCTAAATAGCTTGCTTCAAGATAACGTTGAAACCAGGCGCTTTTCTGTATTACTTTTCAGCACACAGCAGAACTTCCGTACGGTGCCTCACCCCATTTTTAATGCTTTCAGATTAATGCATTATAAAATTTAGAAGGCTAAAAGTGCACACTGCTGCCAGCTGCTCACTCAACGTTTTGAAATTCCACATTTCAACCTGTCATGAAATCCCAAGGGGTTCTGCCTCTCCTGTCATTCCTTTTCCTGAGCGTTCAGTTTGCTTTCTGTCTGTTTGCTATCTGTGTTTTTCTGTGCTCGCTTACGCCCTTGTCTGTGAAAAACAGCTGTTGCCAATGTGTGTTTCTCTCCTGGATGGACCGCTGTCTTATTTGTGTGGCTGCTGCCCTTGGCAGCTGTTGCATGGATGACATCAGTGTTTCAGTCAATAAGGTGAAGAGTTTGAAAGGAGACACCAGTGCTTCCCCATTTCTCTCAGTAAAGAGACATGTTGGTAGGGAAGGTGGAGTTTTAGCATTCTTCCCTGATGCATTCAGTTCTCTCATCCTGTCTTCAGTAACCCCACTGCCTCCCCCCCCCGCTCCGTCTCTTGCCTCCGTCAGTAAGTCAGTGACAGAAAAGGAGCTGGTCCTTGCAAACCAGCTGTTTCCATGCAGCTATGAGGTTGTGTCTTGGATTTGCAAAGCCAGTCGTGTGCTGGGAGTTCTGGAGCCATATTTACACAGCATGTGACACTTCTCCATTTCAAAGAAACGTCTTGTTAATTCTAAAAAACGTTTGACATTTAACACTGTGCTGTTAGCATGCTAAGGGAGATTCTGTTCAGTTTCCAGCCTTAGAGATTTTCAGGGCCGGACTGGATAAAGCCCTCAATCTGATCTCATGGCAGACCCTGCTCTGAGCCTGAGGTTGAGCTAGGGGCCTCCTTGGGACCCTTCCAGGTGGAGTTATCCCCAATTAACAACGTAACTTTGCTCCTTAAGCAGTTCCAGGTTGAAACAAGGCTATCGTGTTTAATGGCATTGAAAGCAGTACACTTCTGCAGGAGGAGGAGGAGGATGAACTGTCTTGGCAAGTATGAAGCCAGCCATTAGCAGAGTGCTATTTTTGCCATAACTGTATTGGTTATGTTCATTAGTCAACTTCCTGGAAGGTATTTTCATAAGAGTTTGAACGAAGACACGTCCTCTGCTTTTACACCCACCATCTGTTCAGATTTTGCGTGCAGCTCCATCTCTGCTCAGTTTATTCCACTATACTTTCCATAGTTCCAAATCAGAGGGGACCCGCACAAGACCCTGCCAGGTAAAATTCGCTTAAGTGAATTAGAAATTAATGGACTACAACACTGTGCCTCCAAAGCCCTGCTCAGGAACAGAAAGCACCAGGATTTTCATTGTAACACCATCTCCAGAGAGAGAACCCTAATTCCAAACTGAGGTTTGTGTTTGCCTACTCCCTCTTCTATCAGGAAAGAGAGAAGCACCCCTCGATGATGATTCACAGCCCGAGGTTATCTTGGGACTTTAGACTTGCTTTCTGGAGCAACCGTTCTCACTGCAGTAATGATACGGACAACTGGGAGATCTGAGTTCTCAATGAATATCACAAGTTAGAAATTAAGCACAGTAAATCCTCCTTGTTGCCTGTTTATACTGATTATCATTATTATGTGGACTATGAAGTATTATGGACGTGGCGTTATTAACTAGTCCCATTAGAGAGCGGTCAAGGACTTCTGCCTTCCACTTTCTCTACCGCGCTTCAGATTTAGGGGGATCGCATGGAATTTTTGCACTGGTCCCAACTTCGCTCAGGCATGATGAAAAGCGAGTTGTCCCATTCTGCCCAAATCATTGAAATCTGGGTGGTATGACAAGTTCTGCTGGTTCTGCTGGTTTGTGTTTCTCAGTGAGTCCAAGTCCCATTCTAGAGGGCGGAAACAACTACTTCCTCTAGCGTTTGATATTGCTGCGTTTTTTTCCAAGCTTGCCGTTGAAAAAGGAGATGGGGAGGAAGCTGCTGTCTACATACGGGATGCAGCTTATTGTTTTAATACTGTATTTCTAAGGTTACATTTCTCTTGTCTTTCCCTAGATGCCAATTAAGTGGATGGCTCTGGAGTGTATACACTACAGGAAATTTACCCATCAGAGCGATGTCTGGAGCTACGGTAAACCTTCACATGATAAGTTTAAAAACACGTCTCTTGTAATGCATTAAGCCAAGTTGTGTTACTGTGATACCCGTGTCCTCTTCTCAAAGAGAGGTTAACTCCAGTGGCTCTTGCTCTTATTTTTTGTTTTTTACTTTTTTTTTTTTTTTTTTTTTTTATGTGTAACTCTAAACAGCAGTTGTGACTTGTCTCCCGCCTCCCTTCTCCACTCACTAAAATACATTATCGTGATGTCCCTGCTGGGATGACTGCCGTAAGGTCTGGTCTGGTAGAAATTCGGCTGATTATTATGACAGAAGAAGGCTTCTCTCAGCTTAGCCACAGACTCATAAAAATACAGCTGCAGGTCATCATTTCCAGCAGTCCTTTGAAAATCTTAACTATAAAAGCCACGAATGTCAAAAAATATTTTTTGGCTTATGGGAATTTCTGTACCTAGAGTCTGATAAAAGGGAATTTGTCATAATACAGAGCAAATACAGCGAGAGATAGAAGAGAAAGAGGCAGTCTCTCCAAGCTAAGTAAAACAAGCGTGGGTTTAATTTCACAGGTAACTGTGGAATTGGTTAGACAGGTCAGACCACGTGGGATCACACTAAAAACATCACGTTTGAGAAATGAGATGTTTGCTGAGTGTTATGAATGCTGTTACCAAGATAAGCCACTACGTCACGTATGCTGAGTTGTCTGCCTGTTAGTGTTGTGCAGCTGATTACTAATAAAGTCGTCTGCACCTTTGTAGGTGGAACGTATCTGGGGCTGGAGACTCCTGTTTGCATTTTCTGTTTGCGTTGCCGTATCGTTTTGAAATAACAAGGTGTACGGCTGTATTCATTACTCACTTCTACCTGTGGGTAGCAGCAAAAGACACTGTTTGCAGCATCTGGGTAGCTGCCCTCCTCTATTCAGCTAAGAAAAATAAATGAGAATTCAATTGATTGCGGAAAGCTGCTCTTCCTAGAGAGATTCTGTACACCCGTATCACTCAGGAAAAAGCATTTCTCCATTTAGGAAGTTCATTTTAAATACAGGAAGCCCGTGATATCTGTCATCAGAAAGAACAAAAGCAAAATCAGTTGGCAAGTTATAGTTACTGAATATCAGCAAAGAGGAGACTGAGGGTAAACTGAACACGTGGCCTTAGAGGTAAGGTATTTTTGCCCGTTTCTTTTCAGATTAGTATGACGGCTGTGGAAATACGGTTACTGATCTGGAGGCGTGTTTTAAATGACCTTTGCAATAGAAATTAGGAAAAAGACCAGCAACAAAAGAAACTGATGTGGGAGCAGCATTTTCAATATTGAAGATTTTGTTTGATGACAAATTGTTGCTTATGATATATGACCTTTATTTCCAGCTCCGATGCCAAAACAAATCCTATGGCTGTTCAAAGAGAGGATCTTGGTTTTTTTAAGCACAGCACTATTATAACTCAAATCCATAAGGTGATTTAAGGAAAAATAAGAATACAGGCGGCTACGAACGAGTTAGGAGGCAAAGACAGTGACGCAATGCTATTCAGTGCTGTACTCCTGTGGGAAATTGATGTTCTAAGTTAGGGAACATCTACGTTTTTCCCCTTAAAATAATAGAGTATCAGCTATTCATTTTCCCTTTTGATATGATAAAAGAGCAAGATACGTTCTTTCGTTATTACATCCATTTGCTTTCCTACTACCTATCCGTCTTAGACCTTTGTCTTGTGCCTCAAATCTATCGTGCTCCTTCTTATGCCAATAAAAATGAGGAAAGGTGCTCTTGTGGATTAACACAAAGTGCTGTTTCTCCGTTTGCTGGAGCTTGTTAAATGGCAGACCAGGCACAAACATTTTTACAGGCCCTGGTAATGAAGAAGAGGTTCCAGTCTAGAACTGGACCGCCGTACTGAGCCGTAAGAAACTGGGAAGCAATCTGAGTAGCTCGACCTCAAATATTAAATCTCTTTTTCTCTGTCTAGGAGTCACTATCTGGGAGCTTATGACCTTTGGCGGAAAGCCATACGATGGGATCCCAACTCGAGAGATCCCAGACCTCCTGGAGAAGGGAGAGCGGTTGCCCCAGCCTCCGATCTGCACTATTGATGTTTATATGGTGATGGTGAAATGTAAGTAATTGGAGCTTTTCCTATCTCTGCGTTCAGTGTGAGGGGAATACTATTTTAGAACATTTGCATGCATAGTCTGTGACAATGCCTGGTAATAGTGCAGGCAGTTTCAAAACAAAAGCTTCCCGAGATACTGTAAATTCCATTTAAATACTGTATGTGCATTTTTTTTTTCCAATTGCCAGATACGGATTTAGCCCTGAAGGGGTTGAGTTAGCTTCTTATTACTGTCAGATGGTATCTCATATCCTTTCTGTGAAGTCAAAATTGTATCATTTTTATTGTAAACCCTTGTCATTTCCATGACAATTGATTTTGATGTTAGAAAAGATAGTATTAAACGTAATTATGGTACATGGATACTCAGCCAGCGAAGTTTGCAAGGAAAAATGCTGGTTCCAGATACTGAGGAAAGAAAGCGAGAATCTTTTATTGTTAGTGAAAGGATTGGCGATTGCAGCAGTAATAATAAAAAGCAAAATTAATATAAGAAATGATACAGAAAGGAGGTTTGTCGTTCTTAGTCCAGTATAATAATTTATGTATATCCGTACTTGAGCAGAAAAGGAAAACAGCTTGCGCTTGGTTTCTTCCTACCCTTTTTATCTCCAAGATACCGACACTAGTGACTGTATTCTCCAAGGCTGTGCTTCCAATTTAAAAAGAATTAAGGACACCTCTCTGGTGTTTCTGACTTAATTTAAGTGAGATTAACATACAGCTATCTCATCTGTCTTCTATGGACCTCTCCCTTTTGCCTTGTACGCAAAAACACTGAAAGAAAGAAAATAACACCAGCAGAGGTAAATAAGCCTCTCCTGTATACAGTTAGACTCAACAGCTGCCGGCAGTTCGTGAAGCTCATAGTGTGAACGTCCTGCGTAATCCAGGGTTTTGCGTTCGGAACATACAGAATTCCATCTTCTCCTTCCCCAACCGTTTGTTAAAGTATTGAGCTCTGTACTGCCTAGCTGTGGTGGAAAAGTTGACCGCATCCGGAATACGAGTTGGTTTGGTTTCCGATGCGCGTTGACATTTAAGACAGTCAAGATCCACCCTTATCTTTAAAAGTACTGTTTTCAGGGTGGTTTGATGACTGGGAAATGCTATGACTCCATAAGACAATTCATCGGAATGCTGTGGAGGAGTTTTCAGTGTGGCTTAATGTAACACAGGCTTTTCGTACCAAAAGTGGGTAAGATTTGAACCTCCAACACCGCTCGGAGCCTGCCAACCCCCTTGGGAAATACAGCCAGGTAGCTGTGATAGGGATATAGAGAAGGATTTGCTTTTTAACGTCAGCTTTGCATTACTGCTACGTACTGATATGAGAACAGCTGACGTTTGATTGTCTTGTGCGCTACCTAGAAAAGAGGCAATAGATCAATTCTCCTTCATGCTCCATTCCTACACGGAAGACAATTCTGTGAGTCTTAATAAAGAAGCCAAGTATTTCAGCCAAGCTTGGTGACTTCGGGGAGGAACCTAACGCACTAGTCGTTTTCTATTATTTATGAATACATGTTGCAGAAGCACATGCACGACCGTTAGGAGTCTTCATAAGTTCAGGCAGATCTAAGAAATAGAGGCGAAAGCTGCTTGAACTATCGCGGACCTTTTAACGTAAATGCATGCAGGTAGGAATGTCACCTGAACAGTGCGAGGGGTTTAGATAGGTCACGTGCGAAAATATTCAAGTTGATAGCATTTCTAATGAGTACAAGGCATTTCTCAGTGAGCGGAAGAAATCCTAACAGACTGACTGTTCTGGAAAGTCACAGCTAGATGTACGGATTTAGCCCTGTAATGCTTGAGTGGAGTTCTTTCTAAGTTGTATTAGCTTTGTTGGATTTTTTAGTTTTATTTTTTTTTTGCTTTGGTCACTTCTTCCATTAAAGGCTACGAAGGAGATAAGGCCTGCTTCGTTCTGCCTCCCTGGCAAATGAGAACATGCTCTTGGGAAGCTGCTGATAGAATCTTCCATTAGAAGAAGCTGACACTGAGATAAACTAGTTGCCAGTGGTGACTGCCTGTGCCACTTGCTTGTTTCACAGAAAGCACTGGAAAGGATTGAGAATTGTTCTTAATGAGTGTTTCTGGGAGAATGAAGGACCAAAGAGTTGCCCTTGAACAATTAAAATTGCATCCGATGCCTCATGTGAGGTCTGTGTTAATGATGCAGATACACGAATGCAAAAATTACACCTGAAAGGCGGGATGGGAGGTCAGTCATCCTGTGCAAGTGTCGGACAGCTCTTTGTCGTGTAAGCTACTGTGGAACGGTAGCTCTGCTAGAGAAAAAAATGTGCTCGGTAATAATTTTGTAATAAACCCACTAGACTGACGTGAGATCGGGGATTAATTAGATTAGAGGTTGGACAGATCCGTAATAAAAAAACAGTCAAGAGTTGACATCTAAATGGGAAAGGCAAATACAGAAGATGACACGGCCTACTTTGGGGATGGGGAGCAGGAACTCAGAGCAAATGGAGAAATCTTTGCAGTGTAGAACATTTGGTCTCCTCTGGCCGATTACAGATGTTCTCCATTTTAGAGTTCCACCTTTCCCTTTCTCCTGGGCTCCTTATCCCATTTTTTTCTCTAGGCCAGAATTATCGAGTACACCGCTTCTCTTCAAAGTTATGCATTTTTTTACAACTGCACGCTTTGTCAGTAGCCACTTATTTTCTTGTTTTCGCTCTATCCCCAGGCTGGATGATCGATGCGGACAGTCGGCCTAAATTCAAGGAGCTGGCTGCTGAATTTTCTAGAATGGCTCGAGACCCCCAGAGGTACCTGGTAATTCAGGTAAGCAGCTCTGCAACGTGAAGTGGGAAGGAGGCAAGAGTTCTGCCTGACTATTAAGGGGATTGCTTTTGAACCTCTTAATTTCAGGGTGCTCTTGAAGTTGAAGCAACTGTAATGACTGACTGATAATGCAGACTGTTGACGAACCTAACTCTGCCTGCTCCACACCATTGGGTATAGTGTGAGGGGTAAATCCGTCCGGTCATTAGCTTCACACTGAAGTAAGAGTACCTGGCTGAAGGTTATCCAGGATTACAGGCTATCGCTTCCATGCCTCTGAACTGCTTCTGAGACAGTCTCGCCCTACAGCGTTTCATTGCAGTGTGTAGACACGCTAGCCTGCTCGTGGTGTATTATTGCACAGTACGAAAACTTGCTAAGCTCCTGCAGCTTAAATTGATTTGTAAAGTTAAATGTTGGTCAAGAGGAACTGGGTGTTTCCCACTGCATTAAATTACTTCATTAGACAGGACGTTTCCGCATTCCGAATATTTCTTCCTTTCCTTCTCTCCCTTGTTACAACCGTGTATAGTTGGATAGTTCATCGTTGGCTTCTTCTCCGGTGATCCTTGAGGCAATACAGGCTGTGTGCTTCTCGAACAGAACTCGGGGCAACTCCATGGCACTGGCATCTCTGTCATCTTCACTCCCTCTTCTCCCCAGAGGCTAGCAAGAATGATGAGCTTGCTCTTCAGCTTTTAAACCAGTCTTTGTGCACTGCAGCGCAGCCATCATTCCCTGCCGTATTCTACATGTGCTATAGTAATTTTTAAGGAATGAGAGGCCGCTCTTTATCCATTCAGTTAAGCTTAGCATCATTTCTACGGGCTGTAAGGTGTTTAGGGCATGGGCTGCCATTTCTGATGTTTCATGGGATCAAGAGTGGCAAAGCAAAGCTGTGATTTGCCTCTCTAGCATGTAGGTGTTGTTTCAGTAAAAAAAACCCACCAAAACAACAACAAAAAACCCAACCGCATCTTATCAGTGTTGCTGTTGTTACCTGGTTTGTTTTTTATTGCTTTTAGCTGTGTTGCATTCTGCAGAACTTTTCATATGGATGAGAGGGAAATTACCCACCCAAGTTCCTAAAAATACAAATCAAAATAAAGCAAACATCCAAACGCAGCAGTTACCACATTATTTTCCCCAACATGTGCACCTAAATAGCTGAGATATTTCACAAAATACATCAGACCTTGGCAGAATTTGGGTCAGAAACTGTGCTTGTATGGGAAAAAGAGAGAAGAAAGCATAAAAGCTCAATCACAAGAATGCCAGAGAAAAAGGCTTTGCTTGATTTATGCAGTTATTCCCTTTCTGTCATCATATTCTCACTCAAAAAGTCAAAACAAATGATGCGGATGTGATGTTTTAGACCAAGCAAAGAAGCGTGCACGCTCCCTGCAGCCTGGCTGTCAGGGCAGGAGGAAGGCTTAAGTTACCTGCTGTGAAATTAAACCATCTCCTCCCTGTTCCCCCCATCCCCCCCAACCCCCCATTTACCTATTTAGGGAGACGATCGTATGAAGCTCCCCAGCCCAAATGACAGCAAGTTCTTTCAAAACCTTCTTGATGAGGAAGACCTGGAAGATATGATGGATGCTGAAGAGTATCTCGTTCCTCAAGCCTTCAACATCCCTCCTCCCATCTACACTTCCAGGACAAGAATTGATTCCAACAGGGTAAGAGCGAGCTCTGACAGAAATACTGGCTATTATAAAAGCACAGGTGGAGATATAAGTACTCTAATCAAACACAGGCAAGAGTTGCCTTGGGAATTACAAGCTCCCATTGTAAGGAGACTGACCGTAAAAATATTGTCACTGGGTTCCCTGTTCATTGTACCCCAGTGAATTCTAAATTGATAGCGCAGCCTTGAGTGAACAAAGGTTCGACTTGAGCTGCCTGTCCTGAAAGCACAGCTGAGGCTTGTGAAGTCAAGCAGTGTTGTTTCTCAGTTGCGTCCCAGCCCAGTCAGGAAGTACTTAGCTCTCATTCTCTATCCCTGCAATCATTCCGTCAGGGTTGGCACTGATGTAACTGAGGGCAGCTGGAATATATAGATAATGCTGCTTTTGTGTCTTAAGCCAGATTTCAGACCCGGCCCCTTTCCCTGTTTATATGTGATGCTTTCAGGGCCCTCCTTCGCAGGTGTGTGTTGTGGCTGAACGCATTGCAGATTTTGGCATGTTGATCTTTGTAACGTCCCTGTTGGCAAGGAAATGCTGTTGATTTGCAGGTCTAACTTGAGACACGGGGAGGATTCAGGTGGAGTTCACCTCGTGTAACTGGAACCGTCTTAAGTATATAAATGCAATCTAAGCTCTTCACCTGCACGTCAAGTCGGTGAGGACTTGTGTGAAGGTAAACAAAGGAGCTAAGACATTGAAACCGGGTCAGTGTTCATGCTCTGACTCTACGCTGATGTTCTGCTGCCTCTCCTGGATAAAGCGTTGCTTTTCTGCAGTGAGGCGGACCGAAAGCTACCCTTAAGTAACATCGCATCAATTCATAAGGAAATTGCTACTGTTCTTAAAGGCAAGGAGTCTAAGAGAGGTCTTTGGAAGGGGCTGGGTTGTAGTCGTATTGTTAAGATGGGTTCACACGGTACTTCTTCTGCGTCACTAGATGGCTGAGAAGGCTGGGATGGTGCGCATTTTAGCGGTAAGCAGCTTCCCCTTTACTGCAACAAGAGTTTTTAGGGCTGATGCCGATCTGAAATAAGTCAGTTTTAGTCCCAGCAGTTTCTGGACGAGTTTCTTTTCCTTTGCTGCCAATTCTAAGGAAGAAATGACATTAGTTACCTTCCAGAGCTGCTCACTTGTGTGCTTCTGTAAATCATTGTAGCTTTGTGTTACACGGCAGAGTGCTACCGGCACAAGGTGGCCAATGTGCTCGCTGGGATATTCATGGCAGGCGAACACAGAAGTTCATTATAAGTGCGTGAAAATTCAGGCACCTTTCTCACAGACTTTGCCCAACTTCCAGCTTCGCTATTGCAATCTTCTTGTACGCACGATCCCCCTGAAGTTAGCAGAGCCTCACAAAGAGACCCCATGCCTTCATTTTTGCCACTTGGAGAGGCTCTATCACATTCTTGATGTGACGTCTCGCCTCCGCAGCTGACAATTTCCCATCTTGGTTTGAGACTGCGATCTTGTCCCACTGAAGTCAGCGGGAGCTTTGCTTTGCAATTCAATTTAATGACAGTAGCTGCTCTGTATCCTCCTTTCACTAACTCCTACCGCTGGGAATTTTTCTCTAGCGTCATATGACAATCTAACACTTAGAACTGGAATTACACTTGGCCACTAGTTTTCAGATTCTGAGCCGAGTTTTCTAATCTAAAGTTACCGAGAGCAGCTAAGGGACAGAAAGCTCACACTCAGCTCTGTGTTTTTACACTGCTTCCATCCTTGTCGTGTTTATTTGTAGGAGCTTCTTTATAGAGGGGTGATTGTTAAGGCAAAAAGGAGAGATGGGCAAAGAAGTTGGCGTTGATAGCCCAGCTGATGTATAACAGCGCTTGCTGGAGTGACTGCATAGCGACTGCTGTCCCGTAATGGGGTTAACCTCAGTCATTTAGAGAATTGTCTGGTGTCTCAGATTAGCTTAAGTCTTGGTTTTATTTGCTAACAGAACTGCTCTCCTAAATGCACTGCTAGTGCTGCTCTCCGGGCGGGCCACGGCACGAGGTTGCTGAAGGGGCTCGGGATTGCACCTAAAATCCCATAGGATCTTTGCTGTCCAGTTCTTGGTATTCCAGTGGAGATTGGTGTCGATTTAAACCAAAAACCACTTCTGTGAGGCAGCGGTGCACGCGCACACTGTCCATAGTTCAGTACCAGGAGATGTCAGCTACAAAAGTCACGCAGAGTTTAGAGGTGCGGTCAGATCTCTCTACCTGCAGTTGTCTGATCGTACCTTTCTTCGTGTTTCCTTCAGATAGTTTGTGATTTATGCTTGTTTGGTGTAATGTACGTTGATATTACACAAACTCATTACGGTACCGCTGCAGCCATAAATGCCGAATGAATTGATACAGCGTAGGTAGTTTGCGTTCTCTGCGTCTGGCAAATTAAATTTTATGGGAAGACTGCCAGGCGATCTGGTGAAGTAAAACACACGAGAAACTACGTGATCCTCGTGTCATTTCAGAGATGAGAAGCTTGAAAAGCCCTGCGTTTCCCATCTGAGTTGTTCCGGTTGTTCTTTTAGTGAAGAAGGAGCGGGTTGCGTGATGGCAGGGTGCTGCACTCCTCTGACAGCTGTAGTAGAACGTTGTGGCAGCACGGCAGGGGACGGAAGTTGGCAGTGAGGCTGTGAGCCTCCTCTCAACTCATGCTTCATTGGCCTGAGAATGGGCGTTTGCTTTCTAGGAAAGTTTTTCTAAGGTGATTTCAGTCCTAAATCCTCTCTGGATGAGATGTGTATAAAGCAGCATCCGTCTTTCCTTTCCACTTCCACGTGAGGGCTATTTGGATACGAATACAAAGCACGAAGCTTCACCCTTAGAAAGAAGGCTGGAGAGGAGGAAACCTGGCGGTAGGCTTCCAGCTCCACAGGACGTGTCGCATCCTTACTCCTGCAGGGCTGAGATGTACTGAACGTGTGAGGCTCAGGCACAGCTTCAGCACTTCTATCACGTGCAGTCTGCTTCACGGAAGGATCTCCCTAGGTCCCGTCCTGCCAGGAACAGAAGCTTGCCTGCCCTCTAAACCCATAGCGGTGCCCTGTTATGAAGTCCTTCCTGAGACGGATGCAGTTTTGAAATACAAATTAGCATCCTAAGCTAAATTGAATTCTTCGTGGCATCTGAAGTCCTCAGATGCAATTTTGGCTCTTAGGCTTTTTCCAGCTTTTATTTTTCCATGGTCTGGAGATATTCTAGAAATACGGAGTTTTAGAAGCTCTGTGCTTCTGAGAGATAAGCTGAATCCTCGGCAGTGTTTCCATGAGCACGGTGCCCCAGCTAGCGCTCGAGTGTCCTACATTCACAGCCATTAGATGATTCATTCAGGTATTTGTAACAAGTACTGCCCTGTGTGCACAGAGATAGTACTAACACAGACAGCGCTCTGTGTACCCCATGGTGCTTTTTGCTCTAAATCCTTGGCTAATTCCTACTGAAAACTGTCTATGCTGTTTATTACTCACCAATGCCGTCTCTGTAATTTTATCCCATACTCTGTGTATCACAGAACGCCTGCCAACCCAGCAATTAAGTATCAAGCTAGCTTTTCGGGACAGGGCTTTAATTAATATGTCCGGAGAGACTGCTCTGCTCGGTCACAGCAGAGCCTGGTGTGCCAGATGCCAGCTGTTAGCTCCCCAGCAGTGCCTGCTGTGCCATCCCGGCCATCCTGGCACAGCGCTGGGGTGTTGGTAACTGGCAGCTCAGCATCTGTATGTGCCTCTCTATGAAAACCCGTTCCAGAGAGAAACCTGGTGAGAAGTTCCCTTTGTGATGAATTTGATCTGGTTTCTATATTTGAAAAGCAGCCATTTTCAAATTACGGGATTGCGAAGGAGAAGGCATTTCACTTCAGCGAGGCATCTTTCCTTCCAAACCTTATCGTGGACGTGCGGACCGTTCACCCAATGAGATGGCTACAAGTATTAAGTGACTGTAATTCGGCACCTGAGTTAACAGGGCTGAATTTCTTGCATACAGAGCTCAAGTGGTAGATCAGATATGAGGTCCAATAGGACCTCCTGTACAGACTGAAATCCAGCAGGCTTGGAGGGTGGGGGACTGGAAGCAGAGCTCTCCTCAGTTACAGCTGGAAGGGAGGGATCTGGGAGAGCAGACAGAGCTTGTATGGGGGTACTGTCCTCGCTGGTGTTGGTAGGCTGGCAGCAGGTTGTAGCTGCCCTTTTCTGTAGCAGAGAGGGCAGGAGCAAGAGTCCTGATTTGCTGGTGATTCCCCTTGTGTCCAGAGCTTTGTTAACAATCAGAGTTTTCCTGGTGCTTGCGGTTTTTTTTCGGTAAGAAAAAGCTGTTCATTGTCCCTTACCCGAGGTCTCAAATGAGCTCCTTCTCCTGGCATGTCCTGGCTGTGCGAGGCCAGCAATAGAACTACTTCATCCTGACGTAAATAGATAATTTGTGTGAAGAGATATCAAAGCTAGATGGGGCATACAAGCGCTTTGTCTAGCCTACCGGCGTACAATCAGACAGGGACTCCTGTCTCCTAATTTCTGTGCGGAAGCGCAGCTCGAGGTACAGTTTGTCTTCTCAAAAGATTGTCTTGATCGTATCGTTTGGGGTGGGAAATACATCACGCGGATTTTTTCTAATCACCGGGCACCTAGCACAGACTCTTCGGCAGGGTTTGGATCCTGTTGCTGTCCACCACACGCTGTTTTTGTGCTAGATTAAGGAGCCGCCAGTTGTTATAAATCTCTTCTACCTAAGGGGCTGGATACGATAGCACCATTTGTACACGTTTGTTGTTAAGGCACAGCAGCCTTGGTGTCCGTCTCCTTTGAATTAGGTTTGTTGGTGGTGTTTGCCATCTCACTGCTTCTGCGATACCTTCTCAAAAATAAGAAGCGCGTCTTTCCTTAGACCTGATGCTCCTCACCACAGTGTCAGGATAGTGTTTCGTGTTTCTGCTTTCCCTTTTATTCAATTTCTTTAGTTCCTTCTCCTGAAAATCAAAAGGTCATGAAAACCTTTCTGAAAATTTGAGTTCATCTCTTCTGCCTTTTTGCAGGCATCTCTGTTCCTCATGCGTGCGTCACAAAGATCTCTGCAGCACCTGAACCTATCGTGGACTTGTCAATAAACTCCACGTCGTATCAAAGGGTTTCAGAGCATTTCAGAAAGTTAGGTTGACACCGTCTCTGCTTTAGCTCTCCTGCTTCTTGAAAAGCTGCTCGGTCTATTAGGGGAATATTCAAACTCTACGTGAATCCGTCTCGTGTTTAGTCAACCATCCCAACTGTTGCACCTACTATGCTTTTTTTTTTTTTTTTTGCTGGGAAGTGCTCTATATACAGTACATGTATACTCTCTAGATGCCCACTTTTAGTCTGTGTCGTGAACAGGGAGAGCACCAGGCAGTCACGGTCCAGGAAGAGCAGGACTAGAAGCGGAGCGGCGCCGGTCAGCCTCATTTCGTTGCTCAGCGTGAGTGAAGGAGGAGGAGCAAACATGCAGAAATACACAGTAAAATACGTTAGATGTAAAAAATCTCAGTCTTAATAATTTACATGAAAAAGGAAAGCTTTTCACAAAATGTGTGTGTTTAAAATATGAGTATTTAAATACCTTTTTTAAAGTGTACTGAGTCTGCCAAGGGGGAAAAAGAAGAAAATTCATATGGAAGTCTCAAAGAGAATAGACGATGCCCGGCTCTTCGCAGAGAAATCTTTGGAAGCGTTTTATGGCAATTAGTCTCTTGCTTTGCAGCCAGGCCAGCTGAAATCAGTACTGGTTATCAGGGATTCAGCCTTCTTCAGCCTGGATAGATTATCAGGACCAGCTTCTTAAGTTGCCTCATGGTTTTCCAGGTCAAGTGCCTGAAAATGGGTATTTGTAAATGCGTTGGCTGTTTCCTGTCAAACCTGGGCTCCCGGATGCAGGGATAGAGTCAGACTGAGAGCGCTGAGTGGCGTTTGGGGTTGAAGGTACCCTTTCTGCCCACGTAGGACTCCCGGGAGGCCTATAGCAAGTGAACACTCCATGGAATCAGTGCAAGAGATGGTAGCTGTCTGCTGCTTTGGACCGTGATGAATGGCATGTAAATGTACTGAGCTCTGGTTAGAAACCGGTTTAAAAACAGGCAGCATCTGCTTGAGCCGTGAATAGCTGCTGGCTGTGTTAACAGCTGAGAGAGCTCGCAGCTGATCCATTTTCTTCCCCACAAAGAAAAAAGTCAATAGATATAAAGAGAATAAGTAATAAATATTTCTACAGTGCACTGATGAGGCATTCTTGGAAAAAAAGCAAGCTAAACAACTCTGCATAATTCAGTAGCTGGAAAAATGGACTAAAAGTCAGGAAATAATTATAAGCTGGGAGAAAATGTTCGTCGGTTTGAGACAGAAACTGTTTCAGAGAGGCACTGGGTGGGAGCGCTGGGAGCAGGGGCCGCGGGAGGGCACGGGGCATCCTAAACGTACCTTCGGTGGGGACAAAATGCCAGCAAAGCCTACGGTGCCTTTTGTTAGACAGAGCTCAGGGTCTGCCTTGTGTTTTAAGTGCTGTGGTCTGGAAGTGGGGGGGGGAAGAGAAATAATTGTGGAAGCTATAAAAAGACTTTGCAGAAGATGCGGTGGGGAGAAGTGGGAGGAGGCACAGATGAAGTTTAGATTTAGAATGTTAAAAAACGATTATTTTATCCAAATCAGTTGGATGGTTATTTCTTTTAGAGCATTACTGCCACCGGCACCTCAGCCCTGCTCTAAATCAACTCAGCGTTTCATCAAGAAGCCTATTCTTCACTATAAGAGACCAAGAGTGCACAATTACGGGTTTCTTTCCCCCTTGCATAATAAAACTGGGAGATTATCATCAAGTTTCTATTCAGATTTTAGGGAGGCTTTTTTATTTTATTTTTAAAACCCATCTTTGTCTGCAAGAGCTCCCTGTTCGGGCCAGCATGCTGTAATGATAACTGCTGTAAAGGCTTCAGTGGAGATGTGCTCTATTTCATTCTCAATGAGGGCTGATGGCATTTTGAGAGGCTCAGAATATCCTTTGATTACCGTAGAAAACAGACTGGGGAAGATGGTGATGCGGAGCACGGTGTGGGAGGGGGCTGCAGCTCGGAGTGCTGCTCATCAACTTTCTTTTGTGCTTTTTCTTTCTTTTTTTTTTGTTTTTTGTTTTTTGTTTTCTTTCGGTCTGCAATGCCACCGTCACCGATTGTGACCCTGCTGTGGGTTGAAGTCCCGTGCCCCATCCATTCCCTGTTTGAGGACTCGGAGGTTTGCGCAGAAGGGAGCTGACGTGCTCTCGCACACGGTGGGGAATCGGCCCCGTGTTAGGAGGTGCCGTGTGCTGCAAAGCACCTCCGGGCGTATTGGAAAAAGGAGTGACAGAGAGCTACTCGTGGGTGACAGGATGGATGTGGCAGTAAAAGAGATTGAGGGAGAAAGACAGACACATGCAGGCTGCCTCTCCTGCTTCTCGAGCCGCTTGATGGTCGCTGTGCGTTCATACAGAATAACAAGGGACAGGAATTTTTGCATTTTCACTCTTGTGTCATGCTTATATCAAACCACGGATTGTGCTAGCTGTTTGTCAGTCTTCCGAAGTTTGCACAAAGGCTTCCCAGGTTTGCAGGACGGGAGGTTTCCAGGGAGGGTTTTCATGGCAGTATGGCAGCACACGGCCTTTATTCCCTGCCCGGCTGTGGGAGGAGGGGCTGTGGCAGAGCTCCTCTCCTGTGCTTTTGTGTCAGCCATAAACCTGTGGTTTGTGGCACACCATGCATCTCACGGCGGGCTGTTTTCATCAGTCACCTTCCAGTGTTTGACTCCCTTACTTGGTGAGGTTTTAGACAGAAGAAGGATGGTACGTGTCTGGTATTTTCCAGCAATAGCACAGGAAATAGTCTGTGCAATAGTTAGGTATCTCATTTCCTGTACCACTCCGCCAAAAATGTTTGGTATGTCTCATTTATGATTTATGCCACTGACTGCTCACAGCCTGTACCATATTACTCCTGGAAGGCTGCATTGAAATAGGGACATCACGCTGTGCGTGGTCTGCTCTGCAAGAACCTCTGAGTCTGAAAACAGACAGATGTGGTCTGTGAGTCATCTGCAGCAGTGAGTTAAGTTAGCACTGAGCTGTATCGGGGTCACCGGTGAAATGTCCGCGCTTAGAATGAACAAGTTCAGGGATGTCTTAAACCTACCGTACGGCCCAGGCATGTACAGTACTTAATTGGGCACGTTGTATCATACGGGCAGCTTCAGTGAGAACGTGTTCCAACCGTACTTGAAGGCAGCAACAGGCTTACCCATATAAAAGAAGGAGGAGCTTTTGCAAGTGAGGAAACTTGTACAAAACTGTGCTTCCCCATTTCCGAAAAAGAAAACTATAAAACTAGCGTAGTCTTGTGAGTACTCTCCAGGTCAGGGCAGGTGTGACAGAGAAGCTGATAGCTGTCCATTCCCGTGGCGGTCAATAGGTCTAGTTTTTCATATGTTCTGAGACTTGCTTGAAGATGCCGTGGTTTAGGGTGTTAAGTTCCAGCGTTCTCGGATGCCGCAGGGACCACCAGTGGGATGCCATCGTGCTACCTGTGGACCAGCCCTTTGCCTGCAGCGGAGCCTTCTGGCGGGGTGAGCTGCCGCTGTCGTGCAGGTGACGGCATTCCCCTTGTGCTCGGTGCTGCTCAGACACCAGGAAGCAAAGCTTTCTTCTTTGGAAAGGTTCCTTGAGCTGAGGAAGCCGCGTGCGTGCTGCTGGAGCAACCGGTGTGTGTGACTCTCGAGGGGTAAGGTGAATGTTGCGTAGCATTTGTCAGACCAAACTGCACGCTTCTTTTCTTGTACGGCTCAGCTCTGAGTGGGGGCCAGGACCAGAAATCTCCAGTGCTATGCAAAACCTTCTAGCCATTGTTATGCAAGCAGCATTTCATTTCTGTGTAGCATTACACAGAGGGCAGCGGGACTGCTCCCAGGCAGAGGTGACTCCTCCAGTGGTGCTCTTTCCCAGCTGAACTTCAGTTCAAATCAATTGCGAATACCAAGCTGCTCCCCTGAAATGTAACCGGGGTTTGCTCAGAGCATGTGGGACAGCTCTTGCGGTGTGCTCTGTCTGCAGCTCCCCTGTAGCAGCCCTGGCGTGTTTTTCACATCCACTCACGTACGGCAGCTGTCCTCTTTCTGAGCTAACTGCGGCGGTCTTGGTGCTCACAGCAAGATCTGCTCTGCCCGTTGTGCTAGGGGGCTGCAGCTTGGTGGCCTGAGCCTGAGAATTTGATTTGGTTTGAAGTCAGGTGAATACGGTTTGACTCAGTTTCGAATCAGATAAGGAGCAAAAAGAGTTATTTCTAAGTGCACGCAGAACAGAAATGGCACAGAGCAGTGTTGCGGAGAGGCCTGAGGTGCGGAGCACAGGGCAGTAGGTGTGGGCAGCGGGAAGGTCATTGCTTCGCTCCTGCTCTTTGGCGTGGTTCTTTCTGTATGAGAGCTGTTGGCAGGGAGGGATCTGGGTGTGGAGTGCCTCTGGTTCGGTTCAGATATTCGCAGGCTTTACTACAGCCTTGCATTTAGTAAAGAACGGTTTTGCAACTGCATGAGGTTAGCAGACCGCTTAAGAGCAATAACCAGCGATAATTATGCGGCGCTATCAGACACGTGTGCACAACTCAGTGGGTGCAGGGCAAGCAAGATGAGCAGCTGCGAGGGTGCTGCTGGCAGGCCGTGCTCCCTTTGGGACTGTGGGGGCCCAGCACCACTTCCATTTCGTTGCAGTTTAATAGGCAGCCAGAAAATATTATGTCCCTGCTGTAAAGGAGAAGGTATTTGCTTTTGAGAGGCTTTAGAAGCGAGGAATAGGAAAACGAAATTAATGAATAGAAAGCAATAACACAAACCGATATTCACCGAAGTGTTATTTACCTCTTTTTTATCGGGGCTCATTTTACACATGCGTTAGCTGTTAGAAAAGCTGGTGTGTCACTGGTGGTTAATACCAGAAAGCCTATAAAAGCCTTCATGGCACATTTGCTTGTTTTTTGTTTTTTTTTTAATCTCTTCTCCCCTATGTCACGTTTGTGCCAAAAATTCAGTCTCATAGTGTAACGAAAGAAATCTCAGGCATTTTTTGCTAGGGCTGCTCCCAGGCAGTGACAAGTGAGAGGCTCCTTTTGGAGGCTGCACAGGGCTGAAGCTTAGATGGCTGCGTGCACACTGGAGCCGGGAGGGAAAGGAACATCAGCTTTTTTTCAACATAGTGTTTTTAAATGCAAATTGAACAGAACCAAGGAAAAAAAAAAAAAAAAAAGAGGAACGGAGTAAACTGGATCACGCGTACAAATGAAGCTATTTAAGTTTTTCTTGCTGAGATCCAGATGTGTTTTCTCCTCGCAGTGTGATTCATGTACTTACCAATAACAGTTAGCTGGGGCTTTCAGTGCTTCTCTTGGAAGCCCACAAAATGATGACATCACATTGCAATTAGCAGGCAATTTAAAGGCATTTAAACAATTATATCGCATTTTCAGCCCCACTAATTGGCACCACAGCTGTTTTCTTTGCCTCCTTTTTTGGAACAGCAGCCACAGGGCATTAACTCATGGGGAAAAACAGTAAAGGATTAAAAAGAGTGCAGACACCTGTGGTTCTGAGATGAGCCAAGCTGCAAGGATCTGTGCTAAGAGTGTTGCAAGCCAGCTATGTTTAGTACAGAGCTAAGGGGGAGGCACGATGAAATACCATCACTGTGATCTTAGTTGGCAGGTCACTAACTGGGGAGGGTCTTGTCAGCAAAAATAGCAATAAATGTATTCGTGCTAGTCCATTCTCTCCTGATGTCTTTGGACAGGACTGTTCTTAGAGGGCACGTTAGTTTGTTGTTACACTTGCGTAGTATGTATTTAAGTGTCAGTCGCGGCCAAGAAAATCTAAAGATAGGACAGTGGGTTCCGCCTTCTGTAGTGAGGGTGGAGCACAGCGTGTCCGCAGACAGATGTCGTGGCCATCCTAGAGCACTATTTTTTCTCCGGTTGCTTATCATCTCAGTTTTTACTGGCAGAGGCGCGCAGCCCTTCGTATCAAACGCGTTGACAAAATACTTGGTTCGCCAAGTTGGCCAAAGTTCTCACCGCTCTGTGGACCACGGCTTACTACTTCATAGAATCATAGAATGGCCTGGGTTGAAAAGGACCACAGCGATCATCCGGTTTCAACTCCCTGCTGTGTGCAGGGTCGCCGACTAAGACCAGGCTGCCTGGAGCCACATCCGGCTTGGCCTTGAATGCCTCTGGGGATGGGGCATCCACAACCTACTTGGGCAACCTGTTCCAGTGTGTCGCCGCTCTCTGTGTGGAAAGACTTTCTCCTAATATCCAACCTAAACCTCCCCTGTCTCAGTTTAAAGCCATTCCCCCTTGTCCTATCTCTACTTACCTGTCTTCATTTTTTTCCTCCTTCGTCTTTTTGGAGTAGACAGAGTGCTTCTCTGAAATGAAATAAGTGGGAGGTTGGAGGGTAAAGAGACTGATATCAGTCTGTCCTCTGCAGTGGAACATCTTGTACCCATCGGTAGAATGCATCCTCTGACCAACTCAGAGGATGGTTTTTGTCCATTTATGCAATACATTCTGAGTTGTGGTCTGACCTTGCTACTAATGTCAGTAAATCTGCCGCACAAAGCAAAAGTGAGAGGGATCGGAGGTGATAGAGCTCAGTGCTCCTTGTTCCAAGGACCGTTCCAGTTGTCCCAAAGGGGTCTCTTGCAGAACGCTGCCAAGTTGCAACCCTGCCGCACAGTCTGCTCAGATGTGTATTGCTCATCTCTGGTCTGGTCCCTTAAAAAAAAATTAGTTTCTGGTCAGAAACCAATAGTTCTCTGTTCCGTCTTGCCATCAGCTATCTCAACTGTGGTAGTGCCAGCCATGCAACCGCTCACTGATGCCGGTTCTTTTGTTCCTGTTTGTGAACCTTGACCGTTGTGCTGGCTGAGTGCTTTTGTTTTGAATACACCGTGGGAATGTAAGTACCCTATTTCTTGGAGGGGTTGGCCAACTGTCAGTGTTCCCTACAACGTGCACAGGGGAGCGCTGCAGCCCCCAGACGAACCAAGCCTAGATCTCTGCCGCCAGTGCTGCCCGGGCATGGCACTGTCTGAAAGCACGCTGGCTTCGTGGTTGGCATCATCCGGATGTCTTCTTGCCGTGTTCAGACTTAGAGCTCCTCTCCCTCCCTCCTCAGACTTCTGTCTCCCTGCACATCCCAGTCTCTCTGGCCGCTGATTTGTTCTTTTTCAAGCTGCCGTTCCCTGGTTCCCGACCATCATCTGGTCCTCCATCATAGGTTCTCTTGAGATCCTAACGGCTCTTCCTCTTCTTCCCTTTAGAGGTTGGACTTGATGAATCTTGCAGGTCTTTACCAACCTGAGCAATTCTATGATTCTGTGAGGATTCCCAGGGCGCTGGCAGGGGCTCGCGGAGGCCACAGGCAAGTTCCTCCCCTGCATTCCCTTCCAGCTGCTCACTGCCCTGGGGAAAAAGTGTGCCTGGAGGGACTCCTGCCGAGGCTTTGCAGACAGCTGGTGCAGAGGGACATTCTGCTAACAGAGGTTTTCCTGCGCTTTCGCATTTTGCAACCTGGACCTTTTTGTTAGGAGGTTATCACTTGGCTAAATGCAGATGAATTTGCATGGAAGTGTGGAAAAGTGTGTTCCTAATTAGGGCTCATCCACCATGTTTACACCTCAGACAAAAGCTCTTGAAATCAAGTTACTAAATGGCCATGGGAATATTTCTGTCGGCAAATCGAGCCCATTTGTGAACACCAAAAAGGCCTTCCGCGTTCACTGTGAATGTCTTCCCTGATGCAGATACTGAGCTTCGACCAAAAGCCTCTCTTTATAAAGGCTCATCTTAGTGATGCATTGGCAAAAGCTTGATAAGGCAAAAGCTGACCGTGGTACGTCCCATCCTTGTGGTGTGACGATGCGCATCTTCTCTAATTGTACTTTCAGCGTAGCTCTTGGTACGGATATGTTTCTGCAAGACATTGTCATGAATAAGGCGTCTCCTAAAAGTGAATTGTTCTCGCTGTGGTCAGACTTCTTACCCAAGGACGTGGGATTTTTTCCCCACTTGTCTCAAGTTCAGCCTTTTTTTTTTTTTTTTTTTTTTTTTTCCCCCCAATATCCTGGCTTTGTCTTCTCCCTGAACTAGGAGGTAAGGGAAACGCAAGGAGGTTTGTGAAACAAAATGGAAAGCAAAGTCATTACGAAGAACAGATCTAGAAATCTAAAATGTAGCGTTTTTGCAGTAAAAAAATAGGTGATCTTTTTTCTCAGTTTTATTTTTGTTCCCCAAGAATCAGCATTTCTTCAGTGAGAAACAGGTCAGTTTCGAGCAGCACGGGTTGATACAGATGCAGCCGCTGTGCCGATGGTATCAAAACAAATGAAGGTGTATGGAGGCATTGCCTTACGACCTCCAGAACTCTCAGTAGTATCTGTTACCACCACGTGCGACTTGCCCCTACCCAAGAAGGGATCCTGGCAGCCTTCCCTGGTGTGGGCGGGCAGGCAGGCACACAGCTTTTTCACATCAGCAGAACATGGACCGTGGTTAACGTCTTTGCAGTTTGGATTCGCTGAGGAAATCAGATGTGCGTGTTTCTCCCCATTAGCTCATACAGCTCGTGCGACTTGTTTCACTCGCGTGACCTCTTATTACGTATCCATCATTCCATTTTTCTTTCCCATTAGAGTGAAATTGGACACAGCCCTCCTCCTGCCTACACCCCTATGTCAGGAGTAAGTATTTCACATTCAACTTTCATTCTTTAGGTTTTCCTCGTTCCTTCGCTACCTGTTTTCTGTTTCCCCTCCCTTATTCCTACATAAAAGTCTCAAAACCCAGCACTGAATGCAGTTTGTGTATGAGTAAGCCGTCCAATAGTCAGGGATCTCTAAGCTCGGCTTGGATTCATCTACGAGCTCAAGGGATCCACACGCAAAATCACTGCCAGTATTTCTTGGAAAAGCATTAAGGAAACAGGCTTGGATGAATCTGTCCATTTTTCCTTCCCGTTTATAGGTCGTGATGTCGAAATTTCCTTGCACGCCCTTGCTGAGAAGCAGAACGGTAGGTTGAGTTGAACCGCTGAGCCAAGGTGTTTGTTGGTGAGAGCCCGGCTCGCAGCCCAGCGGAGCTGCACGGCGTCTGGGTGGCTGTGTGATCAGTGCAGCACTGGAAATGCAGCAGCCTGCAGGATGGATGAGGATTCTCCTGCCCTGTGAAATGCACTATTGAGCGGCTGTGGGAGGAGAGCCGCAGGCATGCCTTGTGGTATGGTCTTGCCTCCCTTGGGAGCCTCCTTTCTAAGCTGTCTTCTCTTTCCCAACAGAACCAGTTTGTGTACAGAGATGGCAGCTATGCCGCAGAGCAGGGAGTGCCGATGCCGTACAGAGCTCCTGGCTGCATCATCCCGGAAGCCCCAGTTGCTCAGGGGGCAACGGCAGAGATCTTTGAAGACGCCTGCTGCAACGGCACGCTGCGGAAGCAGGTGGCCACGCTGGCAAAGGAGGACAGCAGCACCCAGAGGTACAGCGCCGATCCCACAGTCTTCATACCAGAGCGGGTGATCCGGGGAGAGCTGGATGAAGACGGCTACATGACGCCAATGCGAGACAAACCCAAAACAGGTAACAGTCTTTCCAGTGAAGTTCCCCGTGACCGCGTTGTCTGTTTTTCTACATCGGCAGCTTTTCTCCAGAAAGGGCTTCGTCAGCTAACCCAGCAGGACTGAAACATTCTGACTTGATTGAAATTTCTTTGCAGGGGAATTCCCTCCCCTTTGCTTAATATTCTATTTAAGAAAGCTGACTGTGCGATAATGTCAGGTTTGGTATTTCCACCTTCATTTTTTGACGCCGGAAGGGAACGAGAGAGAGGAATGACAAAGACAAAACAAAAATAAGAAACCGACAACCCCCTTCTTATCCGAGAACAAGTATTTGTGCTTTTTCCAAGAATCTTTCTTTGTCCAGCTATGGTCTCCACTTGGCTTTGTTTATTGATCTGCTTTATCGTCACAGCATTGTGGTTGGTAAATATCAGGTTGAACGTACCACAGAACTGATGCGCTTGGTTGGCATTTTACACCCGAGAGAAGTTTAGGATTGAAAGAACGCAGCGTGCTTTGGAGAAACCGTCACTGTGAGGCGGAGTGTGCCGACGTTAGCGCCAGCTCAGTGCTGCGCTTCCCACTTGGCCTTCGTTCTCTCCTTTCTTTTTAAATAGTGACGGCGCTGTTTTGCTGTTAGGGGATGTGTCATTAGTCGTTTGCTTTCAAACATTTGCATTAGCTTTAAAGAAATGAATTGAAGCAGACGTAAATGCCAAGTAACTACTGAGTTTGCTACAGGATTTGGAAGCTTCTTAATACGTGGTGGAAACGAAGGGGGTTGTGGGACACGTGCCCTTGTAAGCTAAGGCAGCCAATATCTCTGTTTCTCTTCCCTTCCTATCCTTCTATCTCACTATGTACGTACTTTCAAACCTTTCTGTATCCGAGCCGCATCTTGTGCTGTTAACCCGCAGCAAATGTCTCGAAGCCACTGCAACCTGTGCCAGCTTTTCTGGAGCTACTGTTAAGACTCTTTTGTACCCTTTCCAGGACTCGCTTGAATTATTTTTCATAATGCTTCAAGGCCCTTTGCCCTTCAAGGATGGAAGGTTTTTAATCAGGCAAATTGTTCTATTAGAAATGAAGCTGTCTTAGAAGTTAAGCCTCTCTGCACAAAAACCATCCCCGAGGGCTAACTAAGATTTCTGTAGAGCTTTCTGGATGGGACAGCTGTGGAGCAGAGGGTTTGACCGATACATCCAAGGTCGCACAGTCATCCACAGGGACAGGAGCAGCTCTGTGCGTTTGGCCCTGTAGATCATGCTCCAACAGGGAGGCCGGGATCAGACGAGGCGTTTGCTATGGTTCAGCGTGAGCTGCGGTTCAGTTTCCAGCTGTGCAGCTATTTTTGATGAGTCGCTATTTCCCAGGGTCCCAGCTCTTTATTTTAGCGCATATTGCCTGTTTAGGTTGTCAACTTGCTTTTAGCAAGAGAGCGTGTTCAACATAGGTGGCACCTGATGTCACCCGGTGTTCTGGTAATGGCTGGGTGGAAGGAGGCTGACGGTAACGTAACGATGGGGCTTGCTGTATGGATGCTCTTCTCCCACTCTTTGTTGATCGTTTTGTTTTTAAATCTTTCCTTAGATTACCTGAATCCAGTGGAAGAGAACCCGTTTGTCTCCCGGCGAAAGAACGGAGATCTCCAAGCCGTGGACAACCCGGAATATCACAGTGCTCCGAACGGGCAGCCCAAAGCAGAGGATGAGTACGTGAATGAGCCATTGTACCTCAACACTTTTGCAAACACCTTGGAAAACGCTGAGTACCTGAAGAACAATTTGCCAGAGAAAGCCAAGAAGGCCTTTGACAACCCAGACTACTGGAATCACAGCCTGCCCCCGCGAAGCACTCTCCAGCACCCGGACTACCTGCAAGAGTACAGCACAAAATACTTTTACAAACAGAATGGACGGATCCGGCCCATTGTGGCAGAGAATCCCGAATACCTCTCCGAGTTCTCCCTGAAGCCTGGCACTGTGCTGCCCCCGCCGCCCTACAGACACCGGAACACAGTGGTGTAGTAACCGCGGTCTTAGAGAAGTGGAAAGGCAACCCCTTCTAGCTGCCTCGCTCTCTCTTTTTCTCCTTCTCTCCTCCCTACTTCCCTTTTTTCCTCCCATGAGCTTCCTCTTCTTGCCGGTTCACTCATTTTTGCTATTTCCAAGTGAAAGGATGTCCTGGAGTCATTTGCGGATCGGGTTGGGAACCAGGAAGGAAGGAAGGAAGGAGACTGAAAGGAGGAGTGTACGGCTGGTGTTTCTCACCTTCCGCCGATCAGAGAAGCCAGACGGTACAGAAAATCCATGGCGGTGTTGCCTGCTGTCAAGCTAGTCTCAGTGATTCCACCCAGACGCTGTAGGGGAAGCCACGGAGGGGCCGTGTCTCTCAGGAGGAACTGATGAGTCTGTACAGCATTCCTGGAAATCTCAATGCAGTTTCCATTAGGGGGGAAAATGGACAATTTTTATATCGTGTGTAATAGCACAGTCATTGAGATTGAAAATCCAGTTTCTTTCTCTAACGCTTTCCATCCCAGCAACTGAAAAAGGCTAACTTGGCTTTTCATAATCGTTCAGATCTTCATCGTGGCTTTCCCAGAAATGATGATGTGACTCCGAGAGCCGGCGCAGTCCTTGTTCTGAGCCACGCCGTGATTTTGTGCCGCTTCCTAACCGCAGAGACTCCAGCTCAGAACTGGTGCGTGACGTGACCATTTTTGTATATGTGCCAACAGGACGAACATTTTAAACTGAAAAATCCTTTCAGAAATGAGTAACAAAGCCCCACCCCCAGCGTGTTCTTCTTGAACCTAAATGACGGGCCAAGAAATCAAGCTTCGTACGTCGGAGGCTCAGTTTTCCTGTTTTATACCTGCCGAACACGGGTACGTAAATGCAAATGAATTCTTCCCTCTTTTTCTTCTTTGGGATCGTGAAGGTCGTTGGGGATGCTGTCAGGCAATTTGGAGGACGAGACGGAGCACTGGAGAGTTTGCTGCGGGTCATGGAGTCAGCCGAGCTCTCTGTGGGGTGGTGGTGGGAAGGGTCTTTGAAACTGGAAGAAACGAAGACACTGGACTGGGGAAAACGCACATAAAAGTTCACTGGAAAGTTAGTTTGCACTTAAGCTCTGATTTTATTTGAACTGTTTTCTGGATTTTGAATGAAGCAATATGGAAGCGACCAGCAAAATACAAAATAGTAATTTTAAATTAAAAAAATAAAAATAAAAAAAAATTGAAGTATATGTAAAGGATGACTGTGGAGATGCCAAAATGAAGCAAATCAAGTCTTTGGTACGATGTCCACCAGTTTGGAGGCGCGTCGCGTTGACTGTTTCAGAGAATACAGCGACAGAGCAGCCAGCTCTTTCTGCTGCCACGTGAAGGACAGCACAGCGAGCCCCGGAAGGGATCCGAGGAGGAGAAGGCCTTGCTCCGGCATGCAGCGCAGAATGCTTTTTTCTAACAGGAGGATTACTCTGTCACAGAACATAGTGTATGTGATGTTTGCTAAATCAAAGTGTGCGTGACTCACAGAGTTTTCAGTCACAAAATGTAAATAGGTATGAGTTGGCCTCCCCGCACTCGGTTCTGCATTTGTCAGCTTTGGTTTTTAGGTAGACACCCATAATCCCTCCTCCTGTTGGGAAGGATCCTCCAGCCACGGTCTGGGGTGTGTTCAGCAGATGGGAAGGGTGGAGCACGGGCCAGTGCCGATGGCTCGCTCCTGGTGTGCCAACATCCGCTGCGTGTGCATTTGTGCACCTAGTTCCCGTCAAAAGCCTTCGGGCTGCATTAAGTACCTGTGAAGAGCTGTCTGTGTCTCATTAAGGCCTCTAAAAGGGGGAGTAATACCTGTCGGAGGGCAGTATTTCAGTTTATGCACTTCAGTACTATTGATGTCAAGATCTTTGGGGTAACCCGGCAACAAAACCAGCAACAACCAGTGTTGTGGAAACGGTATCCAGTTCCTCCACGATCCTGCCTACGAACGCAGCTTGCGATACTGACCGTATTCCTGGTGGCTTGGGTGCGGCTTGACAAAAGGTAGGAGGAGGTTTCGAAGCTGGGTGGTTGGCAGGCTTGGCGGTGGAAAGGAAACGTGTGTGATTGCTGAGCCAGGGCTAGTTCTGCCAACAGCCTGCTCCTGTGCCACGTGTGCCCAGGCCAGCTCGAGACAGCCGAGCTCACCTCCGGCTGCAGGGCACTGCTAGGCCTGCTGCGTGGCGGTCTTTGGAGCTACTGAAGGGAGGTGCTGGGCCAGATGGGAACAGAACGAATGACCAGAACGCCACTGAGGTTGAGATCAGTGATTAGGGAGTGTCGCACAGCTCAGAGGCCGTGTCTCCTCCTGACGCCCTCTGTAACTTCCTGATCGTGATGGGAAACAGAGGATGGCACGCAGCGTCCTGGGGACCCTGCTCCGGGAAGGTTTGCTGGTAACAGCAGCAAAGTGCGAGCGGTTAGGCTGCAGTGCCAGGCTGCCCGGGGATGAAGTCCGGCCAAGGACTGTGGAGGTCAGGTCCCAGCTGCACGGAAGCAGCTGAGGTGCAGCAGGTAGGTAAAGCAGAGGCGGAAGGTGGTCCGTTTATCCCTGAACGGGTCGTATACAAGAGAGTAACTCCAAACAGAGAAGAACAATGGCTGTACTGCTTGTGCGTGAATTCAGAGAGGGGCGCACGTCTCCAAGAACAGCTAGCTGCTCGTGGAAGGTGGAGACCTGTTTGCTTCTGTGGTAATTAAGTAAGTAGGGCCAGTGTTAGGAATAATCAAAATGTAAATAGCAGCATTCTGTAACATTTTAGCATTTCTTACGTAGCTTGAATTACTTATTCATTTTGGTCGTCGTCTGTGGGTAAGGCGCACTTGGTAGCGTGGAAACGCGGCGTTCCTTGGAGGGAGGCTGCACGTGGCGCCAGCTGTCACCTGGCACTGGGGGCTGTCCACACACACGGTGCATTTTGTCGGCACGGAGCTGTTGGTGAGCATCAGCAGAATGATTTGCTCCATCTCTGATTAATTCTCTGGCTCTACGGCGGTACCTACACACACCGCCATCAGCCCCCACAGATATTTCGTAGGCAGACACCTATTGGTAGATGTTTTCCTTTTGCTCACGCAGAAAAGAAAAGCGGTGCACTGCTTCTTGAGAGCAGGTACCTCTGTCAGCCTTTGCCTGAGGAGAATGTGCTAAATTGAGGAGAGCAGCAGCTGGTTTTCACCTTATCTCTTGCAGCGATTGTCTTAGATATTACCTGCCGAACTGAAGGCTTGTTCTGACAGAAGCGGAAGCTGCACCTCATTGATTTGCTCTAATAAATAAATATTTTGTTTTTTCTGCAAAATAGCTAAGGAGTTAAGCATACATGCTCAGATGTAGCGGAGTATTTACAACTTGTCTTGAGTGCATAGCAGCGATTGGATCGCACGGACCTGCTCTAGGTACCCTCAGCTCAGCTACCTTTCTCCTCCTGCGGAGCAAATAGTTGCGCTGACCCTGGATCCCAGCACTTACTTGGTGGAAATGCACTCCTGACTGCAGGGGCTGCACGCAGGGAGCTCGTTTCAGGTGGGTAGTGAGGAGAACGGTGTGCGCAGGGCAGCTGCCTTATTGCCGCCGTGGCCTGTCCAAGCCAGTGCTTATTGCCAGTCGAGAACTGGGTGGGAGGTGCAAGCTCAGGTAGGTGTTCGTCTCCTTTGAAGGCTCTCGAGCTCAAGGGGGACCTGTAGAAAATAGGCTTTAACAAAGACTAGTCAAGCCTCGGGTGGTCAGTGACCTTTTGGGCTCTCTTAAAGACCATCATCTCGGATCAGACAGCGTCACCCAGAGTTCTCTTATACCGTTGTTTGTAAGAGATGTTGTTACTTGCAATAATATAAAAAGACTGTACACGTATTCATTTCCAGTTCTGTCACTTGCAGTGTTCCCATTATTCTGGATTGCAGACCTCTGCTGCTGACATACCAGCTCATCTGTTGTTACGCATTCTGCATTTGGGTTCAAACGTCACTTAGGCAAGCCAGGGCTGCACACAGGCAGGGGCTGGGTGGCTGCGGTATTGCGTTTCCTCACACACAAAGAAGCACGGCTGTCAGCTGCGCAGAACATGGCCTCGTTTTTATTTTGAGCCTTTTGCTACGTGTTGCACAGTTAGAAATGGCCACCATTAAAATGGGCTTTTCAAATCAGGAATAAATAAAAGCGTTCCATGATTGGAAGCAACTCTCGAATGTCCAAGAATGCAGGTGGACACAAGTCACTGTACTGAAGCACAAGGTCACACTCCACCACTCCCATTGACGAAGTGAGGCGAAGCGAGAGGGCTCGCTGCACTCGGGGAGATGACTGGAAGGCAATGCTGAAGGTAAGGCATCTCCATTTGTCCCACGGCCGTGGCTGGTATCTGTGTAGGCTGGGACAAGTCAGAGCATTCTCTGGGAACTCTTTAAGTCTGACGGCAGTGGGACTTGATGAAATCAGAGGCGGGCTGAAGTCGTGAGCCTAGCGTGGGGGCTCACCTGTGCTAAGCCAGGAGGAAGAGTGAGGAGGAAGCTAAGGACATTATCCCCGTTAGGAAGTGTGAAGAGTTAGCGCTACTATTTTCTTTTCCTCTTTATATTTAGAGAGCTTTGGACCGTGATAGAGAGGGATTTTAGAGATATGGAAGGCCACGTGAGTAGTTGCATCCCAGTTCCTCCCCCTCCTATTGAAAAAAGCCATGAGATCGTGCTCCAAACGTGTTGTGGATGGAACCACCGGGGCTAAGGTGCACCTCGCCCAGCACCCTCTTGCTGACGGCAGCACCTCTGTCCCTGCCCAGGCTGTGAGCCCTCTTAGGGATAAAACACCTTATAATGTCCATAGCACTCCGAAGACTAAACCTTTTGGAATAACCACAGTAATAAACTGTGAATGGTATTTTATAAATGTAGATACGTACGCCGTTCCTTTGAGGTAAGGTACAATGACATATGTAGCATAAGCTGGTACTGCTGTTAAATGGGTCGATTAATACTGAGCAGCTGTGTAAGGGGTAGCTAACTTTGAATGCACTCAGAGCAGCGTTCCTTCGGAGATGGGGCAGAAGGAAGTGGCTGGGTATGTGTCTTCACGGTGGGGTATGCTGAAAATGCTGATAGTTGAAAATGCAAATTGCAGTTTTCCATAGCATTTCAACGTTGGAAATGGGTGTGCATTTGTAACATGATTCACAGTGGTTTTCACCTTTTGGTTTGGTTTTTCTTCTGCCCGGTTTTTGACATCTCCCCAGCATTGTAAGCTGGAGTTTCTAAAATGGTAGCAACCCTAGCGTATGGAGGGGAAATGGAGGTTTTTACAAAGTCTCTTTGTAAAAACAGAGGTACCCAAAAGACAGTTCCTGACCTTGTGGTCCTCAAACTGTGTATTCTGTCGGGTGAAGCTCGCCTTCCCCCTTCCAAGCTGGGAGGAGATGCAGGAGCATCAGCACTCCTGCCAGGCAGGCGCGGCACTGCAGGGAGAAGTGGAGATGGGGGTCTCAGGATTTGGGGCAGTTCTCTGGGTTCTAACAGCGCAAAGAGATAGCGGCACAATAATTCTGCCTTAGAAGTACCTTCAGAAGAGGAGCATCGGTTTGTAGGGGAAGACGCTCATTTCGTGCAAAGCGATGCATTCAGAGTTAGCTGCCTTTCTGAAACAAAAACACAAAAATACAAAAACTACTGTATGTTACTTTGAAAATGTGAATAGTATTTTTATAGCTTGTTAAAGACACAGCTAGTTGCGTTTGTAAATAAGGATAATGTTGCTTTTATCTTCCTTGTGGTCACCATTATTTGGAACATAATCGTCCTTAGGGTTGATTTGTATATAGGTAATTTGCTTGTGATTTATGCGCTTCCCCCCCCCCCCCCCCCCCTTTTCTTTCTTCCCCTTCCCACCCCCTGGTTTTGGTTAGAAATAACATTTCGGTCATTCTGTGTGATTCTGTGTTTTAGCACTATTGTGGTGTGTTCAGACTTTCTGCACTTGCTTACACAGTAGGGTATGCCAGTTGTGCGTGGCGTAACGTTCCTTTAAGATTTCCTTTCTCATACTTGAGCTGTTGAGGATTATGCACTGTTAAGACACTGACCTGGGTTAATATTAGGTATATATTTTTAGCATAATTTCCCTTCTTTTCACGGTTTCTTGTTTGTTTTCTTTATCTTTTTTTCCTTCCCTCCCCTTTCGTCTTGTTTGGAGGCTGGGGAGAAGCCTGCAGACCTTCTCTTTGTGTGGTTACATTTCCCCCCCCCCTTCCTACTTCCCCCCCCCCCGCCACTCTGCGTGCAGTCCCGCGTTTCTTCTCACGGTCCTTGGGGTAGAGCTTTATCTGTTTGTTAAGGCAAATGTAGACCGCGACCCACCTTGCATTGACCCACGCTCATCCCAGCTGAACAATTTGAAAACTGTTCTGCCTTTTTGTTACATGAATCTGTCAGAAATATATTTTTAATTTAATATAAATAAAATTCAATAAAATATGAAACAAAACGCCTCTGTGTGCGGCTGGAGTTCCTTGGCAGGGTTGAGTATCAGCACAGAGAGGGGCTGCTGGCAGGTCAGCCCTCCTGCTTAAAGCGCCCTTCACAGCAGCACCCCAGTTGCACGGCCCTATAAGGGGGGGACCCCAGTTCACACAGCCCCCACCTACAGTCAGCATCCCCAAGAAGGTTTTATTTACCTTACAAAAGACTAGAAAGTGTTAATCAAGCAGCTGTTTTGCAGTGAGACAGAGCTAATTAAAGCCTGCTCAGGGCTGTCAGATTCAGGGTGTGAGCTGCTGCGCAAAGCACACCTGAGCAGGTTCATGCTCATGAAGCTGCTTGCTTCATGCTGCACTGACAGCTACAGGGGGTCATCTCTGCCTGTCGTGGAACAGATGGGCAAATACCTCTGGAGTCATTCAGACACCAGGACGTGGTGGCCAGAAGAAAATGCAACAAGAAATACAATGTGAACTATAAAAAATAAAGTGGAAACAAAAAAGAAAATAGAAATAATAAATTCAAACAAACGAAAAATAAAGATAAAATTGAAATAAAAAATAAATTTAAAATAAATTTAAAAGACAAAATAATAAAAATTAAAAAGGAATAAAAATTAAAAAAAAAATTAAAACCAAAAAAGGAAATAAAATAAAGATTAAAAAAATAAAATTATAAATAATAAATGAAAAAGAAAAGGAAAATAAAAAATAAATCTAAAATAAATTACAAAAATAAACGAAAAGGAAAGGAAAAAGTCAAGTAAATGAAAATAAAAGGAAAACATAACAAGAAAATAAAAATAAAGATCAAAAATTAGAATAAAATATAAATAAAAATAAATTCTTAAGAATATGTTAATAATGAGAAAAATAAATTTAAAAAATTAAAAAAATGAAAAAAAGAATTTTTTTAAAAAAGGTAAAAAGGAAAGCAGTCAGGTCTCTTCTGAAGTGATTTGCACTCACTTTGCAAATCATACAAGCTACTGAAAGCTACTGAAGGGAGAAAATAAATCCCATTTAAAAACAAGCAGCCCCTCATCTATTACAGAAAGCATCCATTAAAGCCCACCAGGTGATTAGAGAACCGCAGCACGGTGCCTCTTGAGGTGGCTGCATGCTGGTGAGTCGCAGTGGCTGAAGGTGTTCCCTTTATCGATGTTCTGATTGGCACAGGAAGAATTGTGGAAGTGAAAGAAAACAAGTAATGAACAACTCCCCTTTAGCTGCTGTATCTGCTCCTAAAACTTCATTTCTCGCCCATGGCACAGCAGATGCAGGGTCTGCTGGGATGCAAAGGGCAGCCTATTTAACTCTCCACACACGTAAACAAGGGACACCAGAAGCAGAAGCCTGTGACATTTCTGTTAGGGAAAAAAAAGCAAGGGCATTTATTTTCCTCTGTGCCCAATAGTGCCCAGTCTGAAAAAGAGACAAGGATGACTTTTTAACTCAATTAATAATGTAAAATGTGAGGAAGGGGAGAGTTGTGCAGAATCCAGCAAAAGGGAGACTGCAAGGAGATGGATTTGCTGATAACTCAGCCCCTTAGAAAATAAGCTTCTGCCTTCCCCAGTTGGCAACACATTTGTTCCCTACCAGGGCAATCATACGCAAGTGTAATAGTCGAACAATTGTTCTGCACTGAGACAATAGTTTCTGATTATGGACATTAACATGTTAAGGAATTAAGCTTCCTCACCGTAATTACCCATGAGCTTAGTCTCACAAATGAAATAATGAGGTGATCGCTTGGACTAATAGAATGAGCAAAAAGTGGTAAATTACTTCCAAGTCAGATAAAATCCAGTGTGACATCATTTAATTAATGAAAAGGATTCTGGTATACATGGAAGGAGGGAAGGAGGGAAAAATAGAGGGAGGGAGGGAGGGAGGGAGGGAGAGAGGGAAATGAAAGAGGGTGAGATGTATTTCTGAGGAAAGAAGGAGGGAGGAATGATGACGTATTTATACAGGGGGAGGGAAGGGAGAGGAAAGTGGAGAGTGAACGGGGGGAGGGGAAGGGGGAGAAAGGGGGGGAGGGGGGGGAGAAGGAATGGAATGGAATGGAATCACAGAATCATGGAATCACAGAATTCTAGGGGTTAGAAGGGACCTCCAGAGATCATCGAGTCCAACCCCCCTGCCAAAGCAGGTTCCCTACACCAGGTCGCACAGGTAGGCGTCCAGGAGAGTCTTGAATATCTCCAGAGAAGGAGACCTCCACAACCTTCCTGGGCAGCCTGTTCCAGTGCTGCATCACCCTCACCGTGAAGAAGTTCTTGCACACATTCGTGCGGAACTTCCTATGCCCTAGCTTCATCCCATTTCCCTCGTCCTGTCCCCACGCACTACTGAAAAGAGTCCACCTTCACCACTATGGCCCCCACACCTCCCTTGACCTGCTAGCAACGCTCTTTTTTATACACCCAAGTATGCCATTGGTCCTGTTGGCCACAAGGGAACACTGTTGGCTCATGGCCAACCCGTCATGAAATGAATGGAATGGAATGGAATGGAATGGAATGGAATGGAATGGAATGGAATGGAATGGAATGGAATGATGGAATGGAGAATGGAAGAATGGAATGGAATGGAATGGAATGGAATGGGCATGGAATGGAATGGAATGGAATGGAATGGAATGGAATGGAATGGAATGGAATGAATGGAATGAATTGGAATGGAATGGAATGGAATGGAATGATGGAATGGAATGGAGAATGGAATGGAATGGAATGGAATGAATGGAATGGAATGGAATGGAATGGAATGGAATGGAATGGAATGGGAATGGAATGGAATGGAATGGAATGGAATGGAATGGAATGGAATGGAATGGAATGGAATGGAATGGAATGGAATGTGAATGGAATGGAATGGAATGGAATGGAATGGAATGGAATGGAATGGAATGGAATGGAATGGAATGGAATGGAATGGAATGGAATGGAATGGAATGGAATGGAATGGAATGGAATGGAATGGAATGGAATGGAAAGGAATGGAATGGAATGGAATGGAATGGAATGGAATGGAAATGGAATGGAATGGAAGAATGGAATGGATGGAATGGAATGGAATGGAATGGAATGGAATGGAATGGAATGGAATGGAATGGAATGAATGGAATGGAATGGAATGGAATGGAATGGAATGGAATGGAATGGAATGGAATGGAATGGAATGGAATGGAATGGAATGGAATGGAGAATGAATGGAATGGAATGGAATGGAATGAATGGAATGGAATGGAATGGAATGAGAATGGAATGGAATGGAATGGAATGGAATGGAATGGAATGGAATGGAATGATGGAATGGAATGGAATGGAATGGAATGGAATGGAATGGAATGGAATGGAATGGAATGGATGAATGGAATGGAATGGAATGGAATGGAATGGAATGGAATGGAATGGAATGGAATGGAATGGAATGGAATGGAATGGAATGGAATGGAATGGAATGGAATGGAATGGAATGGAATGGAATGGAATGGAATGGAATGGAA